>CM031238.1:566912901-567285401 GCA_018340775.1 Taxus wallichiana var. yunnanensis | reverse complement strand
CGGAGAAAAATGTCAAAAAAATCATTTTTCCTAAAGTGTTAAAATGTCACAAAAAGTGATCTCAAGCCCATTTCCAATCACAATGTGACACGTGGAGGGCTCAGATTAAAGAATAAAGGAAGATCAATGGTAACTGTGCATTTTTCAGTTTATCCACCATTTGAGCTCTAGGAAGCTTGGAGATGTGATTTTTACATCAATTTTCACCAATTTTTTGGTGAATTCATGTCATTTTTTCCTTCAAGGATCAATGGAATCAATTTGAAAATTCAATTTGCATATCTGAGGTACTTTTGAAATGAAATTTTGCTAGGGCTTGAGCATAAACGTGAAATACCATATCATAAATTTACAGAGATGAATTTGGAAAGTGTAAAGTGGAAATGATGAAAAAGGAGCATGCTTTGCATGAAAGAAGGAGGAAAAACGTGCTCCCAATTGAAACTATGATGCAAAAATCCTCAATGATTCACCTTTTCAAACACTGAAACTTTTGTTACAAATATGTTAAACTTCCCTGCCTATGAATCATGATGGAATTTTGTAACAAACTTGATGCTTGGCATATTTTTTTATTGGGAGAGAAGGCTTGAATGTAATAGAGATATATATAATGCATGTTTTAAGACATGTAAAAGGTTGAGAGTTCATTTTCATGAGAAAATCTCATCTTCTGAGAAATCTTTCTGAGAAACCAGGTTAACTTCCTTTGTGTCAAATTTTCATTCATGTTGAGTTGGTTACAAGTGTATAGCCATCAACAAGCTCTAAGATTGTTTAAATAACTCTCCCCTACTTGATGAATCTGATAAACTTTGAGTTAATTTGTGTTAAATCTCTAGCAATTTTGTGTTTATTTCATTTCAGAATGTTTGCAAGTAGTTTTTCTAGTTCCTATTGCAATCTTGTATCAAAATCCATCTGAATCACACAGGTCTCAATCCTTGTGATAGTTTAGTGGCATCTACAATTTCATTTTCCAGAAGATCTTTCATCTGGGAATGAAATAAATGATTTAAAATCACTTTTCTTTCATTTGTTGATAGAGATTGTTTGTAAGCTTTTGGGTGTACCTTAGGCGTGATTTATCTTAGATTTTGATGTTTTATTGGGTTTTCTAACTCGAGCCTTCGTGCTAGAATCTCAAAGATTGTGTGAAAAGGTGCAAATCTGGGCCTCCATTGATGCACACCTTCTGGTTGAAGGAATGTTTTAACTATTTTAAAGCTTTCTATTATTGAAGTTCTCCATTGTTGTGAAGTTCCTCAAGGATCTGGAAAATTCCAATCTATCTTGTTGAACTCCCACCCAAAAAATCATTCAAAACAACTAATCCTACCCTGTTTTACCCCTGTTTTGACCTGTATACCCATAGAAGATCAAAATCCATTTTCTAAAGTATGCATAATAGATCAGGATTTTAAAATGTCTTCAATAACCCTTTCCTTGCATTGAAATTATCTCCATAATCTGGAAGTGACAACTTATGAAAGTCAGATTTGGAGTGTTGATCATATTTTCTCAAGGCCCTTTTCATACTATTTACAAAAATTGAGGGATATCTTCATCTCCTTCACTATTTAAGGGTTACAAAATAGTTTCTCTTACCTTGGTTGAAAGGCACAACCTAAAATAGTTAGGAAAAGATCAATTCCTATTTGAGTGCTATCCATCTCTCCATAAATTTGAATGCTAGTTAGATCATATCCAGGGCTACAAATCGACACACACCATGATCCACCTATCTTCAAGCTTCATTTCATATCTTTGGTGCTTCTCAGACTGAAAAGGAGAAAAAAATTGGGTACCAACACCAGTGGCGCCGTTGCTGGGGAATTAGTTCAATTTGATCCATGTTCATACATATTTGAGATATTTGAATGCATATCAAACCCTGGTAATGTCTCTTACAAGTTCTATCTGCAAATATATTGTTAAAGCATCATTCTATACTCATATTTGCAAGGTGTATGCAAAGGTTTCAAACTCTTTCTGTAATTTTATTAGTTTCTAGCAAAGAGTAGTTGCACTTCATTTGCATTTTTGGTTGATAAATTCAAGAAAAAGGAAGGTTTGATCTATAAAGTTTGGCAAGATTTTCAATGTTGATAGGTATTTGACAAAGTATTTTAGTGCATTTGCACAACTAAGGTGAAAGTTCTTAGTGGTGACTCCATGTTGTTTTGATCTTGATAAATACTAGTGTCTTAGCTATCTCTGTCATTTATTTTTGTGTTGCTAATCTCTGCAAAACTAGAAGGAAGAATATATCTCTTCATTAGAGACTCTGCTAAGAAGTTATTTTTAGATTCAAGGAACTCAGAGTTAGAAGGGAGAAGAGTTTGGAAGGTGGTTGGAGAGCAAATCTCAAGGAAGGAGGTTCCCTTGGTTGAACTTGAGATTAATTAGCCTGTCATTGAGGACTATAGTTCTTCTTCAGATAGATCTGAATTAGATAGTCCTCTTGAAAATTTGCATTCTCCATCTAGAGAGGGACCTTCATTTGTCTTTGAAAATATTTCTCCTCATTCTGCCCCTATTTTTTCCAAATCTGCTAGAGTTTATCAAGAAGTTGATCCTATAGGGGATATCCATTTTGAAGATTACATTTCTATTCCTCGAGACCTCTCACTCCTCATCATTTTGTTTCTCCTCCAAGATCACCACCTCAAAATAATATGGCTCAACCTAGACCTCCATTTGTTGTTAACACCTTTGGTCCTATAAAATTTAGAGGAATGGATGGTTATCCAAATGTTGTCCCTCAAGATGTCAGGAATAGGTTGCCAAAGTTCCAAGGTAACAATGCAATAACTGGTGATCAGCACCTAAAAAAAAATTTAACATGATGGAGGACTTTGAGATTGAGCATGAATATGTGTATGTCAAATTGTTCATTCATACACTAGAAGAGGATGTAAGGGATTGGTAAAAGGCTCTACTTGATGATTCTATTGATTCTTGGACTAAGATGAACAATGCATTTAGGTTGCAAAATGGTGAAAAAACTAATCCTAGGTTTCTATTGTCTTAATTTGAAAATATCAAGAAGAACCCCAATGAATCAGTGTATGAATTTAACACAATATTTAACAAGACATTGAGGAGGATACCTATTAATTTGAGGCCCTATGATGAGTCTTGTTTAATCAAATATGTAGATGCATTTGATAAGAAATCAGCCTACTACTTGAGGGGTAAAAACCCTACTAATTTGAGGCAGGCCTTCACCATGGCACTGCAGATTGAGAACAATATCAAAGCAATTGGGAAACCTCTCAAAAGGGATGGTGTAAATTTGATAAACCCTAAAAAACCCCAATCTAGAAAGGTGGTGATTTAGAGGAGGTGTTGAAAACTTTGGCAAGGGTTGTCAAAGAAATCTCATACAAGTTAGCCTAGGTAGAGAAAGGAATTGGCCAGACTTCACGAGGTCAGAAAAAAGAAAAAAACCATGACATATTTTCCAATCATCCTAGGGGTGATCAGAGATCTGATGATAGAGGGAAAGGACCCATGGGGTCTGTAAATAGACATCCTCAAGCACGTGAAGGAAGAGTGTTACCTGATCCCCTAACTGCTAGGGTTGTTGTTGTTGAGGAAGTTGTTGATATTGATTGGTGTGATAAGTGTTTTCTACCCCATCCTCCATGTGAAATGGACCAGAAATATGGTGAATCTAATAATGATGATGGTACTGATGATGATATTTACATGGTGGGTTGTTCTTCAAGCTCACAAGAAGGAGCAACATCAACTAAGGTAATAAGTGCAAGGACAACTACAACTTTTTGGGATTGCATCAAATGGGTACAAATCCTTCTTCCCTCTCATACTCTTGAAGTTGATGTAGTGCAAGATTTTGAAATTCCTAACAATTACTTTGAATACTTAAGAGCTTTGATGATTAAATAAGTATGATGGTGGTATCCCTTCGAGGAAGATAGATAATTATTAATGAATGTTGTTGTGGCTCAAGAGAAAGAGTATAACACTAGGAGCAAGGTTGTTAAGGGATTTGGGCCTCAAGCCAAACCTAAAACACCCTTGCTTACAAGTATTCCCAAATAAGCTCTCCTAGAAGAGAAACACCTACCAAAAGCTCTGTTGTCCCAAGCAAAAATTACAGTCCTCATGCCCAAGCTGCCAAGAATCCCATGCCATCTAATGAATCTACTTGTTTCCCTTCCAATGTTGCCTTGCCAAAGAATATTCCCTATGACATAGCCCAACTATTGAGCCAAATCAAAGTGAGTGTTCCAATCATTGAGTTGCTTAGTATTCTTGAGCATAAGAAGAGAGCATTTGAGAACTTGGGATTAAAAGAAGAAAAAAGTACTCTAAGTAGAAATGTAAACGTTGTTTAAACTCCTCCTCAAATCATTGCAAACCTTGAAACACCACCAGCATTAGAAGAGTTTGGGGAACCACCTAAGGTTTACTTAGGAACTTCTTTGGTTAAATCTTAGTTGAATGTGGATCCATTTTTCACTACCTTGGTTATCAAAGACAAGTTGTTACATAACTGTATGTTTGACTGGGGCATCATGTAATGTCATGCCTTTAGAGGTCATGAATGAATTAGGAATCAAAGTGACAACAGCGTATGGAAAGTGTACTGCTATGGATTCCAGGGAAGTGCCAGTTTTTGGGTGTGTCAAAGATCTAGTGGTGCAACTTGCATCTTATCCTAGGAGGAATTTAAAATTGGATGTTGTGATTTTTGATTGCCCTGCCAAATGGGGTATGTTATTATCAAGGAAATGGGCTACAAGTGTTGGTGGGAGTGTCCAAATGGACATGTCTTATGCCACTATCCCCATTGAAGGAAACTTAGTAAATTTATATGGAGAGAAAAAGATGTTGTACCTTATTGAAGACCCAAACAATGCATCTTATGAAGTTTTGCAGAAGATGCTAGTACTGATCACTTTGTGAGTTTTTTGGATTTCAGGGAGTATGAAGTTGTTGAAAACATATCTCCTAAGTATGCTATTTTTTCTAGAAATTTGGTCCTTGATTCAACCTTGAAAAATTTTAAAAGGTTTGACTTGAACACAATGGAGGAGCTTCAAAGAAACTGGATGGTTTACAAATTAAAAAAAGAAGAAAAAGAGGTATATTTCAAGTTACTAAAAACATATTAGAACCTCTTGGCATGGTCATATCTAGCATGGAGGACATTTGGGGTTTCCCCTTGATTTTTTTCTTTGAATCAAGGTTTTCTTACCAACTTATACAATGTATGGTGTTTGGCTTTTGCTCTATTTTTGGTGTTTTGTTGGTTTGTGGTTTGCCTTGGTGTGTGGCAGCCATTTTTGTTAGTTTCTCAACTGGTTTTGGGTGGCTTTGGCTCATGAATCCATTTTCCCAATGGATTATTTTGGCACTTGGTCTAATTTTGTTCTTATGGCACTCACTGGGAGTTCCTATCCCCAAGCAAGAGCCAATGTTGGTGCCAATTTTTTTCCTCTATCATTTTTCCATGTTTCCCCTTTGCTCTTTGTGCTCTAAAATGTTTTTTCCTCATGAAATTGATGATGTGAAGTTGTAGCTCCATTCTTGTGCATTGGATTGTTTGCAAACTCATTACCTTGCCCTAATTTGCTAAGGAGAAGTGTGTTTTTGCCATGTTTCTAAGAAAAAATGGCTTTGGATTCTCCCATCTTTTGCATTTGGTGAAAAAAATAACTTGTATCTGCATTTGAATGCTTTGAGTTATTCATTTTTCCTCCATTTTGCACCATTTTGAAGGAATCTCTAAGTTTTCCCTGCATTTTTCCCTAATTTTTCCCATTCAAATGCCTCTGCCATTTTTCCCATGTTTTCTCGATCTTTGGAGCTCGAAATTATTCATTTTATACATATTTGCACTCAAAATTCCCTTGCCATGGTTGTGAATTGCTTTGAATCACTTTCCATTTGTCTTTGGATAGAAAAAATTCTTCACCCACGAAGAAAAAATTGATTTTGGGGCTCGTTGGAAATTTCTGCATTGTTTTACGGTCATACGGGTGTCCTTTTGCAGTCAAATTCTAGCTCATATACTTTTACATATGTGTCCATTTGTAATTGGACAAGGATCGGTGGGTCATTTCTAAAAAACTTAACATTTTTGTGTTTTGGAAAAATGTGCAAGTTGCCCCCGCATCTCCGTAGGCCCCGTAGGAGGACACATGGCAGGTAGGAAGATGGAAAGGTGGAGGATTTTGATACTTTTCAGCCTTTGGTGAAAAATGGATAAAGTATAAAATTAGACCACAAACTCGTAGCCAATGGGATGAAGACACGTGTCAGCATCAGAGCACATAGCAGAGCAAAGGATATCCGGAGAGTTTGAGATTTTTAACCTTTTTCCTAAAAATGGTTAAAGTCTTAAAAGAAGGTGTGGCCCCGACAAACAATAAAATTAGAGGCTTGCATGTGGGTCAATGGGCCCTTTGAAGGAAAAAAGGAAATGTTGCCTTTTTGGAAAAATGAGTTAAAGTGGTAATTTGAAGCGTGGCTCATGTAAATCGGAGGGAGACACGTGCCGAGGACAAAATCGGATGTGCAGTCCGTGGGGATAATTTGGAAACTTTTCCTTTTTCCAAAAAATGTGGAAATGTGTAGAATCAAGCCATGATTCTCTGCTGGGACCCATATTAGGACACGTGTGAAGCTCATTTTTAATGGCGGAGGGGTGGAGAAAAATGTCAATTTTTACATTTTTCCAAAAGTGTTAAAATGTCAAAAAGTGATCCCAAGCCCATTTCCAATCACATTGTGACACGTGGAGGGCTCAGATTAAAGGATAAAGGAAGATCAATGGTAATTGTGCATTTTTTAGTTTGGCCGCCATTTGAGCTCCAAGAAGCTTGGAGATGTGATTTTTGCATCAATTTTCACCAAATTTTGGTGAATTCATGTCATTTTTTCCTTCAAGGATCAATGGAATCAATTTGAAAATTCAATTTGCATATCTGAGGTACTTTTGAAATGAAATTTTGTTTGGGCTCAAGCAGAAATGTGAAATACCAGATCCAAAAGTTGCAGAGGTGAATTTGAAAATTTTAAAGGTGAAATGATGAAAGAGGAGCATGTTACATGAAAGGAGGAAAAACGTGCTCCCAATTGAAACTATGATGCAAAAATCCTCAACGATTTGCTTTTTTCAAAACACCTGAAACTTTTGTTACAAATATGTTAAACGTCCCTGTCTGTGAATCATGATGGAATTTTGTAACAAACTTGATGCTTGGCATATTCTTTTCTTGGGAGAGAAGGCTTGAATGTAATAGAGAGATATATAATGCATGTTTTGAGACATGTAAAAGGTTGAGAGTTCATTTTCATGAGAAAATTTTGAGAAAATCTCATCTTCTAGAGAAACCAGGTTAACTTCCTCTGTGTCAAATTTTCATTCATGTTGAGTTAGTTACAAGTGTATAGCCATCAAAAGCTTTGAGATTGTTTAAATAACTCTCCCCTACTGATGAATCTGATAAACTTTGAGTTAATTTGTGTTAAATCTTTGGCAATTTTGTGTTTATTTCATTTCAGAATGTCTACAAGTAGTTGTTCTAGTTCCTATTGCAATCTTGTATCAAAATCCATCTGAATCACACAGGTCTCAATCCTTGTGATAGTTTAGTGGCATCTGCAATTTCATTTTCCAAAAGAGCTTTCATCTGGGAATGAAATAAATGATTTAAAATCACTTTTCTTTCATCTATTGATAGAGATTGTTTGTAAGCTTTTGGGTGTACCTTAGGCATGATTTATCTTAGATTTTGATGTTTTATTGGGTTTTCTAACTCAAGCCTTCGTGCTAGAATCTCAAAGATTGTGTGAAAAGGTGAAAATTTGGGCCTCCATTAATGCACACCTTCTAGTTGAAGGAATGTTTTAACTATTTTAAAGCTTTTTGTTATTGAAGTTCTCCATTGTTGTGAAGTTCCTCAAGGATCTGGAAAAGTCCAATCTATCTTGTTGAACTCCCACCCAAAAAATCATTCAAAATAACTAATCCTACCCTATTCTACCCCTGTTTTGACATGTATACCCACAGAAGATCAAATTCCATTTGCTAAAGTATGCAGAATAGATCAGTATTTCAAAATGTCTTCAGTAACCCTTGCCTTGCATTGAAAGTATCTCCATAATCTGGAAGTGACAACTTGTGAAAGTTAGATTTGGAGTGTTGATCATATTTTTTCAAGGTTCTTTTCATACTATTTGCACAAATTGAGGGATATATTCATCTCCTTCACCATTTGAGGGTTATAAAATATGTTCTCTTACCTTGGTTGAAAGGCATAACCTAAAGCAGTTAGGACAAGATCAATTCCTATTTTATTGTTATCCATCTCTCCACAAATCGAGTACTAGTTGGATCATATCCCGGCTACAAAATGACACACACCATGATCCACCTATCTTCAAGCTTCATGTCATAGCTTTGATGATGCTAATACTAAAAAGGAGAACAAATTTGGGTACCAACAAGATGGATGAAGTGGATGTGATGGATTTGATGATGTAGTGGTGTATGAATGTGGTGGAGAGTGTGCATGAGTAACGAATCTGCGGTGGTGGACGTACCATGACTTGAACACCAAGTGGAGGAGATGACTTAAATTTAGTAGAAAAACTCATACTAGGTAGAGGATAGATGGATCACTCACGTGAGCAAGATTCGAGGAGATTCTCGCCTTATCCTCTAATTGTTACAATCTATCATGAATTAAAAGACAGTCACTATCCATATGGCCATTTATGAGATGTTAATTACAATAAGGTTGCTCACGCTGACATTATAGCCTGTGTTATGGATGATGCTAGTTGGATGGTAGGTTAATTAGGCACCTTTCAAGTAAGGAAAAAAATGCATCATGAGGTCTAGCATGATGGTGGAAATGTAATGGCTCGGATTTACATAGATGGAGTGGAAGGAGAAGCGACTTATCATGTAGTAGGAGAAAAATTATGTTGTGGTGGTGGATTAGGTTGAGCTTGTTTTCCTTGCTTGTGAGTTAAAGGTGGAGACTGTGTAGGACACTCAACCACTTTCGATAGAGGAGGACTAGATGGTATAATAAAATTATATGTATGTGGAGGTTCAATGGAATTTGCTTGACATAAGATCTTGCTCTAGATCTAGGATTTTGTATAAGAGAAGAATGAATGCCTCACATATATCATATAGCAATATTTGCTTAAGTGCAAGAATCAAACCATGATAAAAAATAAATTTATTTTCTAGATCAATAGGTTGGAATATCAATTGATGTATACAAGCATTGAACCATAAAATATAATCCTTGATAGGTTCATATGAGCCCTGATGTAAAGTAGGTAAGTGGTCATAAGTAACTTTAGGGTCATTTTTGATGATAAACCAATGGAGGATAGCATCCTTCATGTCATAAGTAAGTACTAATGAACCCAAAGGGAAGATGAGTGTACCTTTTCAATGTCTCATCAATAAGATTTTTATCGAAATGCCTTAAGCAATAATCTATCATTGGAATAAGAGGTCATAAGCAAATAATGGTGTAGAATATGAGCATGAGGGTTATCAGTACCATAAAAACATGTGAATGTAGGCATGATAAATTCCTTAGGAAATGTATAATTATGAATCTTCTTAGGGGCATGGCTACCATGTAATGAGTTGTTATCAATAGAAGCATATTAAGCCCTACTTTCTAGAGTAAGAGACTAAACATAATATTGTAATTGACCTATGGCATACATGACAGAGATTATATCCTGTGAAGGAATAGTGGAAGATGGAAAAAATATATTAAGAGGTTGTGATTTTCCATTTTGAGTAATCATGGGAATATCCAAAGATGACAAAGGAGATTCGATGCTAAGGGCACACTAGCATTAGGTGCCGAATAATCTATTATAGATGATGTAGATGGAGTATATATAGTAGTGGTAAGACTAGCATCGGAAACATTCTAAATAGGGGAGGTGATTGATGGAAATACATCTATATGGCAAGAGGAATGAATGGATGTAGATGATGTAATAGGAGGATATGAAATGGTAGGAGAAGAAGAAGTGATAGATGGAGGTGACTCATAAAAAGTGCTAGATGTAATTTTAGGATAATGTAATGAGGGAATAGAAGATTCACACTCAGAAATATGAAAGTAAGGAGAACCATGGCTATCAAACACCGATCAAGATTATCAAATAGAGACTCAAAAATGAGAATTTCACTAAGGATGTTATCAATAGGATCATCAACATAATATAAAGGAGTATGCAAGCTAGTATGAGATGTATCATGAGAAGCAATATCAGAAGTAGGAGAATCATGAGAAGGAACTATAGTAGTGGTCTGACTAGGAGAAGAATCAGTATGCACATGTGAGTGATTTTCAATACCAAGCAAGTAATCAATAAGAGAATCATCTAAAATTTCCTTATAAATTTCATGAGGGTCACAAGTAGCCATGTAACAACAAGTGAAGGCTATTGGATCCTCAACAATACTAATGCCAATAGGAGAATCTTTGAAATGAGTAGGCACATATTGTTAACCATCTAGAATCTACTATTTGATATGATTTAGCATAGGAGTAGGATTAACGTAGAGAGTCGTAAGCTCAATGGTGGCACCCTCATCATAGATAGGGTTAACACTGAAATAAGACATGATGGAAAAATAAGATGAACTATCCTTAGCCATTAGGGTTTAAAATGGATCCTAGGAAAAGATATACTAAAGGTTGGGTTCACCAAAATGATTAACTAAAATATATATTTTAAGAGTTAATCAAGATAGTATAACAATGAAATAAATAGTTTAAACTAAAATGTATATGTTAACTAATTTTATTTGATATTTAATTGAAATGAAATAATTTAAATAGGAGGGATAAGGTACTAACCTAAAAATAACTTATCTCCTTGTGATTCAGGACTAAACAAGATGATGTGTAGATGAATCAAAGTATGACAGTCAACCCCGAGAAAATTGCAGCAAATGACGATTTGATCATACTAAGGTGCGTGGAAGAGGATCAGGGTGCCTATAGGTGCCCTAGTCTATAGTATGGGCACTTTGGTCTATATGATATCTCATGACCTAAATCTATAATTATCTCTAGATCTTCATAGTGTCTTGATATTTGTCATGTGGTTATTGTGGTAGCTTCACTTATGTCACCGTAAATATGTAATGAGGATATACTTGTAAAACCCCATACAAAACATCAAATCCCTAAAAAAGAAAGATGCATATGAAGGGGTTGGACTGACCTTAGCTGCCACAATGGTGGACTTACAACTAAGTGTTGCACTACATTCCAGACCCAATGTAGTTATGTGTGTTTATGTGTGTAATTATTTGTCTAGGGTTCCCTAATGTCAATGACGTAGAGATAGGGGCAATAGCTAGATGTAAAATGCAAATGGTGGATGGAATAGAATGAATACAACCCTTCCTATGTAGTGTGTGTGATGCGATGATGCCAAAATACATTCCCTTTCCTTAGTAAATAGCTATAATTTTCTAGTAGATAGGTTTCCCTTAAGATAGTAGGTATGTTATGTTTATATAGGGATCTCTTGCTCCAATTCGACACTAATGACCTAACATGACGACTAGTACATATGGGAATGAGAGGGAAAATGAAAAAGACTAACCTCGAACAAATAAATTAAATCTAAGTTCTATCAGGACCAAGGTGCCTAAAATAAGGATCGAGGTGCCCATGGGCACCCTAATCCCACCCAATACACCCTAGTCAAAGACTAGAGACGACAATCAAGAAAATAATGACACCTAAGACTCCTGAGAGATAACTATGCAAACAATCGATGGTTGTGCAAGACAAATGACAACAAGGACCAATTAACGATGATAGGACTAGGGATAGGTCATTATTGAATACTTTTCTTACATGAGTTCCATATATAAAATAACATATTTGGTGGTATAAATGTAATAGTAATTGCATGATTTTGTGACTACATAGCCTTAGTTTTGTTTTCCATATACAACACATTATAAGATGGATGTAATGTAGGTCTCCCCATCTAATTCCATGCTTCCAGAGTGAGCACATTTACCTTATCTCCTGTATCTATCAAGATATTTATTACCAACTAACCATCAATAACTACGTCAAGTGTGATCTCCTTGTCAAATTCATGGTCCTAAGGTGGTAAATTTGCATGAAGTATCTACCACGGGTACTCAACTCTAGCATGTGGTACCTTCTCTAAGATCCATTCCCCTAGAAATGGGATGATATTCTTCCGGTGTAGCATATTACACACCTCCTTAAAATCATCCACATCATTCTACAGGATCTCAACATTCTTTGTATGCTCTCTTGTGCATGCATATTCTTTTAAACATTGTATCTCACCCCGTAGATCTCTAATGTATCCCACAATCTCTTGGTAGACTTCATTATGTTACACCGCATCTGGGTACTCAAAGCATGTATCACTTGTTCCCAACTAATGCAATGTTTATCCTTTATAGGTTTTCATGTATGTGATTCCTTGGCTCACATTGTAACTAGGATGTGTTGTTATTCGGCTTAGTCATCTTCTTTGACATCCATTGATCAGCATTCACATGTTTCACCTTGATCATCTCAGGACCTTTGTCCTTTTTTATTTTTTTACTCATGTGCTCATATAGGTTTGGGAAATCCTCCAACTTATACTACTTCCCAGGACCATGAGCAATTTTAATTTTAAGGGTAGTCTCATTGGTAATGATCAGGATATCCATAGGTATAACAAGTTCCTTGAGTGAACCTTCCTCTACCACCACCACGACCTCGACCACAATATCCTCCTTGGAATCATCCATTTCTATTACCTCTTTTTTTGTGCCTTTTATTATGTTTTCCTTCCTACTCCTTGGATCTGCTCACCACACTAGTCTAGTGTACTCTTGTCTTAATGGCTTCATGGATGTGATCAATCATTTTGTATTCGACGATGGCATGAGTATAGGACTTAAAATCTTACATTACATGGACACCTTCTTCCGGATTACACAATCTAGTAATAATGTGTGCACTGACTTGCATGGGAAATTATCTTTAATATGTCCCTCAAATTCACAATCTATGCACCATATTCCATGGTGTGTCTCAATTGCTAAGTTGGTATAAATCTTCTCTAACTGTTTCACCATGGCTGAAATTTTTCCTCTAAGAATAGGCTCACTCTAATATCAACACTTCCAACTACATCAGCATGTAGGGTTACTTTCAAATCCTCACATGGATTAGTATATTTCTTATGGGATATAGCTCTACGAAATGAGGTTATAAATCCTCCAAAAACCACTTTGTGCATGTTGACTTTGATAAATGTCATAAGATAACTTTGACACAGATTATTCAAATGCACATCATATTCCCTCACACTCTCATAAAACCCCTTCTTGATATCCTTGAGCTCACCGATGCTCTATTGTTCAAACTTCGGGTATGTGAAATTTGTCGAGGAACGTAGTGCACAAATAATTGTATTCCACCACAATTTGATGTGGGTGATACTTCCTATACTAGCTATGTGCACACCCTTGAAGAGTAGCAAGAACTGACTCATCTTCCTATTTGAAGTTATAATTCCTTTAGCATGCCATTACAATTCACACTTATGCACATGCCCTATATACTCACGGTAAATGGAGATACATATCATAGTAAACTTGAGGTTTCGTTTGCGTTGGTTACTAAGATGGTGGCTGATTTGGTGTTGGTTGTGGTCCCCGTCCACTAAAGCTAGAACTAGAACCCCCTCCTCTATGTGGTGGCTAACCTTATCCATCCGATCCTCCCATTCCCCATATTGCAGGATACGGTCTAGATAATGAACTTCCTTATGTCCCAGTTGTAGTACTAGACTAGAAATCAATGGTATGTGTGGTCACAGTTACTCTTGAAGTACTTGTAATGGTCTCAGTATGCCAATACTTTGTCCTAACGATGTACCTAAAAACTCCTACATAGGTACTTCCAAACAACAGTGTTGAGTGTGTTTCCATGGGTGTGCTACTAACTTGATCTCCTGAATTCAATGCAAAATGATATCTACCCATCTCTACTTGTTTACCTGCACTATCCTTCTTCTCAATGACTACATCTAGATCTGGAACACCATGCGTAAGGGCTAGGTGGCTAGGTGGGATCAAATGTGTGCCTACGGTCCTCATTCTCTCCTCTAATGCACTCTCATCCGAAGATGAAATGGATTTTCTGCTATACTTTCCCAAAGTTGGGAGATCCTGATGGTGTGGCTCCTTGTCTTCTACGATAGCTTCAAAACCTTCTCGGTCCATCATCCTTCTCAACTCTAGTGCTTCCTCAATCTCCTAGTTATGCATCATGTCCCTCTCTTGCACTTTATTGAAAATTTCCATCTTTCCTCTCTCTTCCTATCTACCTCTAGGTCCACCATATTTATCTACACCTACTCTTACCCTTGTGCATAGTGGGGATTTATTTAGCCATGTGTATACTTTATAAATCTAGTTCTATAATCAAAATCCCGATCAACAATGGTAAAGAGTGCAAATATGATCCTCTAGGCTTGCGCATAATCTAAATTCAGTTTCCTTTAGACACAAATATGTAGAAATAACATACTCCAATATATAATTACACAACACACCAGCCCACCAATAATCTACAGCTCTAGTCCACTCCACATCTATATCAAAAAGAGTCTAGTAATCCCCTTGCGTCCAAAGTCTCGGTCTAGAACCCTAACTCTTCCCTAATGTATATGTTTCCAACCACTCATATAATTCTACTAGAAATAAGTTGAAGAATTTTTCATAGAGATCATGATAAATATTATCTTCTACCTAATGATGTGCATTGAAATCAGGTCCAATGCTATATCTTTACGCAAACTGATCATGACCATTATCTACCCAGCTTTCAATGCTCTCTAGTGTTAATCAATATGCCATCTCGAAATAACATCTTGGCAGATAATTCAAAAAGAGGTTAAACTAACCAAAATGTAGTCTCTTATTTAGCCTCTCAATTACTAGGCGCACTTTGGCAGCTCATTCAAACAGATGTAAACACTCACCCAAAGTGCGCGAAGCTACCAAGTCTCTCTTTTGTGATTTTTTTTTCAATATGTTAGCATACATATCCATGATAACTAATATCAAAGCATTCATTTAAGTACATATCATTATAGACATCATATCATGAGTTTATAATGAAAACACATGTAATAAATAAATATACATTTTAGATAAAAATTAATATCTATTACACCATGTAATCACCATATTCGAGACACATCGATTATCACAATCCATCCTCCATTTCCATCATAATAAATTCTTACATAAACGAAGCTAAATACCTAATCTTCAAATAGTAAACACAGAGTCATGCATGTCATTATGACATAAAAACATAACCATAATAAATCACATATTTTTTCTCACACACGTGATGCCTAAAACAAAGACATATGATATATATATATATATATATATATAAAGGTGGGGACTTGCCTTTCACTTCCCATGCACTCTCCTAATAATATGTGTGCTCAAAATAGACAACATGTATGCTTTTGTACATCAACTATTAATCAACTATCCTATAGATAAGATTTTCTTTTTTTTTATTAATAGGTTGATCCATGCGTGACCATTCGTCTTCACTCTACATGCCATTTTACCCAAAATAGACTTTCCCTAGTTGTCAAGTATCCTTTACTTTCTCCTTTGTTTGAGCGGCACTCCAACTTGTTTTTTCTATTTTTAGCCCATAAGCGTAAAATAGGCTAAGTCTTGGAATCTACCTTCCCGTGTGTGAGATTTTTGCACACCACTTTCTCGGTCCTTATGCATGTACATGCACCCAACTTGTGTACCCCACGCATACATACTTAGCCATTTTTCTAGTCTAACACTATTCTTCCTCAATGGTTCGTTCAGCCCAAGGCCCAGTTTAATACCTAAACCAATATCCAAATCAATTTCCAAATTAGTATTAGAACTAAGGCCAGAGGCCTCCAAACTTCAACTATAATAATCAACAACGAATAAAAATAGGAACTATGGGCTGCAAAAAACCAAAACCAAATTCCTCATGACTATGATCCCGACTTATAATGTGGTTTCCATAGGGTTATAGGACATGATGCTCGGATGTGTCATGATTATAATAAATTTATACAATGGCTTCTGGAATACCAGAGACAAATCTTTGTTGATATTTTCTTGGCTAACCTCATGGTGCCTATGAAAAACACTCGCATGGGGGTTGTTTCTCCATAAAATGATACTCTCGGGGTTTATAGAGACCCTCTCCCAATGCACTCTGAAAATGGGAAGCTTAATCCTCATGGTACTAATAAGGGGGCTCCTGTAGGAAATAATGACCATGAAGCCTCTACGGTGCAGATCCTCGATTAGCTCCTTCTTTGGACAACCAAAATCAAGCTAATATTTTAGGCCTTGTTGAGTTATAAACCAAACCAGAATTCCTTACGGTGACTCTCACTCGTGATTATTCTTCACAACATTTTCTTGTTTATCCCTCAATGTCAAATGATACACCAATATATCCCAAGCCATTAGGGGCCTATGATTTGATCACATATTTGACTAAGACCTTTTCCCACATTTCCTTTTGGATTTGTTAAATAATTCCCCTGCACATCGATCTACTTTATTATAAGTGCTAGGTCTTGGCCATCTAATCCATGTCACCCCTCCTCTAGAGGCCCAAATCAATCATATATACTTTGATGTTTATCTCTCGAGGCAGTCTGAGAGAGATGTCAGATTTTTGTTTGATATCATCAAGATGCCTATTGGTGTTAAGCTAGCACAGAGAGGTGATCTCGCGTTGTACTTGAAATTTTGGATTTATAACAATTATGTTAAGCAAGTTATGATAGATGATGTGGTTTTTGTTAATATCATCCATTTCTCATTTTTTGAAAATTTAGGCTATGGAGAAATGAATTGTTCCTCCACTTGAAACATGCTAAGAGGTTATGATAGTCTCAAGGAAACCTCTATTAGAACCATATTCCTTCTAATCACCTTGGACCCAAGACCGTGTTGACTGAATTTTATATTATAGATTAGGAAACTAACTATAATATGATTCTCAATCAACCCTGGATCCATAGAATGAAGGAAATCCCTTCCACGTTATTTCAAGAAGTCAAATTCTTGCATCTAGGAAAGGTATTTAAGGCTCAAGGTGACCCGAAGATGTTCCATATCCACTTAGCCAACCTTAAGAAGAAACCCAAGGTTCACACTAAATTTGAACTCTCATCTAACCAGTTAAACAAGCCTAATCCTCCTCAGGGATCAGTTCCCACGTTTAATCTTGTGCCAATGACTGAGTTAGAACCACCCAAGGCAATTGAAGGGTTAGATGCTAATGAAAACAAAGTTACTATGGTAGAAATTGTGTCAACAAAAACCATGGCTGAAATTATTAATCTTTTGGAGAATTATTTTCCTATTGTTCTCTCATTTGATTCTTTAGGCATAGGCCATGCTCTTAGAATCGCCTCTCATCCATCGAGTGTCTTTGATGAGATTTGTATGTTTGAGGTCTCGAAGTTAAGGAAGAAGACTCCAAAATAATCAAACTTATATCTTCCTTGAAGACTATTAGACTCTCAACTACGATGGTGAAAAGTGTTGCTTTGGTGTTGGGGTAGGGGTGATCCTTGCTTCCCCTGAGGGGAGGATCATGCCTTTTGCCTTCAAATTTAAATTTAAATGCACAAGCAACGGATCTAAATATGAAGCTCTATTTCTTGGTCTTATCATGGCCAAGATAATGGGTGTGAACAATTTCAAAGTCTTGGGCAACTCTAAACTCATTGCTAATCAAGTCTCAAAATTCTATGAGACCAGAGAAGAGCACCTACAACTCTATAAGTCTTTCATTCTCAAGCTTTGTAAAGGATTTGACTATATCTCCATAGAAGCTATTCCACAAGAACAAAACCTATTATCTAATTCTATGGCTAATTCCTCCTCTCATTTTTATCTAACGAGGACTTGAAGGAAACCGAATTCACTATTTTAGTCTGAGCCAAACCTTTGGTTCGAAGGATTCCAACCAATGCAATTTTGGCATACGTCAGGCTGAAAATAATCCCATCACATTATATTTCACACAAAATGATGAGGCAATCTTAGGATACCTCAATGCTTACACCAACCTCCATCCCATGCACCATAAGAAGGGATTTTCCCTTATACCTCACCCTTCCTCTTACTTCATAGATCGTACAATGAAGTCTTCTTCTTCTGAATATTTTGAAATTTATGAAGTTAAGGAAGATATAAAGCTTCCTCCAACCTCAGCTGAATTTGAAGAGGGTACCACTTCTTTAATCAAAGGAATGATAGATATAAACATAGAGACAAAATAATAACTTCATTGCCTCCATAAGAAATAAAATTACACACGAAGGTGGTTCAAGAGAATTCAAAATATTTTTCCTTTACCTATAAGGAGAATATAGGAGTTTCTATGATGTTGTAATGTATAACCTAGTTACAAATCCTTATTATAAGCCCATGAAGAAAAAATTGAGACCCATGAAGATAAAGGTGGATTTAATGGTTAAAGAGGAGGTAATTAAACTCTTACAAGTAGGGTTTATCAAGATGTAGATTATTCCATGTAGGTGTCAAAAAGAATCCTATTTCTCAAAAATAATGGGAAGATACGCATTTCCATCTATTTCAGGGACATTAACAAGGCTTGTCCCAAAGATGATTTTCCACTTGCCCTCAATTGATGTCACCATTGATGCAATGATTGGGTATGAGTTGTTTTCTCTTATGGATGGATTTTCTGGTTACAACCAAATTAGGATTTTTGAGGAGGACCAAATGAAAACTACCTTCACAACTCCTTGGGGAACCTTCTGTTACGTAGTCATGCCTTTCGGCCTGAAGAATGCCAAAGCCACTTACTAGCGAGCAATGACATACATTTTTCATTATATTATTCATAAGATTGTGGATTCTTATGTTGATGACCTATTGGAAAAATCAAAGAAGCATGGTGATCACCTTGAAGTGCTTCACGTCATTATCTCACACCTAATCAAGTATGGAGGAACGCTAAATCCTGATAAATGTGTGTTTTGAGGTAATAATAGGAGGCAAGTTGTTGGGATACATCATTTCTTCCTAAGGCATCAATGTTGATCCAACAAAGATTCAAGCAGTTTTGGAGATGTCCCCACCCACAGATGAGTCAAGCATCAAGTCTTTCTTAAGAAAGCTTGGGAAATTTGTAGGTTTGTCCCTGACTTAACATATTCCATTCACCATATAAACGACTTATTAAATAAATATTGTTACAAATTTTATACAATTGAGTGTCACAAATCATTTGAGCTAGTAAAGTTCTTCCTTATGTCTTTGCCTACGCACATGCCACCGAAATTGGATTGTTCTTTGATTTTATACTCTCAAGCCATTGATGTCTCGATTGTGTGCCTATTGGCACAAGAGGATGATGATGTTCATGAGTGGGTCATTTATTGTATTATCCGTACTCTTCTCGATTTTGAGACATGATTCATACAAGAAGAGAAGATTTTTCGGATATAGTTTTCACAACAAAGAGGTTAAGGCATTACATGCTTAAGCAAGAGACACGATTTATAGTTAAATCCAAATAGTTATGAACGTTCTTAACCCAAATAGCCTTATCTAAGAAGGATGGATATTTATTTGTGTTAATGGGTGAGTTTAAACTCACCTTTGTTAACCAAAATTTTGTGAAGGGAAAAATTATTGTTGATTGGTTAGTAGATAATCCTATAGATTGTGGGGAACTAGTAGATTTATATTTTCCTAATGAGTGTGTGTTCATGTACGTACCCAAAATTGTAGGGTACTATACCACCAGAATGATGTTACACATGCCCCAATGATGATACAGGTCACCTCGCAAGGTGTTCGGGATCCAAAGAAGCTCACGAAGTATATGTTAACATCCCAAATGCTTTATCCATTTTCCTTGTGCTTCGCTTTATCCTCTACCTTCCTTTTCTAAGATTTTTGACCTTTAGTGATGAAACCGCCACCCCGATAGAGTAGTGGTCTTGTGACCGCCACCTTGCCGGTGGCGGTCCTATAACCGCTGCCCGCTCAGCTCGGGGTGGCAATCCTTCACAAATTTTCTAGCACGCTCCTTTGATTGCGACTTACATAATTTTTCAACTTTCACCCACTTTTTTCAACCGCCTTGGCTCGTATTAATGTTTTATGTTCCATGGAATAGTGTTTCTTCATTTTTAATGGTAAAAGAGTTCTAATAGGAATTACCTTTGGGTGAATGTAAAATCTATAAATAGCACTTGTTTTCAAGCAAATGGCCCGTCAACTTCTCATTTTCATTGTTTAGTCTTTCAATTTCTTGTTTAGAGCTCATTTTGTTTTCATGTTTACATCCATGCTAGTTTTCCTTTCTTGTTGGAAGCCATTCGATCTTCTTGCTTCAGTCTTGTTCATTGTTGTTCATACAAATTAGTTTAGAGCAGAGTAGTGTCATTTGTAGATTGAATCCATTAGATTTGCAGGTTGTGTTCTTCACAGAAGGTAGATTCTAGAATCTCTCGGTACACTTGTGTTGTATTCCCACAATAAATCCCGTTAGGAATTACATATGCCAAGCTCTATCACTTGCACTGTCCCTCTCCTACTCACATTATATTCGGTCTATATCCAAAGCTGCCATTGTTCAAAATACCTTTTTCTATTTATGCTAGCATATATATGCTCTTCTGGACTCACGTGAACACAAAGGAATGAGGAGATCATTCTGAGGGGACAAAATCATACACCACTAGATCCACCACATTACGTAAATTCCATGTTTTATCTCACAAGGTTCTAGTTAAAACATATCAAATAGAGTAGTGAAATATTTCATTTCGCTTAAGTTTCATTTTCGATATTCAGGGAAGCTGTGGGGATTGATAGTTTCTGAGAAACTATGATTCATTCCTCACTTCTGAGGTAGGATCGAGAATCTTTCAATTAAGATAATCAGCTATCTAGTTCTTTAGGATAAACTCATAACTACACAGGAAAATAGCTACACCGGGCTACCTTGCTTGTTTTAATTTTGTTATTAGATTAGTTGTCATTTTCTGAATATATTAGATTAGTTGTTCTTTCAATTATGTTAAAAATTATATCAAAAATACAAAAATAAAGAAATATATATATTTTTAGATATATCTTACATAATTAGTTTATTTCGTTTCAGTTAGGTTTATATTGATCTTGTATGACAATCACGGGACCTAGGGAGCCCAAGGAATACGTTTTGAGCCAATCGTGCCTCAACCAAATATTGTTGCATGAGAACTAAGCGACATAGACCAAAATCTCAAAATTCAAGTCTTCCAAACAACAATAGACCTACAAGAAATCAACACACAGTTAAGAGGATTAAACATAGAAGATGACAAAGCACACACGTTACGGTCAAATCAGCCAAATTATAAACTACCTTGATAGATATCCGTATGATTGTAGGACCCGAAAGAGAGAAAACATTCGATTGTGATCCACAGGTCCCACAACCCAACAGGCCTACAAATAAATCGACATTGATTTTGGTTTACGAACATTAGTGTTTAAGTCCTCTCCATTTCCACTAGACATCATCACACAACTATCATTGTTAAACATAATAGCTAATCATGCTAAATATTTACGGACTACTCCAGAAATCGTCCATAAAACACCAAAATATCCATTACACATTTAGCCATTCATTTTCATTACCTTTTCGGAGACATATATGAAGCACCAGCAAGTCATTTTCCACGTATCCCATAACCCATAGATCATATCACAACAGAGCTCGATATTGATTGGAGCCTTCGAGTAGCTATCCTTGTTGAATGATCTATCACATCAATTTAGGTTAGGAGGGCCTTCTTTACCTTGGATTCACATATTCCATTATTTCATGTTGAAGACATAAGATTACCTAACTAGTTTATTGCACCCCACGTGTATTCCATCCCCACGCATTTGTCTTGCACAACCTCGAGAGGTCGGTGCGAAGAAGAGTTCCTTGTAGATTCTCATACTCACATGTCACTTTTCCATTGTACAATGGTGAACCCGACATGAAATTCCAACCTTCGATTCGGAGTCGATTTCTACTTGTTCTTCTAATTAGTTTACTTTTCATCTTTTCCGCCTCTTTAGCCTCCACATCAACTTCACCAACAAAATTGGTGAACCCGATGTGAATCGAACATATACTCCTCTTTCTGTTTTCATTTCTTTCATCCACCTTTGCTCTTTCCATCATTCTACGGGTATTCATATACCCCCCGAATATGTCGGGATACGATGCATATGGCAGACCTCTCCTAGGTATTGAAGCATACTATGATCAACTAAATAGACAACCATCACCCTCGCTCTCAGCATGGGGTGACAACTATTCAACTAACCAATTTTCAACACAAACTCCACCTCAAAGGACTAGATATAGTTCTTCTTTCCAAATAGAGTTGTTGGATCAGCTCACTCAAATGCAATAACCGAGATCCTTCGGCTCAAACCATATGACACTCACTTTGGAGAATCTTCTTAGGTTTTGCTTAGACCACAAATTAGTAGACAGATCGATTCATATCTATTTTTAGATGACAAATACTTAGCACATTATGCTAGGAGTGAACAACGCTCTCCAAATATGTACCCACCTATAGGAGGTTTGCAAACACAACCCAAGGTCTCATTCCAAGAAAACACCTCCATTCCTCCACCTATAGGAAATTCCCTTGGTGAAACTTGGCAGGGCACTGATCAATTCATAATAGGGTACCATATGCCTATATAACCTCAAGATATACAACAAATGCCACTAAAGAAAAATATTGTATCTTCACCAAATGAGGTCATCTCGGCCTTAGTTGAGAAGGTTAGAGGGTTAGAACTTGCTCAAGCAAGTCAAAATTCACAGTTCATGCAGGCAGGAACTTCCAATCCTACACATCATCCTAGCCAAATAGACCTCCTCACAAGAATAGGCACGTTGGGCATGCCTCCTCAGTATTCACAATAAATTCCAACTAGAACTGCATTTTCTAACGTCACTCCAGTTAAAAATATAATACCTCCTAGTTTAATACAAAACAATCCATTCCTGAGCAATGCTCCTCCATACTTAAACATGTATTCCAAATCACCATAGGGAGATATGTTCTCTTCTCCTGGCATGTTCACTCAACCACAGGGATTCCCTTATGCCCCTGTAAATACATATGCTATGCCATATCAACAACCCATTCCACCTCCACCCCCTCAGCAAGCACCATCAATGGTTGAAACCTATGCGATAGGGACTTATTCAAAATATTTGAAAGAACCTTTAGACTTCACTATACAAAGCATCATGCTTCCAAGACCTCTCCCCTATCTACCCAAGTATAAAGGGAGGGAGACCCAAATGCACATATTAAGGCCTATGCCACTGACCATTTGAGAACTACTCCTTGGGATGGAGTTGTTGCTAAAATATTCCCAAAACTTTAAAGGGTATCACCCTCAATTGGTATTATAGAATACCGAAGCCTCAATACATTCATTCAAACAACTCGTTTGAGTTCATCAACGCATACGACATGAAAAAATTGTTGAGAACAAGAATCAATGAAAAAATTGTATATTAAACAAGAACACAATGAATTTGTTGCTCATTTCATCCAAAGATGGCATACGAGTCCTCTATTCTTCACAAAGCGCTCTAAACATGGATTAGATGGAACTATGTGATTTATTCTTTCATTCTCTCAAAGAGAGAGATAAAGGAATAAGTCTAGAAATTCCCACTAAGAACTTATGATGAAGTACTCGAGAGCACTCTCTGAATAGATCAAGCTACAATAGATAGCGGTCGCAAGACATATGGAACAAATGGGAGGTTAATCATCCCTAACCAAAACACTACAACTTATCCTACTACCAAAAATGCCAATCAAGGACCTAAGATCCTTAACAAAAACCACAGAGTGACAACAGATGGAGTGACTGACCAAACTAAAAAAGAAAACATTGTAAATGTTCCACCACCAGTTAACAATCAATGAAACAACAATTTTACCCCAACAATCAACGCGGTAGATTTTAATCATCCCCAATGACAACAACAAAAATGACAACAATGATAGATCCAAACACAGGGTCCAATTCAAAACACAACTAGATATCAAAACTAAAACCAAAGGCAACAAATGCAAAACTTTAATCCTAATAGTCAATAGTTCAATCAGAGTTTTGGACCACAACACATGCCAAACCAACAACCTAGGAGTTATAATCCCAACTCGTATTGTGGTTTCCACAAAATTCGAGGCCATGACACTAGGAATTGCCGTGATTATAATAAGTTCATGCAACATTTTCCAGAAGAACAAAGACAACTCTTCATAGATATGTTCTTAATAGATTCTATGACACCTATGCCAAATACTTTCACAGGGGTAGTCTCCCCTCAAAATGCACCTCTTAAGATCTTCAATGATCCACTTCCAAATCATAATAACAATAATAAATTAAATACAAATGGGACGAACAAAGGTGTAATGACAGGAAATAACGATCATGAAGCCTCAACTTCGCTAAATCCACCTATTGCACTGCAATTAGGAAATCAGCCATGAACCAAGATAGTTGTTCTAGTGGAGTTAGATACTGAGCTGCATGTAGAAGCCATAACAAAAGCATGAGAATATTTTTCTCAACCAAATCCAATCTATCCACTAGAACCAGATAACATTCAACAAACATTGGTAAAACCCATCGGTGCTTATGATTTAATGAATGACTTAACAAAGAGCTTCTCTCACATCTCCTTTTTGGACTTATTGAAAAAATCTCCTACCCATAGGGCTGCTCTTTTAGAAGCACTGGGTCTAGGTCATTTAATTAACATCACTCCACCTCCTGAAATTCAAGTAAACCACATAGACTTCAATATCCACCCTCCAGGGCAGCCAAATAGGGATACTGAGCTTATATTCGACATAAACAAAATGCCAACAGATGCTAAAATTACACGTAGGGGTGATTCGGCCTTTCATTTACAAGTGTGGGTTTACAATAATTACGTTAAACGCACAATGGTTGATGATGAGGCAGCGATTAACATTTTCCCCTTCTCTTTCCTTCAAAATCTAGGATATGGAGAAACAAATTATTCCACAACGAGAAATACGCTAAGAGGTTATGATAGCCTTAAGGCTACTTCAATTGGGACTATAATATTACCAGTCACCTTAGGACCCAAGACAATCCTCATCGAGTTTTATATCATAGATCAGGAAACCAAGTATAATATGATCCTCGGTCAACCATGGATACATCGCATGAAAGCAATCCCTTCTACGTTATTCCAAGAAATAAGATTCTTACACCTAGGAAAGATATTCATAGCAAAAGGTGACCCAAAACCATTCGACATACACCTAGCAGACCTAAAGAAAAGACCAGGCATTCACTCTGAGTTTAACCTCCCAACAAACCAACTTAACAAACTAATCGACTCAAAATTGGAAGAAAAATTAATACCTACAATAGAGCTAGAAATTACAAACCTAGTCAAGGGCATCCCAGCCCTCAAGGATGAAGCTAACATTGTAGAAATAGTGTCATTAGGAACTACTGCAAAAATTGTCGAGTTATTGGAACAAGATCTACCAATTTTCCTACCATTTGATTATGCAGGTATGGGATGTACCCTAGGAGTTGGTTCTCTTCCAGCAAAGGAACTTTACATGGTAGAAGTAACCAAAACAGAAGAAATAGACGTAAAGAATGTCCCAGCATCCATCTTTCCTAGTAAATATTGGACTCTCCACTTTGATGGAGCTAGATGTCACTATGGAGCCGGGCAGGTGTGATCTTTACTTCTCCTGAGGGAAAGATCCTACCTTTTTCTTTTAAATTAAACTTTGAATGTACAAACAATGGCACTTGAGTACGAAGCCCTCCTCCTTGGCCTCCTCATAGCCAAAAGGATTGGTGTTAATGACATCAAAGTGTTAGGAGACTCGCAATTAGTTGCAAACCAAGTCTCTGAAGTATATGAGACTAGAGCTGAGCACTTACAACTCTATAAAATAGTGGTATTAGATCTAAGCAAAGGATTCAACTTCATATCCATTGAGGCAATCCCACAAGAACAGAACCTTCTCACAGATTCAATAGCAACCTCAACTTCACGGTTTACCCCAAGTAATGAGTTGGAAGATACAAGTTTCAAGGTATCGCTTCGTATTGAACCATTGGTGAATAAAATTTCAACAAACCCTCTTCTAACACATACATCTGAGAATGAATCTTCTATCTTACATCATGTTGATAGTGATATAGTCACTCTTGAATATCTAAACTCCTATGCAAAGCTACACCTTGCTCACCATATAGTTGATCTTTCCCTAATACCACACTCCTCTTCCTACTTTGGAAATCCCATGGTAGAGTTTCCTCCATAGAAGGATCTCGATATCTATGAGATAGAAAATGGGGAAATCTTGGAACTACCTCCAACCCCACCTGAATTTGAAGAAGGTAACACTTCTTTGATAGAAGAAACCATTGACATAAACATTGGAACGAAGGAAGAACCAAGAATTTTGAAGTTAGGATCCTCACTAACTCCGGAAGAAATAGAAATACACACCCAAATCCTCAAAAAACATCAAAAGGATTTTGCATTTAATTATAAAGAAATGATGGGTATCACACCACAAGTTACGGTACATAATCTCGTCACTAAACAAAATGTAAAGTCAATTAAACAGAAGTCAAGACCAATGAAGCCAAAAGTGGCTCTCATGGTAAAAGAGGAAGTAATAAAACTTCTCCAAGTAGGATTCATCAAACCCATTGACTATTCATAATGGGTATCTAATATCATTCCCATCGTCAAAAAGAATGGGAAGATACGCATTTATACAGACTTTTGGGATATTAACAAAGCTTGTCCCAAGGATGGTTTCCCATTACCATCCATTAACATTATCGTTGATGCAACAGCTAGATTTGAACTATTGTCCCTCATGGATGGGTTCTCAAGGTACAATCGATAAAAATATCTAAACAAGATCAAGCCAAAACCACGTTTATAACTCCCTGGGGAACTTATTTTTATGCTTTCATGCCATTTGGTCTTAAGAACATCGGCGCTACATATCAGCGGAAATGACTTATATATTCCATGATCTTATCCATAAAATTATGGAATCATATGTGGATGACTTGTTGGCCAAGGCCAAGCGTTGTGATCATCTAGAATTACTCTGTACCATCCTCTCATGACTAATTGAGTATCGTGTCACATTAAACCCAGAGAAGTGTTTTTTTGGTGTAACAGGAGGCAAACTTCTAGGATACATTATATCTTCATGAGGGATTGATGTTGATCTAGAAAAATACGGGCTGTTCTCAAAATGATCCCACCTTTGGATGAATCTAGAATCAGGTCATTTCTTGGGAAACTTGGTGCAATCTGAAGGTTCATCCCAGATTTAAGCTTTTCCATTCATCCAATCAACAATCTACTCAAGAAAGATTATAGTATCAATTGGACTGAAGATTGCAATGAGGCCTTCGAAGCAGTTAAGCACTTCTTTTGTCACCACCCACGCTAATGCCTCCCAAGCCGCTTGATTCTATACTCATGAGCCACTCATGTCTTGTTGGCTTGCATGCTATCTCAAGAAGATGATGATAAATGAGAACACGCGATCTATTTCATTAGTCAAACGTTGCTTGATTATGAAACACATTACACATAGGAAGAGAGAGAATGCCTTGCCATAATTTTTACAACAAAATGTTTGAGACATTACATGTTAAACTAGGAAACAAGGGTTATTGTAAAGACAAACCATTTACGAACATTTCTCACACAAGGATCTTTATCTTAAAAAGTTGGCCATTTCATAACCCTAATGGGAGAATTTGAGTTAACATTCATAAACCAAAAGTTTGTTAAAGGACAAATCATTACAGATTGGTTAGTTGACAATCCACTAGATGGAGGCAAGCTGGTAGATCTAGACTTTCCCAATGAATGTGTATACTTTTTCGAAACCAGACCCCCCATTTCTACATGTCCCTGGTATACTGATATCATCAATTTTATCATGGACTATACATACCCAGAAAGTGCTACATCATAATAAATAAGGTGGTTACACATTATTGCCACTAAATATGTTGTTTTAGACCAAGTGCTCTATCGTAGAGCCTTCGATAGCATGCTTCTAAGATGCATCGACATAGAAGAATCCAAGAGGATTCTTCATGAATCCCACAATGGGATATGTGGGGGCCACTTCGATGGTCACACCACCACTCACAAAATACATCAGATGGGATATTTTTAGCCCACTCTCAAACATGACGTAGTAGAATTTGTACGTAAGTGCCACAAATGTCAAGAATTCTCTCACGAGATTCACATGCCAGCACAATCCCTGCAACCAATAGCAACTTTGTGGCCCTTCTCCACTTGGGGTCTAGACTTAATAGGGAAATTCTCTCCCTCATCAACCGATGGCCATAATTTTATAATCACAGCCATGGAATATTTTACCAAATGGGTGGAGGCCATGCCTCTCACCACCGTACCAGGTTCGATGATTGCCAAATTCATTTTGAACCAAATTATCTGTAGGTATGGTGTCCCACAAGTCATTATTTCAGATAATGGCACATCCTTTAAGAATGACGAGGTTCGTGAGTTATGTAGAAAGTTTAAAATAAACCATCACACAGCCTCTCTTTACTACCCTCAAGCCAATGGGCAGGCTGAAGCGACAAACAAAACATTGAAAGCTATTCTCCTCAAAACGGTAAAGGAAAACAAACAAGATTGGCATTTAAAATTATATCCGGCCTTGTGGGCCCACCGAACCTCAATAAGAACACCAACAGGAGCAACTCCTTTCTCACTGGTATTCGAGTAGAAGCATTTCTCCCACTTGAGGTTGAAATACCCAGTCTCCACATCTCACTACAAGGGATTCTGGATGAAGAAGCTTATAGGAGGCACGCCTCTCCCAACTAGAAATCCTAGATGAGGCCAGGTTAAATTCCGAACAATGGCATAGAGCCTATGCTAACCGGATGTGCCGAGTAGTATAACAAAAAGGTCTATGAGCGAGAAATATATGAAGGAGATCTAGTTCTAAGACTAGACAGCCAGATCGATAAGAAAACCAGCAAAGGAAGAAAGTTCCGGCCCAAATGGTTGGGCCCATATCGAGTCATGAAGGACTACGGAAACGGTGTGTATCTCTTGTGCACACTAGAAGGTGAGGAATTTGGTGAAACTGTCAATTCCTTGCACCTTAAGCGGTTTTACGCATAAAATTTCATTCATTGCTAGTACATTATAGCTACCTACATTGCATTAGCCCTTTAGGCGCTTCATTCTATCCATTTAGTAAAAATGATAGTTCGGAGCTTACTCTTAAAAAAGCTGTTACAAAATTTCAAGATATTGGAAAAAATATTCATATCACATCTCTTCAAACATCATCAAATATCTTCAAATATTCTCATCAATTTTGACAAATAAACATTGTGGAAACCATACCAAGACCTGCATACTTGGATTTGCTCTTTATTTCTACTAGGTAAAGTTGTCCTTGCCTATGGTTTGTTCTAGAATCTTCTTGGTGTCACATCTATCCCTCTTAAAATATCTTAACGAAAGGATATCCCAAAGTCTTAGATCGAAATGTCAAAATCAAATGAAATCAAAAGCACCAAGTAAAAAAATATTTTATTTTACACGCTTATTTGCCCCATCAACCTTCGGTGATAAGCCCACATATCTTACTAGTGATGTGAGGTTGGGAAAGGAAAGAAGTGCCCTTAATCGCTTGTATCTTGCCTTTGGTGACAAACCCATGCTTCTTACTAGTAGCGTGAGGCGGGGTGTGGGGGTCCATTCACACAAACTAATGAATCTTGGTATGCTAAAAAAACAAGACAAATTATCTTAAGAAAAAGCAAATATCCAAATTCTAAGGAGATCAAATCCTCAAAACTAGATTTTGTCAACCGTGTTTCCATTTATGAATCTAAGTATAGATAAAATGAAAAGTAAGTAGCCTTCTAAGCTTGGTAGTAGTTCCGGTAGGGTGGGTGTGTAGGTCCAAATTTTGTTATTGTTCTTGGTTTGTCTATCTCTCATCATTCCATTTAATCAAGCTCATACAACTTGTGCCCTTCCTAATTCTTGTTTTTGATCCCTCATGTCTTACTAGTTGCGTGGATTTGGGATTGGGGAAAGTTCATCTCTTTATCACTATGCATTCATCACGTTTTCCAATATAAGAAGGAATTACAAACATTTCCCAAAGAGTTTAAAATTTCAGTACTACCATATGTTAGTATCATCGCATATCAGCATTGCAAAAACATATGAGTAAAACATTCTATTTACTATCATTCATTGTCCATTGCATACATTCTGGAAACATGAAGAGCAAATAATCTAAAAACATCTAAAAACACATTTAGAAAATGAGTCACAAAATTCAAGATACCAATAGTCTAGATCCAAAGATATATATATATATACAAATTAGGTTTCATATACAATGCCATCATGCACTAGGCATGGTCAAAATGCTCAATGAGCCTAGAAAAGTACAAAAATACTCGTATAAACAACCTAACAAAGGTCACTACAAAAAGGAGCCAAGTGGCCTCTCAATCCCTATGGGATCCCTTAGAAGGCACATGATCATGTCTAGGACTCTGGCTACGCTAGCGCTCTGAGTGCACTGAGGGCTCATGGTCCCGAATAGTAGTTATAGCCTCGCTATGAGAGCGGCTCCTCCTCATTAGGCACTCTGCAACCCTATACCCAGCTACCTCAGCATGGAGGGAAGTCACCATCTTGGCCACATGCCAGATAGGGGAAAAAACATCGGTATGCCTACCTAGGTTCTTCAAGGCTCCCCGCATCCATGGATAGCGCAGCACAAGTCTTCTTCGTGGGGAGCATCAGGGTGTCAGTACATACCCGGTGAATCAAGTCTCGCCACTCATCAGCAGTCTCTGCAAGCAAAGGAGAAAAAAATTAGAAAATAATCAAAAGGTGAAACCAAGGATGAACACAAAGAGAGGTAGCAACTAAGGTAATTCTAGCTAAAATAAATCTCAAAAGAAGAGTGACAACTCACTTAGATCTCTGGGCCTCCAAGAAGGATCTCTAGGATCCGCACCCGCCACGACGCCGCCGCTGATTGGTGTCCCCCTCCTATGTCTGGGGAAACATGGCATCCTACCACGGACTCGTCCTCTCCACCTAGGTCCTAAGAAAGTAACTCCTTTGAGACTAGAGTCACCCTCTCCATGCTCTGCTCTACCCTCTCATCCTATAAGATCTCCTGAGTGTCATGCCACTCGGGATCACTATCCTCTTCCCCACCCGACTCGTTGATCTCCATGTCCTTGGTCTCCTCCTTCATCTCTCCCCTGTGAACTCCTCAGACTCGGAGTCTATATCAATGGGGTCATCACTGCTATGGGCAGGACCAGCGGTAATCCAAAGTAAAGGTGCCTGAGGAGCACCGACTCTCTCTCGAGCACGTACCACCCTCCTGGCTGCAATAGGGATGCCAAGAGTAACAACAGTCCAACCCTGGCCTCTAGGACCTCCCCTAGCCTCCCAAACTGATCTGAACACTGGCACCACTGGGAAGCATGTCAATGTAAGCAAGGCCGAACTGCTGAGGCACTCGATCAAAGGGGTGTGTCTCTACCTTCCCCGTCCTATCCACAAGTTGCCCTGTAGTAGAGTAGGAAATCAAAGTAAAGGTCTCCTCGCCCCACAACCCTGCCATGGCCTGATAAGGTGTGGCCTCCATATCCTCAGTAGTTAGGGAAGCAACTGGCTAGTGGGGTGCTCTAAGCACCGTCATCTCTGTCCATCTAGCTGCCCTCATGACCCCGGGATCCTCCACCTCTACGCCTCTCCCATAAGCAATGGTGCACTCATAGACCCAGCTCATAACTAAGGTCAGATGGCTCAGTGATTATCCTTATAATCAAACCACCATATGTAAGTTGTGATAGGTGGTCCCAAGTATATCGGCTCCCCAGGCATAAATCTAACCATGTGCCTCAATCTGTGTGATGATGGGGGCCCAGCAGTAGAGCAAAGTATCCCCTCCCTTATCTCTGATCAATCTCGAAGTAAGGATGCCCATAATGGCCTGATGGATCAGAGGGATGGGCAAGCCAAGAATAGAACAGACCTTCACCCCCTTCTTCAAACTAGTGGAGACAACTGCGTCTCCCATATAGGTGGCCCACTGAGTCACCTGAGCTCTGGATACTGCTATATCAAATGAAAGTCTCCTCCCAATAATTGGGACTCCCAAAATGTGGTAGACATCCTCTAGGGTGATAGTCCACTCACCCCTAACACCTGGAAATTGGAAGGTGTTCTGATCTACATCCCAATAAGAAAATAAGTCACATAGTATGTGACTGGCAGGTGCAACGGGGGACCCGTGCAATCCTCAATATACCTACCCTCTGGAGAGTATCCTACTCAGCCTGAGAGAGTGCATCTAACACTGTTGGAAGCCAATCACACTCCCTCTCTCGGCTCCATCTAATGTACTCTTCCTTCTTCTACAAAACACCCAAAAACACACAAAAAGAAGCAAGTTAGTGTCAAGATTGCATTGGAAAAATCATTAAAGCAAGTAAGAATACTAAAAATGCAAAAATAAACTCAAACTAGTGTTGTTTTAACACTTTGTAGAGGACCACCGCCTAAGCAGGGTGGTGGTTCCGTAACCACCACCTTAAAAGGCGGTGGCCCTATAACCACTGCCCTGCTCAGGGCGGTGGTCCTATCCCGTGACTACAAATGGGTCACATGCCCTAAAAATGCTTTAAAATGCAAAATTTGACCATTTTAGCTAAAAAAAAGCCTACCCATTAGGTGCCCCCCCTAATAAACACATTTAAAACTTACACTTCTAAAAATAACCCCCCCACAACAAATATTTCATCATTTTAACATTTTGGGTGCAAAAACATTAAATCAAGAACTAACCTGGGATCTCGTGGGTCGAGGTTCTGCTCAAGGAGGCATGATTGCTATCTTGATACAAATGTTTCGACTATACTCTCATTGAAAGCCGTCACCATGGGTCCCAAAGCTCAAAAACTATCAAATCAACATGTGTAAATGAATAGGAAAATAACCCCGTTTTATATATATATATGGTATTTTAACTCATTTTGAATGCCCCTTTCGCAAGTTTAGAGCATCGACGGAGGTAATTTCTCATCCTGCGTAAATGGTAAGTCATCATTTCATACTAATTTAGTATTTAGTTTTCAATTTATTTTATTTATCTGCACTTGAGTCTTCTTTCCATTTTGTAGGTAGTGGGAACTTGGATGGTGACATTTCGACACACGGGCATGTCAGGTATAATTTCTAAGCTTCCCATTTTGGGACTGCCATACTCGGACCCACCGTTTTATGCCTCTTCATGGTTAAAATGCTTCTCCGAGGGGGCAATATGTACATACCCAAAATTGTAGGGTACCGTACCACCAAAATGATGTTACACATGCCCCAATGATGATATAGGTCCCTAGCAAGGTTTTCGAGATCCGCAGAAAGCTCACGAAGTATATGTTAACATCCTAAATGCTTTATCCATTTTCCTTGTGCTTTGCTTTATCCTCTGCCTTCCTTTTCTAATATTTTTGACCTTCGGTGATGAAATCGCCACCACCGACAGGTGGCGGGTCTCGTGATCGCCACCTTGCCATGGCGGTGGTCCTGTAACCACCGCCCTACTTAGGGTGGCGGTCCTTCACACATTTTCCAACACATTTTTTTGATCACGACTTACGTAATTTTCAACTTTTACCAGCTTTTTACAAAAGGTAGATTCTAAAATCTCTCAAGACACTTGTGTTGTATTCCCATAATAAATCCTACTAGGAATTACATATGCCAAGCTCTGTCACTTGTGATGTCCCTCTCCTACTCGCATTATATTCAGTCTATATCCAAATCTGTCATTGTTCAAAATACCTTTTTCTATTGATGCTAGCATATACACGCTCTTCTGAACTCACGTGAACACAAAGGAATGAGGAGATCATTCTGAGGGGACAAAATCATACACTACTAGATCCACCACTGTTCTGTAAATTCCATGTTTTATCTGTCAAAGTTCTAGTTAAAACATATCAAATAGAGTAGTGAAATATTTCATTTCAGTTAAGTTTCATTTTCAATATTGCCAGGGAAGCTGTGGGGATTGATAGTTTCTGAGAAACTATGATTCATTCCTCACTTCTGAGGTAGGATTGGGAATCTTTCAATTAAGATAATCATCTATCTAGTTATTTAGGATAAACTCATCACTACACAAGAAAATAGCTACACCGGGCTACCTTGCTTGTATTAATTTTGTTAATAGATTAGTTGTCATTTTCTGAATATATTAGATTAGTTGTTCTTTCAATTATGTTAAAAATTCTATCAAAAATAAAAAAATAGAGGAATATATATATATATATATATGTATATATATATATGTTGTAGATATATCTTGCATAATTAGTTTATTTCATTTCAGTTAGGTTTATATTGATCTTGTATGACAATCACGGGACCTAGGGAGCCCAGGGAATACGTTTTTGAGCCAATCGTGCCTCAACCAAATATTGTTGCAGCAATAACTGACATAGACCAAAATCTCATAATTCAGGTCTTCCGAACAACAATAGACCTACAAGAAATCAGCACATAGCTAAGAGGATTAAACATAGAAGATGACAAAGCACACACATTTTGGTCAAATCAGCCAAATTATAGATTGCCTTGATAGATATCCGTATGACTGTAGAAGGACCTGAAAGAGAGCAAACATTCGGTTGTGATCCACAAGTCCCACAACCCAACGGGCCTACAAATCAATCGACGTTGATGCTGGTTTGTGAACATTAGTGTTTAGGTCCTCTCCATTTCCACCAGACATCATCACACAACTATCATTGTTAAACATAGTAGCTAATCAAGCTAAAGATTTCTAGACTAGACCAGAGAATCGTCCGTAAAACACCAAAAGATCCATTACACATTTAGCCATTCATTTTCATGACCTTTTCGGGAGACATATACAAAGCACCCACATGTCATCTTCCATGTATCCCACAACCCATAGATCAGATCACAACAGAGCTCGATATTGATTGGAGCCTTCGAGTAGCTATCCTTGTCAAATGATCTATCACATCGGTTTAGGTTAGGAGGGCCTTCTTTGCCTTGGATTCACTTATTCCATTATTGCGTGTTGAAGACATAAGATTACCTAACTATGTTATCTTCACCCCACGTGTATTCCATCCCCACCGGCTATCTCAGACGACCTCGGGAGGTCGGGTGCAAGGAAGAGTTACTTGTAGATTCTCATGCTCGCGTGTCACTTTTCCATCATACAGCTTCCTCATAGAGGCAAAGCCATCTATCTTTTTGAGTCCATGGTACGCGTCGATATTTTTAATCACATTATGGATCAAACCTATCCTGAGGGAGAAACCTAGTAGCATAGATGATGGCTACATTACATAGCCACCAAGTACGTAATTGTGGAAGAAGTACTTTATCGCAGATCCTTCAATGGTATGTTGTTAAGATGTGATCATGAAGAAGATTAAGAGAAAATCCTCTTTGAATCCCACAGTGGAGTATGTGGTGGTCAATATGGAGGGCATACAACTACTCATAAGATTCATCACATGGGCTATTTTTGGCCCACTTTAGAACATGATGTTGTAGAGTATGTATGCAGGTGTCAAAAATGTCAAGAGTTTTCACACAAGATACATATTCTTGCTCAGGATCTACAACCCATAGTTACACCTTGGCCCTTCTCAACTTGGGGTCTTGATCTGATAGGGAAATTCTCTCCCTCATCATTGGATGGCCACAACTTCATTATCATGGCCACTGAATATTTTACAAAGTGGATTGAGGCCATGCCTCTTACTACTATACCCGGATCTATAATCACCAATTTTATCTTAAACCAGATCATCTATAGGTATGGATTATTACCACAAATCATTATTTTAGATAATGGAACTCCTTTCAAGAATGAAGAGGTATGATAATTATGTGTGTAATTCAAAATATCCCATCACACACCTCTTTGTATTATCCTCGAGCTAATGGACAAGCTGAGGCTACAAACAAAACCCTAAAGTCCATTCTCCTTAAGACGGTTAAGGAGAAAAAAAAGAGATTGGTACCTAAAGCTATTTTTTGCCTTGTGGGCCTATAGGACTTTGGTAAGAACACCCATGAGGGAAACCCCTTATCCTCTAGTCTTTGGATTTGAAGCGATCTTACTGTTAGAATTAGAGTTACATAGTCTTCGTGTATCTCTACAACACATTTTGGACAAAGATGAATACCGATAATATTTACTCACCAAATTAGAAACCCATAATGAAGTTTATCTTATAGATGAATAGAATCATCACGTTTATGCTTTGACGGGATGTGTCATTACTATAACAATAAATTTTATGAACATGAAATACACATGGGATATCTAGTATTGAGACTTGGTAGTTGGATTGAAAAAAAGACCGATGAAGGAAGGAAGTTTAGACCCAAATGGAAAGTCCTGTACCAAGTAATAAAATACTTTAATAATGGTGTGTATAGCTTGTGTACTCTAGAAGGTGAATAATTTAGTGAATCGGTTAATTCTCTTCACCTTAAATGCTTTTATGCATAGTTCATCTACATCTCCACTTGTACATTACTACATCCATACTATATATCATCTGCATTATCGTGTTGTGAAATTGTAAATCAAGAAACTTACTCTTCAAGCAACTTTTAAGAAACTTTCAAATATTGGCAAAAACATTTAATCATACATCTTCAATTATCCATCATATCATCACCAAATTATTTAAATCTCTTCATCATTTCAAAGATTAAGAAAGATCTTTGACATTGGTCCTACCAAGACTTGCAATCTTATTTCTACTCATGGTTTATTCTAGCTCGGTGTTTTGCACATATTCTATTCTAGAATCTTCTTGATGTCACATATTTTCCTAACAACCTCTCTGATAACAAAATAAATCTAAACATTTCACCTAGAGCTCTTTTCCACCTATCTCAACCTTTGGTGGTGAGCCCTTGCATCTTATTGGTTATGTGGGGTTGAGGCTAGGGGCAATTTTTCCTTCTCAAAAGAACATTTCTAAAATCAATAAACAAACAAAAAGATAAATAAACAATAAACACAAAAATGCTTTCATTTAAAAATAAAACTACACTTCTTGTCCCTACTAATCTTTAGTGATGATCCCATGTCTCTTACTAGTAGTGTGAGGTTGGAAAAGGAGGGAGGTGCCCTTACTTTCCTATGTCATGTCATTGGTGATGAGCCCGTGCTTCTTACTAGTAGTATGGGGCAAGACGTAGGGGTCTGTCAAATAATTCAATGAGTTGTCAATAATTCAATGAATAAGAAGTTCTTTCAAATCTTAAAACTCCCACTAAAATGAGTTATATGTGTATGTTACAAGAGATTTAATCCCTAAAACTAGATTTTGTTAAACAAAGGACATCTTCGAGATCTAAGTCTACATAAACTTGCAAGCAAATCACATTTTGAACTCGGTTACTTCACCCCGCTTAAGGTTGAGTTGTAGGTTCCTAATTAGATATTTGTTAAAATCTTGTCTTCTTGTCACCATCTCCATTCATCAAAATCATACAACTTGCATCCTTCCTAGCTCTCGGTGATGAGCCCTCGCATCTTATTGGTTGCGTGGAGTTAGGAATGGAGCAAGTTCATCTTTCTATTATATCACATCCATCACATTTTGTTAATAAAACAGAAGTGCTAAATGTTTCTTCAAAACCAAAGTATATAATTACAATTTCTTCTCATGTGCATCATATATACATTAAAAAAAAGAAAGAAACAATCATTCTTTTACACATTTGCATCATCATCATCCATAGCATGCATCCATAAAAGCATATAAAAAGCATCAAAAATTCTAAACATCTAAGAGTACACAGATAAATAAAACCATGATCGAGTCAACTCTTACACAAAATGGCCAAACAAAAAATAAATGTATATATGTATATATCAATAATATCAAGTTTCATGTACAATGCCATCACACTCTAATAAGTGTGGTCAAAACGCTCATCTATGAGCTAAAAATCCAAAAAAATCAATATATACACAAAATGATCTCAAAGTAATAAAACAATTAAAACCTCTCCATCTCTCCAGATCCCACTAAAGGTGTGGGGTGAGGGCTCCTATTACGGATCTTATGGCGAGAGTGACTCACTACAAGTGCAGGAATCTCTGTGTGTGTTAATCGGTGAGAGTGCTTGTGAGATTTCCCATGGGATGGGGCGGGTGATTTACTAGTAGTAGCAGTAGCTCCACCGTGAGAATGATCTTGCCTCTGCTACTACTCTCATCTAGTTTGTGGGTTGTCAAGTCAGTCCTCATCTAGATCATGGTCTCTGCAGCATGCCATGCTAGTACAAACACATCTTTGTGACGTCCCGGCCATCCCCGGGCATCTAGCATTAGGAAGAAACTGATCTCATGTCTTCCCTAAAGGGATTGCAAAGGTATATAGGAGAATCCACTAAATTAAATCTTGCCAACCATCAACAGTAGCTACAAAGTACAAATGAAAACAACAAAAGCTTAGAAAACTTCAAAAAAGGAAAGAGATAACATGTAGTTATATAACAATCTAGTTTAAAGAGTAAATTCAAGAGAAGAATATTTTACTTACTCATATCTTCAGGCATCTAGGATGGATGGATGATGGGTAGTGGTGTAGGAGTAGTTACATGCATCTCCTCTGCTCTCGACCTCCTTTTTTTGGTCTCCCCTATGCCCATCTATCATCCAAAGATTGAATCCTTGTCCCCTCCTCCTCAAGTGGTCAAAGGGTCCTATGAGTGCAATGTCTCTACCTTATAATCTACCTCGGCCCTAGCTATCACGAAAGCCTCTCCAATGGCCACCCACTTTTGGCACTCTCTATCTCTACCTCCACCTCCGGCTCGCCCTCGACCTCCTCCTCCTCTCTGCTATAAGTGGGTCCTACCTCAATATAAATAATTTGCATCATCCTAACATATTCTTGTGTAATATGAGACATGTCGATTAGAAATCTAGGAGTAACAATCATCCACTCGAGCTTGCCCTTCGGGCCATCTCTAGCCTCTCGGATCCTTTTATACACTTTTGGTACTATTGGGAGGACATCAACATTAGGTAACCCAAACTATTTTTGTACCCTATCAATTAGATGGGCCTCTACTTTTTGGTCCGATCTACTAACCGTGTCATAGATCTACATGCATTCGAATAATAATCTCCTCACCCCATAGGCCAGTCATGTCCCGATATGGCTGCGCGATCATAAGCAGCTATGGTAAGTGTGTAAAATGATTTGTGGCCCCTTTCGCAGATGCATGTTTACCCATCTCGTTTCTCTAATCACCTCGAGATCTACTATCCCAATTCCCCTCTGATATGGGATCATGCACTCATACACCCAACTCATAACCAAGGTGGGATGACTAAGGGCCTTTCCCTTCGAGTTAGATGACTTTGTAAAAATCATGATAAGTAGCATCAATAATGTCAATACCCCATGCATATGTGTGGCCATGATGTTCAATGCTCTCGCATGATGGGTTCCCAACAATAAAGAAGCTTGTCCCCGACCTTGTCCCAAATCAAAGATGCCAATAAAGGCCTTATGCAAAGTAGGGATAGGTGCGAGAGGCAACGATAACAATCTCATCCCATGTTTAGTTCCTATGTCGTGCCTTTTCATATCCCATGTATGTTTCTCACCTATGGGCCTTTACTACCGTACTCACGAACCAACATCTTGTCAAGAAAAAGAACCCCCTGAATCTAGTAGATGTCCTTTAAAGTGATCATCCACTCTCCCCTAACTCTAAGAAGCCAAAAATGTTGTGGTCTACATCCTAAGTAACTCAATAAATCACACAATAGGTGACTTACATGTGTAACTAGCTGCACCTATGATATCTTCCATATCCCAACCCCGTATAACAGTCCCTCTCATCCTCGGGTCAATATATCCAAAATCAAGGGAAACCAATCACACTCGCAAGCTCTGCTCCATCTAACATACCTCCCCTACATTCATAAACATCAAAAATAGCAAGTTAGAATCATATCAATGCATAATAAGCTCATAAAAACAATCAAAAACTAAAAAAATGAAATACTTAGTCAAAATTTAGAAGTTGCCTCGATAGTTATGTAACCACCACTCTGCGCAAAGTGGCGATTGTGTAACCACCACAAAAATTCTGCATTTTTATGATCCTTGAAGTGGTTTCATAACCGACACGGTGGTTTTGCAATCTTTGTGGTGGTTTTGTCCGCAAAAAGCAAGCCTTATCCTAAGTCACCAAAAGCTCAAAAATACAAGAATACATCCTTTTAAATAAAACAAAATCCACATCCCATGTAGCACCCCCTAATGATCATTTTTATTGTAGCATTATCAAAAATAACCCCACTATGTCAATTTTTCACATTTCTTACATTTTAGGGTAGAAAAAAAAGAGCGGTGGTTGCGTAACCACCGTGGAAATTCTAAATTTTGTTAATCCTTGTAGTAGTTACATAACCAACATGGTGGTTTCACAATCATCATGGCGCTTTCTTCATCCGTGAAAAGCAAGCCATATCCTAGGTCCCCAAAAGCTCAAAAAAATAGAATAATACATCATTTTAAATAAAACAAAATCCACATCCCATGTGGCACCCCCTAATGATCATTTTAATTGTAAAATTATCAAAAACAACTCCCACTATGTCGAGTTTTCACATTTCTTACATTTTAGGGTAGAAAAAACAAATGTAGATAACTCACCTGTTCATGACCTATTTCTCCTCTTGCTAGTTGGGTTTTCATCACGTTAGAACACTCTTCATTTTGATTATATTCTCACGTGAAACCGTCATAGGTAATCCATAGCTCAAATTTCACTAAGTGGGTAAGTGCAAATGATTTCTAAAAATAGTATTTTTGAGATATATATAGCATGTTTTAACATTTTTTTGAGTGTGTGTGTGTGTTTTGTAGGGTGGGAGGGTTGCACGGGTATATTTCTCCTCCCCACAGATATGGTAAGTCCTCTTGTCATTTTAGTTTTAATGTTTTGTCAATTATACATTATATCTACACTTGATTCCCATTTTCTTCTAACAAGTAAAGGGAAGCTTGGATTGGTGTAACTTCAATGCAGACGTGCATGTCAGGTCTAATCTCTAACTTTCCCATTTAGGAGCACCATACTCGAACTTTACGTTTTATGCCTCTTCATGGCTAAAATGCTTCTCCAAGGGGGTAATATGTATGCACCCAAATTTACATGGTGCTACATTGTTGGAATGGTTCAAATCCCTAATGATGATAAAATATCGATTCCAATGATATCCAAGTCCAAATTATCACTTGTAGCATGTTCTTATAGCTTATTTTACTTTCCTTGTCTATTTTCTAGCTTTTCCCGCTTTCCTTAGTTGTTTTGTAGATTTTTCCTTATCTTTTCAGCCATAAGTTATGGAACTACGCAGTGGTTACGCAACTACTGCAATGGTTGTGTAACCGCGGTCTACGTAAACCGGCGGTTCCATGTGAATTTAACCAAGACTTTGTCAATGTGTTCGAACATGTGTTACCTTCTTCTAACTCACTTTTCTCTCATTATCTTGATTGAATCATTTGTTCTTGAGCTATTTAGATGTGTATAGACTTATTTTTCCCTACTTACTATTATTAGTAAGTTAACCGCCCTCCTTGTGGTGATCTGGCACTTCTTGGTTGCCAAGTGTGCTTTGGACCATTTCCTTGCCAACTTTCTATAAAACCAAGTTTTTTTCCTGAAGTGATGGTTGGAGTATTTTGATTTGGAATTGCATTGTTATGTTTTCAGAATCCTGCCAAGAATTACACGAGAAAACATAGTTCATTCACCTTGTTATTCTCTTCCTTGCATTTCTACCAGAACTCCTAGACATGTTTAGATATCTCATTGGAAAATAAGTTGAGGGATCACAAAGCATAACCAACATTGGAATTGTCTTTGTACTACATTTCCAAGTTGGAGGTGTTATTTACATTCCTAGAAGCTTTCTTTGATTAGCTAGATTTTAATCTATAATATTTTAGAATACATTTTTTTGAAGAAGTAGAATTCACAATAGTTTTATTTTCAGCTTCCATTAAGGATTTATTCTCATCTCATCCATGTAGATTTTTCTAGGAAGGATTCGCAAGAATTTCGTGCCAAAATTATTTCATTTCCTCATTTAGAAGCATCTATAGTTTTCGTGTGTGTATTAATTAGTTTGAGCTGCATATGGGCAAGGCTTCTATTGACAACTTCATCCATGTTTATCCTGTGGATCTATGAGGGAATTTATTTTGAATAAACTTTTGTTTTTGTGCATTTCATTGAGTTTATTCATTTCAAAAAGATTTTGTAAATCTTATTTTTTACCAGGGAAGCTTTAGGGGAAGAATTGCTTCTGAGAAGCTTTTCAATCTTCCCGTGATTCTAAGGTAGAACCAGAGAAATTCAATATCCACAATTATAAATTAGGAAAATCTCCATTTTAATTAGATTAGATTAAATTCATTCTGCAACAAGGAAATAGCCACATTCAGCTATTTCATTGTTTAGTTTATTTTATTTTAGAGTAGAAGCAATTTCCATTTAATTAGAAGTTTTATTTTCTGTGTAGGTTTTTTTTATTTAATTTTAAAAAACCAAGAAAACCATCAAAAACATATATTAGATTAATTAGATTTGTTTATTTGTCTTATTCCCTTTTATTTAAAATCATTGAAAATACAAAAACAAGTAGATTAGATTTACTTTATCAATTTAATTAATTAGTTTTCTTTTGTTTAATTAATTAGTTGCACGTAGTTTTAATTAGATTCAAGGAGAGTAATTAATTTGGTTTAATTAAAATCTGCTTGCATTTCTTTGTTAAGTTAGGCACATAGATTTAATTAGACATAAATTAATACAACTCCCTACGTTTCCTTAGTTAGCTTAGGTTACCCAAACATTGACCTTACCTCTTTTTTATTCTTTGTGTGTTTGTTTATTTCTTTAGATTAATTGTTTGCACATCCACATGTCTATCCAAATCTCCATGCAACCCATAAAAAGAGTGTGTGATATGAGAGTACCACAACCAAACAACATTACACAACTCATTCAAATTTATCGGGGCCTTTGGCAACTTATATTCCAAACCACCCTAGTTCCACCCAACATCATCTCACAACTAATAGCCTTGAATGAAGAAGTGGATAACGCTAACAAGTTCGACACAAGAAGACTAGCTGAGATTGGATTACACAATCCATAGATTTTTCCTTCCCACATGTTTATTCTCACACTTCCATGACAACTCCCTACGTTTCCTTAGTTGGCTTAGGTTACCCAAACATTGACCTTACCTCTTTTTTATTCTTTGTGTGTTTGTTTATTTCTTTAGATTAATTGTTTGCACATCCACATGTCTATCCAAATCTCCATGCAACCCATAAAAAGAGTGTGTGATATGAGAGTACCACAACCAAACACTGTTACACAACTCATTCAAATTTATCGGGGCCTTTGGCAACTTATATTCCAAACCACCCTAGTTCCACCCAACATCATCTCACAAAAATAGCCTTGAATGAAGAAGTGGATAACGCTAACAAGTTCTGACACAAGAAGACTAGCTGAGATTGGATTACACAATCCATAGATTTTTCCTTCCCACATGTTTATTCTCACACTTCCATGACCTTTTCTACATATTTTTGTGTAACAGACATAGGATAATTCCCACGTATTCCACATCCCATTCAAGGTATAATTGGTGATTATGTATTTGATCAAAACCTTCATGCATCCATTATCCTTGACCATTATGTCTCACTTAAACAAGTTAGATAGGTATTCATTGCCTTAGATGATCACTGTTGGACCACTAGAATATTGACTAAGTACAAGAGGCACGTAGGCGTGCAAGGTCCCAGTTAAGGAAAGGCACATAAGGACAAAGCACATAAGGCAGGGTTTAAGAAAAGGGTTTAATGAAGCCCGTGGTGTGTGCGACGTGCACTGACATAACCAAGGGTTCGGGACTTAGAAAAATTAGACATCCGAGGTAGAACATGTGAAAAGCATGACCCGGTCGCATGTGGATAAGGTGCCAGCCTAGTGACAGGTTGGCCCGAGAAGGAGCATGCCTATGGTAGAAGCTTCTAGAAAAACATCATGGCATAAAGTGGAAGGCTCAGGCCTGGAGAAGCATGCTCACATGGAGGACCACATTCAGACACTTGGCATCAGATTTAAGGGTGTTGGAGGATGAGTTAGCAATCCAGAAAAGCTATAAATACAAGTGTCTCGAGTAAACAGATATACTTAGAGATTGGGTGGAGCTCTACAAAAATACTGCAAGAACTCTGCTAGTGGGTAATCGCATTGGGGATAGGATGTATGGGGCATGGGAATTGAAATTTTTCTTTTGGTAGCATAGTTACAATAGTCTAGTTGTAATGCATGACTGTGGTCTGCTTCTCTGTGACACTCTGTAATGACTCCATGAATGTAGTGAGGTTATCGGTTATATATATATATATATATATATATATCAATGGTCTGATGAATACATCTTGCTCATAGGTCTTTTTTCATTTATGTGTATGTTAAGTATGGATGTTTGTATACTTCTTTCTGTTATGGTACAAGTTATAAAATTTGTTAAGTACTCTATCTAGAATAGCTACAAGGATCTAGAGGTCGTTCTGAGCTCTATGGTTCTTGTATGTCTTGAATACTTTTTGAAATCTCTTAAACACAAATCATAGATGATGTTTCCCACTAAAATCACATAAAAGAGAGACTCGGTACTTGCGCATGCCTTAGGTGAGTGCTCGGCTTCCACCGAGTGATAGGCCGGCGCATATGGGGTTTCTTTCTTTTGTGATAGAGGTAAAAATGACTACATCTTGGTTTTGTTGCGGAACCTCTTTTCGAAGTTGTAGTGGGAGATAACATTCATCATGATTTGTGTAATGAGTAATGATAGAGTGGTTAATGTTGGAAAGTGTTAAATCATGGTTTAAGAGCACGGAGGATGAATTTTCTCGAGATTCAAAGACTTTGGACTGAGTTTGATGCATGTAGATGGGTAAAAGAAAATCTCTACCATGATCGTAAGAAAATTTCTTCTATTGCTTCCCAGTGGAACTGTATGAATGGCTCTTAGCCTATGTGTCTAGATTGAATTGGCGTTATGAATCATATGTGTGGACCCAAGAAGAATATCGAGAGGTTGTAGGATGTAGATCGACATGGACCTATGTTGTGGATCATTGGTGAAAGGAGTATTGGCTAGCTACACTCTAGAGTACACCATTTCCACATATTATTGTCTGGAGGTTGCTGAGTTTGAGTTTTGTGGGGAGCCCGGAGGATCGATTCTACATGTTGTCCCTTTGGCTATGAAAATATTGATGGTTACCATGGGTGTAGAGGCATTCCCAATGGTGGCTAAACAATTGTAAGCGCGGGGTGAGGAAACTAGGGTGGAGGAAGATGGCGGATGTTGCGGCAGAGAAAGATAGGGAGGAGAGATTACTCAAGTATGGTGAAGCGCATGAAGGGAGATTGCTTTGACAACGTGAGGTTGCAGGGTGTGATGGATGTATGGTGGTAGATATTGCAGGGGAAGGATTTGAGGTTCACACAGAGGATGTGGAACTTGAGCAATCTGTGTGACCCCATCTTGGCAAGCACGTAAGAGATATCCCTTTGGCTTCGATGAGAGTTTTCACGTGGAGAAAGAAGAACCGTTGGTGCACATCTCGAGTCCACCTATTGATCGGACCACAGTGCTTGTTTTCTAGATCGGGGAAAATATTTCTAGTCTAGTTGGTTACATTGGAAGTGATCGGTCTACACCCAGGAGGTATAATTTCTCATTTAGGCCTTCTATGGCTATAAACACCAACCCATTGTTAGGACTTTTCAGGCAAGGTATAGACACACAAGCTTTTGGTCTCACATCTGGGAGTGGCGCGGGGTATACTATTGGTAGTGGGGCATTATCACAAACCATAGGCATGCAGCTCAGTGGAACTGTGGGGACCCTTGGCATGACCACTTTAGGACCTAGTGGATCTGTTGGCTCGATGGTTTAGGACCGGTAGGTTTGGTGGTTCAGGAGGAATAAGAGTTGGTGCGTTTGGTGGATCTAGTGGTTTTAGACCTAGTGGACCTGGTGGATCTGGTGGTTCAGACCTAGTGGACCTACTAGGTCTCGGTGATTAAGGACCTATTATCACCGAATCATAGCACCCCGTGTTTATAAAAGTGCGTATACTTGAACTCACGGTGTGATTGGATAACATGGGTACTATCTCCAAGTTGTGGGACTTGCTACTTGAGATAGACCTCCGTGAGAAAGATGGTTCTTGCTCCTAAACTACTTGCCACAATATACTCTAATGCGGGAAACTAACTATTCTAATCTAAATTTCCAAGGGACCGAGAGAGAGAGTGCATAAAATAAAAGCCTAAACTAAAGCGGTGATACACCGAAAAGGAGGGTGTGAGAGTAGTCTCCAAATCATGAAATACGTGAAGCAAAGTACACACTAGAAGAGGTGATGAAAGTTCTCCATAATCTAGCAAAATGCATTCACAACAATATTCCAAGCATACACAATGATAATGGATCCCTGCAAGAACATAATAATAGACACAATATTCTTGTAGAAATATTAAAGGGGCAAGAAGAATTCAAGAAAACACAACTAGGGGAAGATACATCCACAAACTGATATTTTATTGCTTCATGATATGCACAGTTCAATCTATTACAAGATAAGGGCCTAGATCACCATGCAAGGAGTCCACTACAAGGGCCTATAGCACATTGGCTTCACAAAGCAATTTTGACAGAGCTTTGCTATCTGAAAAACTCTCCTTTTACAATGAGCCCAACACTCCAATTTATAGAAAAATGAGAAGAGAAAGAGAAGGGAAAAATAAAAATCCCGAAATCTACCCTTCAACCACTTGTAAGGGGAATTAAATGGAGTAAAATGATTATATATTACTTGCAAAAGGCTCCCCATACTATCCCAAGTGCTGTAGCAGAGAAAGAATGATGACCATGCCTCTTAATTGTACTCCCAACCACCAAATGAAACATTTTTATGAACCCAGCCACGTTTTCTGAAAAATCTCAACCAATTTCTCATCAAATCTAGAATTTATTGATTTTTGTGAATTTTTCTTGGAGCCATGATTCCAACGGTACCAATTTTGTGTATTTCGTTGAGAAATGCAAAAGTTATGGCCTTCTCGAGCGAAAGCAGCTATTTTGGGTCCTGCGGGCATTTTCTCATCATTTGACGGGAATGAACATTAACTCGAATGGAGCTGAATATGTTTCTCTTAATTAAATATATCTACCCTCATTTTTTTGGTAATGAGGACGTTGTGCTCATTCCGTAAATTCCAATTTTATGAAAATCGAGTCGGGAATCAAAAGTTATGGCCGTTTGAAGTTTCACGGGTCAAACGTTGACTTTTCTTCTTTGCCTTCGGCGCTTTGGATTTTCACATCCCCCGTGTACTTTTGGCCCGGATGTCCCGGATGAAAACCTCCTACTTCAACCGAATCGGGCTTCCTTGTTCCTATTTGCGGTGAAGACACGTGGCGAGATTCCATTCGGCCGGCGGCTCTTTCAGGCTTTTCGCGTCCCTCCGTACTTTTGGCCCAAATGTCCCAGACGAAAGTCTCTTGTTTCAGCCGAATCAGCTGGTTCGTGTCCTCCACATACTTTTGTCCCAACTGTCCCAGACTGCCTGGGAAAAATATCTCCAAACCGCCCGAAATGGACTGACTTGCGCCAAACCGGCCGATCCGCGTCCCCGCACGTACTTTTGGCCCGGATGTCCCAAACCGCGCGATAACAAAACTTGGTGATTTTTTCCACTTTCGGCCGGTTCGGCCTTTCGCGTCCCTCACATCCTTTTGTCCCGGCTGCTCCAACTACTGCGCCGACTGCCTAGCGGATTTTCGGCCGATTCGCGCCCCGACATCCCAACTGTCCCACAAACCGCCTGGACTAGGACTTAGCCAATTTTCTTCATTTTTTCAGCCCCAAGCTTGGTTTTTTTGCAATTTTTTCACCTTTTCTAACTCGTTGGGTTTTCTTCTTGGATGGAAAGTTAGAAGGAAGCCGAGGGGGCCCCAAAAACATGATTTCGGACCTTAAATCAATCTATTTTCTTGGGACTAAAGAATTTGATGCATGTTATCAAAATTACCTTGAGGGGTGAATTTTGGATAACATGACACAGTGGACCGGAGTGGATCAGGTGGTAGAGGAAACATAGGCATAAACCAAGGCTCTAGCTCAGAAGGATTTGGGCCCCAACCACCCCCACAAGTTTTCTTTGAAATGTCTCTACATTTTCCCAATTATATAGGTATTGAGAATGCTACGGAACATGTTCACAAGTGTGAACTGCTATGGTGCAAAAAGGGTATCACAACCCCAGAATGGAAGCCTAGTCAGTTTGTAACCATGTTGCAAGGGTGCAAACATAGCTGGTATAATAAATATGACCCTCATCAAACAGTGGTGGACTATACTACTTTGAAGAATGCATTCTTGGTAGAATTCCACATTTCTGAGTTTGAGCAGAAGAGCATCAGCACTTTGAAGGAGATTCAACAAGGAATGGCAGAGAGTGTGCAGGAGTATGATGCATGCTTTAAAACTATCTTGTCTAAATTATCATATGATATTCACCCTTCGCAGAATGCTCAGTGGTTTGTTAGAGGATTTATCACCCCTTTTAGAAGGGCCTTATCTCATAAAAAATTTACAAACTCACATGCGAGGCATTGGAAGTTGCTCGCATGCCAAAGTTGTTGGTAGTTTTGATATTGGTGTTAGCCCATTCCTGGAGGCTTAGATTACTACTATGGCCAAGCGCTTTGAAAAAATGGCTGCGAACTCATCCCATGAGACACTGCAGTGGTTTTTGGTGCATAGATTATGAAGTAGAGGGGCACATTAAGGATAGTTTCCCCTGGAGGATAGTACATGTTGTGGTAGTAGATTGTAAAATTTATCATGGGGACCATGATGCAAGTAGATGCCCCTTACTACAAAGCAAGATGATCTGGAAGAATGTGTCTTGTTACTATGAGATTTACACCTCTACAACCATGATACTAAGGACTATAGGCTTATTGATCAGATCTATGAGGCCATTGATCATGGGGTGTGCCAAACCAACATTACCAGTATTTCTAAGGGTGATGATCACCATTTTGAGGAGCACGTAGATGGAGGCACATGTGGGAGAGGTTTTTAAGGAGGATTCCTAGGTCATGGTAACCACAGAGGAGGAAGGAGTGAGTTCCTGCATGGAACCTGTTTCAGTTGTGGATCTATGGAGCATTACAAATGAGATTTCCCAAACATGTTGCAGTGCTCATGGTGTGGGAAGAATCATAAGTATGATGAGTTCCCAAAGTTGTTTGAGCACATGAATTAGTAGCACCAAAAAGAAAAAGGCACTGCAATGGTCAGCATTAAGAAGGTAGACATATAGTGGATGCCTCGGGTAACACGGGACACAAGTTGGGAGCCTGTCTTGGTAACAACAAGGGTAAAATTTGTGTGCGCAACAAAGGTACCGAGACAGAAGAACCTAGTTTTAAGGGAGGAAGTAGTTCATGGAAAGTACCCAAACCCCATGCATCAAAAGGAGGTATATCAAGACACCATGGATGTCATTCGAAGTTTACAAGGGGAAATCTAGTGTCTAAAGGAGCAATCCAAGAGGGAGGAATAAGGGAGGAGATTCGAGGCACCAAAGGATGACCTGGATGAGGTCAAGGAGGTGTGTAAAATGCTAAGGCAAGAGAATATCATTCCCTTGTTAGGATCATGGTTGAGAGAGAAGGTACCACGTGCCGAGAGAAGAGTGTGAGAGGCAAGTCTTATACACAAACCTTCCCCCTCACAGCCTTGACTATGACAAAGAGATCACATTGAATGCAATTGTAGATGGATGGCTCCTTAGTAATATCCTCATTGACACAGGCATGGAGGTTAATGTTCGACTTTGGATGCATGGCATCAGATGGGAAGACTTGTGTTACATTCATCTTCAAATGTGTTGTATATGGAAAACAATACTAAGGTGATGCCCATCGATGTCTTAAAGGATGCAGCTATCACTATCCAAGGAGCTAACTTTACTAGGGACTTTGAAGTCTTGGCGCTCGCCAAGGTAGACAATTTCCCAAAGACTAATTGGGTGGCCTTGGTGTTACAAGAACAATGTGGATCTTTGGTTAAACAAAGGGTACATCAGCTTTGAAAATAAGGAGGAATGGGTCATTATACCCCTAGCTGATGGGAATTCAACACCCTATATTGAACCTTTGGGGGAAGAAGTTCTAGATAGGATATATGTGCGCTCAATCAGGGACCCAAAGATAATACATCCTACTGACGGAGTTATCTAGTTTGAGGATGCTTAGTCAGTAAGTGATACCACCAGTCTAGCATGTGAAAATTGGGTGCATGGAACTTATGAATTGATGGGATGATAGTTGAGAGGGTCGGTGACCAAGGTGACAAAAGCGCACACATTCTGGTGCCTAAGAGGAAAGGAGATGCCTAATTATTTAGGAGGAGCCTTCCCTGAGATATTTTTACATGAAATGGAAGCTCAGTGGAAGAATGAGAAGGAACAGAGAGGGATGTTAAGTTATGTCCTACTTGGCATAGCAGTGTGGTGGTGGGCTACACATTAGGAGAGCCTTTTGGAATGGCACGAGGTAAGAATTGCTCTCTCTATCAGATTCTCTAGGAGTAATGTGCCCACCGCCATCAAGGACTACCATGGGAAGGAGCTTGCCTCTTTCCATATCCAAGAGTGTGGAAGGATCTAGAGAGTTTAGAAGCTTTTCCACCATCCCTTTCGATACACAAGTTATACTCTACACTGCTGCAGGGTTGTGTGCGCGCATGGTACATTCATTCAAAGAAACACCGCTTGAGACAGGAATTGGCAAGAGCTCGTGGTTGACCTCATTCAAACCTTTGAGTATCAGAGTACCAAGCCATCAGTTGATAAGGCCTTGTAGGGTATCAAGTGCCTTACCATGGGGGATAGTGCCATGGTAGAAGATAGGTTATTGGAGTTACTAGGTGGAACAAGTTTGGAGGCGCACTTTGAAGAAGAAGTAGAGGAAATAAAAGAGTTACAGCTTGAGCGCGTGTGTTTGGAAAAGGAGAAAGGAAAGTTGGTGTATGTGATTGATGGAGAGGAATTGGAAATCTTGGATGTTATCCATTCTATAGGGATGTGTGAGGTAGTGGACAATGTTGATACTCATGCACGTGCCTACCATGAGCCCTTAAGTAAAAAGAAGGTTAACATTAGCTTAGGAGAAGAACCTAAGGAAGCTATTATTGGAGATTACTAGTCAGAGAAGGAAGTCTCTAAGATCATTGATCTATTACACAAATTTGAGGATTTATTCCCACGTGGGTACCATGAGCTCAAAGGTGTTCACCATTCCTTGGGGAGATGAAGATAAAGAATAAGGATGGTGCACACCCGGTCAGGAAGAGGCCCTACTAGATGAATCCCAATGTACACATAAAGGTTAAGGAGGAGATATACAAAATGATAGCTTCTGGAATCATTGAAGTAGTGGAGGAATCGGAATGGATAAGTTCGATGGTAATCAACATCAAGAAGGATGAGCGGATTAGGATCTGCATGGATTATAGGGAGCTGAACATAGTTTGTGTCATCAATCCTTTTCCAACCCCCTTCATGAAGAAATTTTGGAAGGATTCGTTGGGCACGAAATCTATTCCTTTACAGATGGATTTTTAAGGTACCACCAAGTCTGGATTGCAAAGGAGGACCGGGAGAAGACAACTTTCACCACTAAGTGGAGATTTTTTGAATATACGGTCATGCCCTTTGGGTTGAAGAATGCGCCGATATTTTTCACACATCATGGTGCAACGGTTCCGGACTTCATCCATAAGTTCCTTCAGTCTATTTGAATGATTGGACGAGTGTATGGTCTAGTCAAAGACCATTGTGACAATTTGAGGTTAATGTTTGAGAGGTGTAGAGGATATCCTCAATATTAAGAAGTGTGTATTTGCTACACCCTTTGGCACATTATTGGGGCATATCATATGTAAGGAGAGTTTGCTAGTAAATCCCACCATAGTTGCAATTATTGTGGGGTTAGGGGAGCCTACTAGCCAAAGCACAGTGCGCGGATTCCTTGGGCATACGGGTTATTACAGGAAATTCATCAAGGGGTATGCTAATATCACCACACCTTTAGAGAAACTACTCAGATATTAAAGTGCCTTCCATTAGGGAGAGGCACAACAGAGGGCATTTGATACATTAAAAGATAGGCTTGTCACCACGCCTATATTATGTTTTCCCTCTTGGGACAAGCCCTTTCATGTCCATGTAGATGCCTCAGGGACCGCTATTGGAGTAGTGCTTGCACAACCAGGTGAAGGAATTATTGATCATCCTCTATGTTTTACAAGTAGGAAGCTGACACTAGTAGAGTAGAATTACACCACAACTGAGCATGAGGTATTGTCAATGATCTACGTGCTTTTCAATTTTAGATAGTATCTGCTGGTAACACCCTTCATGTTTTACACCGACCACATGGAATTAAATTATTTGGTGAACAAGCCTATTCTACAAGGGCGCATATGTCGGTGGGTATTGTTATTTCAAGAGTTTTAGTTCACCATAGTAGTGAAGCCTGGAAAAATCAATTATGGACCTGATCATCTGTCAAGAATTGGTTGAGGGAGGAAGCATAGAGTATTGATGAGACAATGTTGGACGTGCAACCTGTTTAGGTTGTGATGCATGCCCTTGGATTTGGAGGAAATTGCGGTATTTTTAAATGAAGGTGTGGCGCTAGAAGGAATGAAGGCATTAGAGAAGAACCAGCTATCCATACGCACTGCATACCCTATATGCCGATAAGTGGAGACTTGTACAAGTTGGGACATGATGAAGTTTTACACATGTGTGTATTATAGCATGAGCACCTTGCCATCATGGAGGAAGCACACAGAGGAAGTGTGGGTGGGAATTATGTAGGTGATGCCACCGTGTGTAAGATATTAATGGTAGGTTTGTGGTGGGAAACCTTGTACAAGGATTGTAAAGACTATTGTAAAGCATGTGACCATTGTCAGCGCATTGGAAAGCTAGGAAAGAGAGATGAAATTCCTTTGCACCCTATCCCTAGCGTGGAGCCTTTTGAAAAGTGGGAAATAGACTTTGTAGGCCCTATTGCACCAGCGGCGTGTAGGAATAGGTCATGTTATGTCATCACTTACATGGATTATCTGACAAGGTGGGCGAGGCAGCCCCAACTAAAGATTATACAGCAGCCACAAGTGGCAAGATTCTTGTGGGAGAACATTATCACAAGGTATGGATGTCCTTTGAGTTTAACCAGCGATAGGGGTATGCATTTCTTGAATGAGACCATGAGGATCCTATTAGTAGAGTTCATGGTGGCTCATCACAAGACTACGCCCTATCACCCACAAGAAAATGGAACCACATAAGCATTTAACAAAATACTGAGTCATACCCTGACCAAAATTTGTGATGTCAGAAGACAAGATTGGGATGACAAAGTATCGCAGTATTATGGGCTTACAGGAAAACTTATAAAAGGTTGAACAAATCCACACCGTTTGTTGGTGTTTAGCGTGGAAGTTGTTCTCGCTAGTTGAATTTGTGTTAGCTTCTCTGGGAATAGCATGCGTAAGAGGGTTAGCTGATGAGCAAGCACTTTGGAAGAAATAACGATGATTTAATGAAGTTATATGAGAAACGATCACTCACCGTGGAGCCAAATAGTAGAAAAAGCAAATCGAAGGCTTGGCATGAGAATCACATAAGAAACAAGAAGTTTGATCTTGGGAAAATGGTCTTACTTTATGATTCTAAATTGTTGTGCCATCTTGGAAAGTTGAAAGTCCATTGGTTGGGTCCTTACACAATCTCATACATCCTTGATTTGGGCACATGCCAATTACAAGTCTTGGATGCGGCACGAAGTTACCTATAGACTTCAATGGGAGTAGGTTGAAGCCCTACTATAAATATGTCTTCTTGGTGCTTGAAAATAAGGCATTTTTTCCAGTTAGTATTAGAATTTTCCTTTATGCTTTTATTTTCTTGTGTTTCCCTTTTGTGTTGTTGTTTTGTCTTGCGCTTTGGGTGATGACAGAACCTTATTGCTACTTGTTAAGAATCGTGAGTGCGTAGAGGACCATGCATCGTTTTAGTGTGGGGTGGAGTAATGGGAAGGAGTGCATGGTTAAAGTACCAAGGAAGTTTTGTTAAAAATCCTGGTTGAATGGCCCTATTGAAAGAGGTGTATGGAAAGAAAATATGGAAAAAGGATGGTTGGTGCCAAGATAAAGCTACTTATAGATCCCATGTACAAAGGAGGAGAAATCACATCAAGCAACACAAGGTAGGAAAGAGAAAGACTCATAACGAAGAAGTGCCTTCAGCATTGGTTACGCGCATGCAAGAGTCTCATGTCATGTTGGATTGGTTGCATGCCAGAAGGTTGGAGGATTGTCCGTACATGTTGGGCGCGTGAGGGAAAGCACTTAAGTCAGGATTTGTTTGAAAAAGCCGCATTAAATGAAAAAAGTATGGTGGTAGGTGAAGAAACACTTAATTCTCAAAAAGGAAAAACTATAAATAAATGGGTCAAGGAACCTCATTTTTCACTTTGCATATAAGGAGAATGAAGCACTTTTTACACCTTTGCAAACTAGGGCTTCCAAAAAACTGATCCGTGCCAAGAAAAATTGGAGATATTGAAGTGTGGGTAACTAGTTCGGATTTGCGGAACCGTAAGGAAGGGATTTCACAAGTGTAGGAGAATTTTTGAGAAGGTGTCATCTTGTGAAGGGAGTATCTTGATTAGGGTTTGAAGAACTAGGGCATGGGTTTAAGAATTTTTCTTCACAAGTTCGAGATCTAAGGTTGAAGAGAGTGAAGAATAGAGTAAGGAGTGATTGAAGTGGGAAGAAGACCTAGAAAATGGCACCCAAGAAACTAGCTAGTACACCCAAGAAGGGCAAGGGAAAGCAAAGAAGAAATTGAAGCAAGCACAAATGAAGAGTGGTATGCAAAAATGCAAAGTACCCATATGGAGTGTTGTTGGGGAAGGAGTGGGAGTCCAATCTTAGGGACATGTCCGTAAACGATTATAATCATTGGACAAGCACAATTGAAAAGGAGTTGGCACTTTGGAATTGGTGCGCCCAACAAAATGCAGAAGGAAACCATAGGATTTTCCCATTTATAATGATGACATGAAGGTAAAGTTGGAGAAGGTAGGGTTATTATAACTCTTTGAGTTGCCCTACTTGGGAAACCCGAGCGATCAGTATCGGTGGCTATTGTCACACATGTATGAGGACTATTTTCCACTTTGCGGGTACAAGATGCACATATACTCAGATAATTTCACATTTCACAGCCACATATGTGAAGGAGACAGGTTGGAGGATGACTTGACTGAAAAAGAAGCAATTAAGGAAACTATCGCCACTTTTGCATGCAAAAAGGGGTTAAGGTATTATGATGTCGTAGACATCAAGGATCTAGTAATGAAGATGGTCGCGCACCGCTTTCAAAGTTGAATGGCTAGGAGAGATGGACCCAAGTCAATAAGCCATGGTTGAACGTTTGCAGGAATATTTCAGAGGGCACCATCTATAATTTTTTTGCATTCATCACGGATGAAATTATCAACTATGCATGAAGGAAGGTGATAGGATCGTTTTTGGAAATGTGTTGCTAACCATCATGTTTTTAGAGATTGGGGTACCGGACGCATCAGATAAATTTGTATGGGAGTACCCTCATCAAGACCCTCGCCTACCCAAAGGTTCGAGAAATACACTTGTGACACTATGACAATAGTGCACAAGGCGCACTTGGAAAAGTGGTACACACATCTAAGGAATGTGTTCGGGGCAAAATGGAGAATTCACAAACTGCCAGCAGCCACCAATGGAGAAGTGGAATTTTTATGTACCAACATTTATGTTTAGGTAGATTCAAACTATCAGATGGGACATGGAGCCCATGGTGCAAGCTCCCCTTTTCCTTCACAGCTCAATACTTCCACGCAAGAGTAAATAGGTTCAAGGAGTCCAAAATTTTAAGTTGGACCTTGGTAATCTAGACCAGGACCATAGGGAAATGTGCAAAGGGTTGGTGTACCCCAGTAAGCATGCGTAAGTGGAGCGATACATATTGTATGAGGTAAAAATGACAAGGCCCATGACTCTGCCCATTGTAAAAGGATCCATGGCGCATGTATACGTTCTTATAAGACCAAAGTTGGAGAAGGGCACATATCTAGAGAATGAGGTATCTATACCTCAGGATCCAACTAGGAGGAAAATACCCACACCCAAACAGGAGGGAAAGGAACCAGAAAAGAAGATCCCAAGTGTGGTGGAAACATAGGCAATAGGTTCCCCTGGGAAAAGTGCCAGAACCAGCATGTACGTGCACAAGAAAAATCCAATAGTAAAAGAGAAGACTCGAGAGCTAGAAGAGCCATCAGATCGGAAGAAGAAACAGAGTCACCTACATTGGAATCTCCAGTTAGGAAAAATCGAGAGGGTGGAAGAGTTGATCAGCTCGGAAGAATCCGGAAGTATGGGAAAGTACATAGGGGAGAAGGATGGTAGTGAAGAAGAAGTAAGTGGGGAAGAGGACCCCTGGGAAAGATCAAGGGCCACTTATTTTCAATATACATGATTCAGAGGAGGAAGGCGGAGAAGAAGAACAAGGGTTCATTTTTGTGTGGAACAAGGATAGTTAGGTAGGAGGAAGTTCCCGTGGATATGGAAAAAGATGAAGAGGCCAAATGCACATAAGCAAAAGGTTCCAAGCTTGGCACAAGAGCAAATGGCCAAGGTGCCGAAGAAGAGGAGATAAGGGACATTAAGACCACGCAAAGGACAAAGTGGAACAGCGCGCTGAGCCAGTGTTAAGTAAAGATAAGGAGAGCATGAAAGAGGAACGCATTAACACTAGAGGCCTAGTTTTAACTGTAAGTATACCCAAATGTACGTGCACAAGAGGAAGGTGTGTAGAGGGGGATGCCAGAGATGGGTTATATTGATGACCCCAAGAAGGTGTTTTGCATGCGGTTCCAAAGTACACTTCCGGTGGAGGATCTTATAGGCATGTCATCTTTTGACAAGGAGGCTACCTACCCATGGACAAGGAAGATGATCTCTTGGTAAATTGAATCCCACCTTGATGAGCTAGAGTTTGAGGTAAGCCATGGGGAAATAGTAGCATTTCCAGTACCAAGAGAAGATAACCCAGTGGTGGATACCCAGTAGCTCTTGATGAACAACTGAGCAATGCACTTAACAAAGTCTCTTTTAAGATAGAGGCTAGACTCTTCAGGTGAAATGATAGGATCAGGGATCTGGAAGGGGAGCTGAAGGAGAAAGAGGAAGATCTAGCTACATTAACCAAGGAGTTGAGCCAGGAAAAGTTAATTAGTGCCTAGTGGTAGCAGGAATTGAAGGATGAAAAGGCCAAGGTGAGCGTGTGTACAAGAAAGTAGAATCCATCAACAGGGCCATACTATTAAAGCATCTAGACTTGGCATCACCCATGCAAAAGTATGGATCTTCTTTAGGATGCCTAGAGGATTTAACAAGGGTCCTCACCATGGAAATATTATTGCTAGCCTTACGATGTCAGAGTGAAGTGGTCGCGCTAGAGAAGGAAGATAAGTTGAAGATCGTAGCACTCATCACAGAGTACAACAAAGGTGCTTGTTGATGTAAGGGCTGCTTCTCATCATTGAAGCCGCATACGAAAATTGTGTGGATAGAGACAAAGTGTCGTGCACCTGGTCGCCACTTCAAGCGAGAACTCAAGGAGTTCCAGGAGAAAACAAGGGGAATAGGGTGGAAAGAGACAAAATCCTTGTCGAGGTTGAGAAGAAATCAGAGGCCATTGAAACCTTAAGGGTTTCAATCAAAATCAGTTGAAGGAGATATATCCACATATCACACGAAGATATGATGCGTTGGAGGATATATGCAAGGATTTGGAGAAGATTACGGATACTATGAGCATGCAAGGAGATGGACTAAATTTTGGGGAGCTAATCACCTTGGTCGGCAACCTCTCACAAAGAGCACAGGACAAAGTCAATGCCTGGAATAAATTGGAAGCCGACTTGAAAAAGGATTTTCCCGCCTATCTGTTGTAGTAATTCTCTCACTCTCCCATTATTTCTTCTTTCACATTCTTTCATCCTCTTATTCTTTTCCTAGGTGTAATCTTATTGTATTTTCTCTCACTAAGAGGAGCGTTCCCACAGATGGAGTACAAATGTAGTGTGGGGTGATGTTTGGCCCCTAGAATATTGACTAATTACAAGAGACGTGTAGGCGCATAAGGTCCCAGTTAAGGAAAGGCGCGCAAGGACAAAATGCACAAGGCAGGTTTAAGAAAAGGGTTTAAGGAAGCCTGTGGTGCATGCGACATGCATGGACATAACCAAGGGTTCGGGAATTAGACAAATCAGATGTCCAGAGTAGAACACATGAAAAGCATGACCCATTTACGCATGGATAAGGTGCCAACCTAGTGACAAGTTGGCCCAGAAAGGAGCATACCTATGGTAGAAGCTTCTAGAAGTACATCATGGTATAAAGTGGAAGGCTCAGGCCTAGAGAAGCATGCTCACATGGAGGACCACATTCAGACACTTGGCATTAGATCTAAGGGCACTAGAGGATGAGTTGGCAATCTAGAAAAGCTATAAATACAAGTGCCTACAAAGTAAACAAATATACTTAGAGAGTGGTCAAAGCTCTATAGAGATACTTTGCAAGAACTTTGCTTGTGGGTAATTACATTGGGGATAGGATGCATGGGGCATGGGAATTGAAATTTTTCTTTTGGTAGCATAGTTACAATAGTCCAATTGTAATGCATGATTTCGGTCCCGCTTCTTTGTGACACTTTGTTATGACTCCATGGATGTAGTGAGGTTATCGGTTATATATATATATATGAATATCAATAGTTCGATGAATACATCTTGCTCATAGGTATTTTTTCATTTATGTGTATGTTAAGTATGGATGTTTTTATACTTCTTTCTATTATGGTACAAGTTATATAATCTGTTAAGTACTATCTGTCTGGAATAGCTACAAGGATCTAGAGGTCGTTCTGAGCTCTATGGTTCTTGTATGTCTTAAATCCTTTTGAAATCTCTTAAACACAAATCATAGATGATGTTTCCCACTAAACTCACATAAAAGAGAGACTCGGTACCCGTGCATGCCTCGGGTGAGCACCCAACTTCCACTGGGTGATAGGTCGGCACGCATGGGGTTCCTTTCTTTTGTGATAGGGGTAAAAATGACTACAAGCACATTACTTGTAGTGCCCGTAGGAGACATTCATTTTCCTTGATCTACCTTTTATCCATTTTCACCTATTTTCACATATTCCACCTATTCATCATATTTATCCATTCCATAGCCATCTTTCCATCTCATATCGGTTGTCTATGCATAACCTCAGGAGGTAAAGTGTGTCCTAGATTCACGTGTTGATTCTTGGACATACAAGGCCCTATCTCTATATGATATGGGAACCCTATAGTTTATAGTCTAGGCACCTGCCTAGATCTGATCTCGATCCAAAATAACTCTATATCTAGATCTAGCAAAAAAAAAAACTTTAGATCTAGATCTATATGTTATAGACACCCAAAATTGGGTCACAACCCTCTAGGCCCCCTTCGACTAACATACCCTTTACCATGACCCCTCCACACATTATTATTAATTTAACTACCCATATTAAGTTAATAATTCCCTCACCAAAGACCCATTCCAAGCTTGTTTATTAACCTAGACTAAGTCATCACTCCCCTTAACTAACTATGACTCATTCAAACCTTTTTATTCATTACCTATTATTCCTCCTACCAATTTCCTGCTTCATCTAGCCACTAACCCAAAATCCTATTCCATAAAAAAATCTTGAACAAACCAAGATTTGGGACCTTTTCTCCCTAACCGATGTCGGTTATTCCTCGGTTGGCATCGATCACCTAAACACCATCGGTTTCCTTTAAATAAAAATTCCAACCCTTTGCCCGAGTTCCTCCATCTTGGCTTTTGAGTTCTAGCATTCTTAGCTCTTGCATCCAAGTTTTAAAACAAGATTCTGATGACCAACATAGTACTTGAGCACCCACATTCTTCATCAGCAACCAACCTCTTGCTCCATAGCCTCAAATCATTCACACAGGGAAGCACACAGTGCCTTACCGTGGCACCGATCCAAATCGAAACACATTTCTCCTATAAACACCCATCAACCATTTCCATCTACCAATCTACATGTCTTCAGATAAGTATCTTAACCTTGTTTGTTAGTTCTTATTTTGGTCTTAGATCTCTTATTCTCTTTTTTTATGTTTTTGGCTCTTTTCTCACCCAAATACCATTTTTCACCCATCTTCCCGATACCCTACCAACCTGAACCCTTTTTCCTCTCCAATCACCTCTCTCACCCTTGTTGAGCCTTCACATAAATCCTACTACCCTGCCTAAGCCTCCCCAACCCTCTATGTAATCATAGAGAGCCTAAACCAAGCCCTTTTCTACTTTGGCACCTAATTGCCCCTACCGTGATCAATTATCCAACCGATACCGGCTAACCCATTAAATGGAATTGGTTCCCCTAACTAGCATTAGTCTCTGTGCCTCATAATTTCCCTCAAACCAACAAGCTAATTCACCTACCCAAAACCTCTCAAAACTTCCTAAACCTTCACACTGCACCTCCATAATACCCTTTTTTTCACACCTAAAGACCTTAACAACCCACCACCCACTTTAAATTTAATCTTGTATTCACTATTTAGATTAGATTTAATTTATTGTGCTTGTGTGAGATACCTAAATTATACAACTACAGTAGGACTCTCTATTTCATGTTCTTATTAGCATTTAATTTGTTTTAAACATGGATTGATAGCCTTCTAGGAAGTACCCACTTCCTAGATCTAGCTCCCACTAGGCAATCCACCAACCGATATTTTAATTCTATCTTGTGGTCTTTTGTTTCTTTTCAGGTAGTCCTTCCCAGACAAAAAGGAGTGCTCTCGATCAGCCTAGTCTTCAATGGTGCACAACCTCTTCACGACCTCCAAGTATTCCTCATGTACCCAACCTCTTACCTTATCTATTTTTCTTATACGTACACAACTTATTGGTGAAACATTTTGGCATGCCCGATGGGACCCTCATTATTTGTGGGTTCTTTTATTCATATAGATTGCATTTTGTGTTTTTTTCCTTTCTAAATATTCACTAAATATCTCTTTTAGTAATATTCTCCTTCTTCTATTTCTCTAAAAGACACCTTTCCTTTAGTGCAAATTAAAATAAACCCTTCTTTATTTCCTCTTGCTTGCATTAGTGAAAGACATATTCTTCTCCTATTCATCATTATTCTCATCCAACTTCATTTCTCGATTTGGGCTTAAAACTCTTGCATTTCATCCTTGTATGCTTGCATTTTAGCTCACATAGCTTAAATAGCAATCCAATATAATGGAGGTCATGACCAGTTGAGGATTGGGAAATAAAACATAGTTCACTATTTCACACACTTCTTTTCCAAATCCACTTAAACAAACAACAAACTTCTTAAACATTCCCAAATCCCAGGAATAAGCTATCAAGGATTTAAAAACCCATTGATAGTGGGCCCCGACCGGTGTTTTGGTCATATTTTCATATCAAAGCTCAGACATCACATACCAAAAGGTATATCAGGACTCCCCCACCAAAACAATCATGAAACCATCCATAGATGGATTTTAGGTACCTTGCATCCATTCCCTTCTATATATTCACATTTAGTTTAAGGCTTAAGCCATTACAACACTAAAATCCGATTCCTAGGATAACATGTTTGTTAGTTTTTTACTTGTGGATTTTTTACTTTCTTTCTTGTCTTTTTTTATTTGAGGTGTGAGTTCGTACTTCATCAATTTTATTTATTTTTCACACTTCATTCATCAAAACCAGTTAATTTTGGTTCTCTGAGTGTGTTAGATTAGATTTGATACACATAGCCTCTTTTTGATTCTTTTGACCAAATCTAACTCAAAATTTTCAAATTTCTTCATTTTCACAATAACCGACATCGATTACCTTCCTACCGACATCGTTTCAAAGAACGATATCAATCTTTTCATCTAATCGCACCAATTCATTCACTTGACCATATCGGTCTTTGTGTTTTTGATTTTCTATCAAAAACAAAATCTATTTTCACCTACCAAATTCTTTCAAAATTTATTTATGAGTTTTGTCACTTTCACAGAGCCTAGAATACCTATTTTCCACCTTTCATATGGTTTGGACTGCCAAATAGTGTGAGCTCTTACTTTTCACGTGAGTTGTATACCATTACCTATTACCCCCTCGTCACCTTCTATTTCTTCACCAATGGATCCTAATGCACCTATGATCATACTCGAGGGTGATGAGGAATTCACTCGATTCCTTGATCACAACACCAAGGCCTTACAACACTACCTTGCCAATTCTTCCACTCATGACTCATCAGGTCAGCCTCTTTATGGAATGCCTACTTCCATGCCCCCATTTCTACCACCTCTTCCATATTGGAAAATGCTAATGTAGCTACCCAAACTACTCTAGCATCAACCAACCCTATCTCACAACCACCCATTTCACAAGTGACCTCTACACCTTCAACATAAGTCATCCCTTTGACATCTATTATCCCTCTAATATACCTACATCCATATCCACTCCCTATTATGTCATCATCAATATCTTCTATACCCATTCCTATGCAGCCGTTAGTTGCATCGATGTCTTATACCCCCTTTCAAAATTTGGTCATTTCTATACCCCAAACTCTTCCACCTATTACCATGAGGATCTTTACACAAGTTCCTCCCACCTACACCTTACCTCAGACACATCCTATCACCTCCACTTCATATTCAGGGTATTTTCCCTCCTCTTCTACCACTACCTATATTTCTACATCTCAATTCATCTTACTCAACACCACCACATACTGGTGTGCCTTCCATGACTCACTTATCTTATCCACCCCTTATACCTCGGGGGCATCCTCAATCAAATCCCACTATATATCTCATTAAGATGATGATGGAAAAAATGCAGACACTCGAGGCCTCCATTTCTAGATCTCATAACGTCTAACCTATGATGAGATTTGTAATGAACCCATTCACCCTTCCATACCTATTCATCCCTATCCCGTACAATGGGAGTTTCCCAAATTCAACCATTTTAACAAGTAAGGAGGACCCCCAATAACACTTGTGTTCCTTTAAACACACTTTTTTATTTGATAGGCCATGATGATGCCTTACTCCTTAGAATGTTTCCCATGTCATTATCGGGACCCACCCTAGATTGGTATAGTGATTTTCCCAAGAACTCAGTCTTCTCCTTCAACCAATTTTCCTAGACCTTCCTTGATCACTTCTCAATCAATATCTCTAATAAGGTCTCTATGATATATCTATACTCTATTCACCAATATGACAATGATTCTATCATTGATTTTCTCACATGTTGGTGGGGCCTAATCAATCAGCTCTCCTTCTCTCTACAGAGTTATGAACTCATAGATTTGTTTACCAAGGCATGTATTTTCTAGACACATTTCCCCAACTCTTCAAGTTCAAACATTTTATACATTTGATGAAGCCTTCACTATGGCTAGAAAGCTTGAGATCCGTGCTCTTGAAGAAGAGAAACTTAAACTGTAACAAGAACATTACCTTCAAATCCAACGACTCTTCTTCCAAGCCACCTAACAACTATTCCAAGTCCAAAGGATCTACCAACGTGGTGGTTCTGAAGACTAGCCCTTCTCATCCATCTAATCAACCCAAACCTCCTACCAATCTTTCACCTATTCATAATTTTCAATACAAATATGAACAAAGGAGTTACACTCCCATCGAGAGCCCTATTCTTCTGTGTTGGACAAATTTTTTAAAAGGAGCCATCACTCTACCTCCTATCAAACCACATACTAGTTTTGATCCTTCTCCCCACACCGCTTGGTATAAAGAGAATGATTTTTGTAATTACCACCGTCGTGAGAGGCCATAGTGATGGAAATTGTAAAACTTTCAAAACATTATCCAAGGAATGTTAGATAATGGTGATCTTGTCCTCGATAACCCTAATGTGTCGGCCAATGAAAACTTGGATGTCTTTAGAAAACCATTTCCTAATCATGCCCCCTCATCAAATCATGTTGGTGAGACATCTAAGGAAGAAACTAATGTCCATGTGGTTCATGTAATTTTCACCCCAACATCTGATCCTTCTATCGAGTCCTCCTCTAGCATCCATTGAGGAAATTCTCACACAAACTCCCTTACTCACAAAGGAGCCCACCTTACCATTTCCTTTACCCACAAAGGAACCCAACTCACCTATTCCTTTAGCCATAAAGGATCCTTCATTATCAACTTCTATGCCCATAAAAGAACCTACATCACCCACCTTTCCTTCTCCTCAACCTATAGAGGAGGAACCTTGCTAACACCCACCTTGTCTTTTCATCCAGGAGCTAACTTTTCTACTTTATCCACCCTCTACCCATAGAGGATTCAATCTTACCTACCCACTCTATTTGTGATACCTCACTAAAAGACCTCACAGAATCCCATTACTCTTCTTAACTCACTCTTACCTACCAATATGAGGCCAAGACCTTCCCTGTCTCACAAACCTTAGAGCTCATCATGGGGATTAGCACTAGTGCATCATCCTCTTCATCTAAACCAAAACCATTCTCTCATTTGGTTGATCGCATGGAGTATGTTGATTACTCTACCCTCTGGGGGTGCCTTAGACTCCTAGTTTCCACCCAAATGTAGATGTTATCCCCGGATACCTCAACCATTTACCCCAAGGTATTCAAAGTACCTAAAACTATTACACTTGAGCCCATGGTTCTAGCTCCTTCTTCATCAGCACCCTTTCACTCAAGCCTTTATCTACACAAAACCTAACACCACCTTAGGGATCTTACCGGTATCAAGTCTAGCACATCCCCTAGTGAAGCTAGACTTTTCAACTTCATCCCCACCCATCACAAGATCTATTCCAGACACCTAAGAGGAAGACCCAACCTTTAGGGCTCACACCCCAATATCTCCCATGCCTTCTTACTCGCCTTCACCTTTTCATCAATTTTAGGCCCACATCCTTCAACCTTGGTTAACCTACCTCTTTGCACCAAGGAAAACCTAAAGTGTGGAAACCTACACCCTTGCCTTTACCTTCCCTTCTACCTACACCTTCTTCATCACCTCAACCTCACTCTTACCAACACCCCCACTTTCACCTTAGCTTACTTGATATCTACACCTTCTAAGTCTCCTTTGTCCTATCATGTTGTTCCTCCACCTTTACCCAAAAGGTGCAACCTATACCCAAACCTTCACTACCTACCAAAAAGGTAGTTAAACCCAAACCCTCACTACCTACCAAAAAGGTAGTTACACCAACACGGTCACTCACCTCACCCTCTTCACGAAGGTCACCCACACCTTCACCCAAAGCAACCCTGACTTCTCATTGTGATCCTTTGGTAGGATCTTATGCTAACATCCTCACTCGGTTGTTAGATACATTTGCCATATCTCTTTTTCCCTCAAACCTTATGACCCTCTCAAACCTAAACTAATAGGGTTTGATGATACAAAAATTTGCCTATCATCACTCACCAGGGCATGATGTCGAGAGTTGTAAGGCCTTAAAAACATTCTCCTTCATCTTTGTGATTTTGATGGTCTCTTTGAAACAAGATGATATTTTGTGGGATGATTCTATTCTTTCTTTTCTCGTTACCACACAACCATTTTTTCCTCTTCCTATAATTGAAATTAATATGGTGTGTGTTGCCACTCAATCACACCATGTAAAATAAAAGGAAAAGGAAAAGGATGGTAATCCATCTAGTTCACCTTCACCTCCCATTTCCCTATGTTCCTCCCCCAGATAACCATCCTTGGGATGGTACCCCCTACTTCTTCTGGGGTTACCCATCGCTCAATGATAAAACAACTTCACCAATCCTCGTTGAAGATGTCCTTATTTAACTTAATCCATACCTATGATTCTCATTTCCAGCCCTCATTGAGGTCCTGTAATCCATCGAGGTACCACCCAATGAAACTTCACCTATCGCCACCCTCATTTCTCCTCATCATATTGCTTCCATCAATTTCTCCAAATCATAGATTTCCCCTTCACATCCCAATGATCTAGATCCCACTCTTTTCATCTCTACTACATCAATGATATTCATGTTAAATGCATCATGATTGATGGGGTGTTAGCATTAATATCATTTCCTCTCATGCCTACAAAAAAATGGGCATACCCACTAATTACATGTCTAGCAACCCCATCATGCTTTGATCCTTTAACGATGCCATGACCACTACCCTCGACACCATTGTCCTCCACATCCACGTGGTCCCATACCATTCCCGAACTCTTCTACATTCTCAAAGAATATTTCAATATAACATGTTTAGGTCCTCTAGATTCAGTCCATGGCTTGTGTACCTTCCACCCTTCACCATTTGCCTTAAATTTGTATATGAAGGGGAAACCTACACCATTCAAGTAGATCCTTCTCCCTTAAAAACTTGTAATATGTTAATTGTCCAAATGATGTCTTAATCCCAATTATGGCAGCTACCACATCAACCACACCTACTACATCTACCACATCTACCACTTCCATCACTTCACCTTCCTCATCTAGCCCACCTACTGACACTCATATTTTACCTTCTACTTGATGCCACATATTCTCGAGGCTTCAGATAGCTCATCAATACCGGCCACCCAAGTACCAACCATAGACCCCTTGGTAGGCATTTTTCAATGCCTTTCACTTGGAGAATACCTTCTTAGTATTGATGCATTCCTTACTCCTTAAGAGTATGGAAATCTACACCAACACTCACGTTACAACCATTATATAGGAGAGGTCATACCATACAACCCTCCCCACCTTCACACCAACCTAACTTATGGAGGCTCAACATGGCCTCTTATTCTATTGAACCTCCATTCCAAACCAGACCATTTTCATCTGACTTCTCCTATCTCACTAAATGCAGACTTCACCTTACTTTTCTTCATTGTTGTCCTAGAAAGGCTTCATATTTGGTCATTACGAACAAGGTTGTCACGTCATTATACCACCCACCACTAGGAAACACAAAGACCATCATGGTCTTGGATTTCTTGACCAGCCTCCTCCTAAGAAGGCCTGAATCACTCTTGTAGAAGGATGAAATCCTTCCCCACCTTCCTCACCTATCATGCCACCTTCTCCCATGGAGTCCATGGATCCTGAATCCATTTCACCTAAAAAAATTTTTTGAACACCATTTCCTTAGGACCTCTGACCTATCAACATGATGTCAAGGCTCCCTCTTCCCTTCCTTTTCTTTATCCTAACATGATCGATGATGACACGCCTTCTATAAACATTGTTCAATGTCAGGATGATGATTCTATTCTGACCTATTTAGGTGTGGAGGATTCTTATATTCAAAGGTCATTACCCTATGACACACATAAACATGTTGAATGAATCTACCATATAAATCAACATTCACACTCAAGATGACCCTCAATTCTAAAGATAGGCCAATCTTTAGACTCCACAGAACAAGAATCTTTCACCTCTTTTCTTCACGATCATAGAAAAGTATTGTGTGGTCCTATTGTGATATGTCAGGTATGACCCTAATATCATGCTTCACAATATCATAATTATTCTTGATGCTAAACTAGTGAAATATAAGTTATGTAAAATGCATCCTCGCATTGCTCTTCTTATGAAAGAATAACTTCATGCCTTCTCTTTGTTTCCTTCATCCTACCTATTGATTATCCACAATGGATCTCCAACATTGTTCCTATCATGAAAGTAACTGGGGGACTTTGTATCTATATTAAATTTCATGACCTTAACCTTTCTTATCTAAAAGATGACTTTCCTCTACCAAGCATTGACCAACTAGTTGATCTTACAACCGGCCATGAGATGTTATCTCTTATGGATGGGTTTTGGGTTATAATCAGATATTAGTCACTTCAGAAGATCAACACAAAACCACCTTCATCACCCCTTGGGGACCTTATACTATCATGTCATGCCCTTTGGCTTGAAAAATGTTGGTGCTACTTATCAATGTGTTATGACTTACATCTTCCATGACATCATGCATGACATACTTTGGAAAGACTATGTTGACTAACCTTCTTGGTAAGTCCAAGCATCACGCCAAACACCTAGTCATTCTTAAAGTTATCTTCAAATACCTTATCCAATATTATATTCACCTTCAACCAAAGAAGTTTTTTCACAGTTATCTCGAGTAAGCTCCTTGGATTCATCATCTCTTTACGGGGTATCGAAGTTGATCCCATTAAGATCAAGGAAATCCTTGACATGCCTCCACCTACTAACCTTTTTCAACTTCAACTTCGTAGCTTTCAAGGAAAATTATAATCCATCTAAAGACACTTCATCTCTCAACTTTTAGACCATTTCCAACCATTTCATCACCTCCTTAAAAAGGATGTTTCTTTCCATTGGAATGATGAGTGTCACAAATCCTTTGACATGTTGAAGAACTACCTTCTTCAGCCACCTGTACTCATTCCTCCTAAAGACGATCAACCTTTTTACCTTTACATTTTTCTACTAACCATTCCTTGGGTGCCATGCTCACTCATCGTGATGAGCAACAAGGAACAAGTGGTTTATTACATAATCCATACTCTTCTAGATTATGAAACTTGGTACACTCATCTAAAATCTTTCTTAGACCCTAATCTTCATGACCACCAAACTTCGCTTCTCTATCTTCTTAATCACAAAATGTTTTTCCTTACCAACACCGATCCTCTTTATTATATGTCCACCAAACCTTACCAACACAATGCACCACATGTTGGCTCATGTTTCTTATAGACTTGAGTTGGAGTTCATTCATCAAAATTTTGTCAAAGGACAAACCATCATGGATCAACTTGTAGATGCTCCTCTTCCTGGAAATCAATCCTCAAACTTTAATTTTCTAGATTCTATTACCACCCTCTCCCTTGATGATATCATTTTATCAAATGACATTATTCTTTAATGGATCCAAATGTCACCGTGGGGGGGTGTGCGGGGTCATCCTCATTCCTCTTTATGGTGAGCCTATACCACTATCCTTTAAACTAGACTTTGACTGCACCAATAACATAGCCGAGTACGAAGCACTTGTATTAGGTCTTCAAAATGCCATTGCCTTAGATGTTAAATCCATTAACATCTTTGGTTATTTTATTGATTGTGAACCAAATCAATCATTTGTATCAATGTTGTCAAAATGAAAAGCTTAAAAATATAGACATCATGTCCACCTAATTTTGACCATGTTTGATCACTACCTCATTCAAACTACTCTGCGATCCACTAAAAATTCAAGGATACCATGGCTTTCCTTACTTCTCAAATACCTGCCTCACCTTCGACTCAAAAATATTTGTCACAATACAACAACTTATAGTCACCTTCCTATATTATCCCCGATGTTAATTTTTTGGGTCACATCGATACTAACCCACATGAAATTTGGTATAAGTAGTTCATTGACTACCTCTCCCTTTTAATCCTACCTTCAGATCTCACTCACAATGGATGATGAGCCTTCCTAAAAAGTGTCTCTCATTACATCATCATGGGGGTCTTCTCTAAAATGTGGATTTGACGATATCCTCCTACATGCCTCACTAGTTCTAAAATCCCATACACCATCAAATAAATTCATGATGGGATTTGTGGAGGACATTTTAGTGGCCTTGTTGTTGCCAAAGTGCATCCTTGACTCGGCTACTACTCTGGTTAACCATTAACCAAGACGGTTGTGACTATTCCAACATGTTGTGAAGTGTCAGTAGTATGCTAACCTTCATCATACTCTTAGTCACACCTTACAAGTCACTAAGACTTTTGGCCCTTTTCTCAATGGGGTTTGGATCTCATTAGAGAGATTAACCCTCATTCCTCATAATGTCATCACTAGATCATCATAATGACTAAATATTACACTAAATGGGTGAATCCATCCCTCTCATTTCTACCAAATCCAAGAAAATAACTTAATTTATCAACCACCATATCATTTTTCACTTTGGTTTTCCTCATCACCTTATCACTAATGGAAAACAATTCAAAAACAAAACCCTACAAAACTATGTGACAAATTTGGTATTCAACTCAATTTCTCTTCACCATATTACCCACAAGAAAATGGTCAAGAAATCTTCTAACAAAACCCTCAACAAAATTCTTATGAAATTGGTTGACGACCACTTAGTAAGGATTGGCACATGTACATTCCTTTCACCTTATGGGCTTACCGTACCATCATTCACACCTCTACCAATGCCACACCTTTCTCTCGGTCTATGGTACATAAATTCTTCCTACCTCTCAAATTCCAAATTCCATCTCTTCATATATCACTTAAAGATATGCTCTCTGATGACTATTTTCTCAAAAATGTTTGGCACAACTTGAGATATTGGATGAATGTTGTTTAAATACTCTACCACCTCCAAATCTACCAAAAACACATTAAGCATGCTTATGAAAAATGCATTCATGAGAGAACCTTCAAGATCGGTGATCTTGTCCTGAAGGAAAATCAACATGTAACCAAAATGGAGAAAAGTAAATGAGGCAAGTTTTCTCCTAATTGGCTTGGACCTTATATTGTCACCCATACCTATGGATCAGAACTTATCATTTATCCTCTCTTGAGGGTAAACTTGAACCTAAGCCCCTTAATGCCTTGTATCTTCGATCATTTTATTGTTGAATAAAGTACTACATCACTTTATGTCTCTTATATGCTCATCCCTTGAGAAAACCTCTCCTTTCACCTACCTCTTTTAAGGACCAATGACTCAAACAGAATTGTGTGATTATCCATCACCATTCAACCTTATCTTGAATATGAGTACCATGGCTCTACTCATGGCATGATTCTCATGGATACTTTTCATCCTTTTTTAGGATGGAATCCCATGGTCATTCATCACTTGAAACCCCTCTTTCATAATTAACCTTCATCGTTATGGTTTTTCCTTCATAAAAGAGGCCTACTTTCCTTTATAGTCTTATCCATGACTACAAGTCCAAAGCAATACAAACATTTTGGGATAATAAAATTTCAACTCCTTGAGTCAAACTTCTCGCAAATAGATGATTCCCTCAAAATACACATCTATATCTCTCTCTTGTTGTTATAAGTAGATTGTTCCCTCGAAGGACAGCTATAAAAATCTAGCCACATGTTATACTTAGTCTATCCAAAAAAAAGACTAATCTATATTTGTCAAAAGCAAAAATTATCTTGGAGCTTCCCGCATCGATCAAGCTTCACAAAGACCTCAAGGAGACACTACTATTTATCCCAATATAGACTTCCCATCGATCAATCTATACATGAAAAAAAAAAAAAAGAGAAATAAAAATCAAGAAAAATATAAAATTTTGGTCATGGACTTGCCTATTTTGGTTTTGGGTATCTTACAGAAGGGGCATGTTGTCCCACAACAAGGTTATGCTAAACAAACCACTCCACCTTACCCTCTTTTATTCTCTCCTATCTACTCAAGGGACGTGGTGCACTCATGTGACACTTTGTGATCATGCAACTTCTTTCACCCATAGACCTATCAATCATGCAATGTCTCAAGGGGTTTATGTTCATAAGCCTATCTTTGGTATGCCCATTATGGTCCTTTCCAACTATGGAGCATTTTGCTTCTTTTTGGTTCCCCTCTGACTACTTATTTATTCTTCAATGGGATGAGACCATCAAAATTGAATATCTTGATCTGATTCTCATTTCACCCACACCCATACCAAATCAAAATCAAAACCAAAAACAACACCATACCCATACCTATCACAAAAAGTTAACCAATTTCCCTTTCTATTTTCAGCTCAACATTTGACCTTGCCTATTTTTCCACCTTGCCTTACCTAGACCATTTTCCTTACCCAACCTACCTTTATTCTTCCCTATCCTATGGGAGAACTACATTGGCCTGAGGCCCCTTTTGCAAGGGCTATGTAGGCAGCACTTCAAAGACATGGGGTCTTTGGAGGTTAGCTCGGCCACCATTTTCTACCATATTTCACCATTTTTCATTGTTTCACCACTATTTGACCCTACTACCTCATCTTTCTCACATTTCCATAATATCAATAACATGGAAATTAAACCAAACAAACCATACAACATCACCATGCCTATACATCTAGTTTCCATAATATCAATAACTTGGAAATTAAACCAAACCATGCCTACACATCTAGTTTCCATAACATCAATAACTTGGAAATTAAACCAAACCATGCCTACACATCTAGTTTCCATAACATCAATAACTTGGAAATTAAACCACACCATGCCTATATTTAGTTTCCATAATATCAATAACTTGGAAATTAAACCAAACCATTCCTATCATTTAGTTTCCATAATATCAATAACTTGGAAATTAAACCAAACCATGCCTATACAACTAGTTTCCATAAAACCAATAACTTGGAAATCAAACCAAACCATGCCTATACAACTAGTTTCCATAATATCAATAACTTGAAAATTAAACCAAACAATGCCTATATAACTAGTTTCCATAAAACCAATAACTTGAAAATTAAACCAAACCATGCCTATCATTTAGTTTCCATAATATCAATAACTTGGAAATTAAACCAAACCATGTCTATCATCTACTTTCCATAATATCAATACATTGGAAATTAAAACAAACCATAACATTAACCATGCCTATAACTAGTTTCCATAATAACCATACACTGGAAATAAACACCACACACAACCTAAATAAGTGTCATCATTTATATACTAGGAAAGTCTATATGTCAATACACTAAATATACATATACAAAAAAGTCTCTCAAAAACTTTCATGTACATCTCGCCTCTTCGGCACACAAGCTAGTATGTATAAGTCAAAAATAAAAAATAAATAACATCTCCATCTCTATATCATCCCTGGGAGGGCCCGGCACCTCTTCCACTCTCTCTTGTCCCCTCACCGACCTCTGCCTCCCTAAACTATTGGCACTATGGTTCGTGAGCTAGACCTTTTACTAGCTTCATGTTGAGCTTTGTAAGTAGCATAGCTCAAAAAAAAAAGGGATACCACTCTCTGTAATCTAATCCTCATAATATCTGGCCTCCACCACAACCTCTTTGTATTTTCCATAGATATCACTTGTGGAGGTGTCATCACTCTAACACCTATTTATGGACCCTGTCCCAAAAATAGTGGTCCATGTCCTTGTACATGTCATCCATTCTACCAATAATCAAGGCATGTAATGAGGCCACATGTGCTTGTAACGTAGTCACTCGGGCCTATAATGCTGCAACATGCCCCTCATCTCTAGCCTATGCCTGCTCATGCCGCCACTAACTATGCATATAGTGTAACCGCTATGCTTGTAAAGTAGTAACATGGTCCTATAGTTTTGTAACCTATCTCTCGTAGCCTATCCGGCTCACTAATGATCGTGGCCAAATCGGTCAAAAATCAAGCCTATCTAGTGCTACATGTAGTTGTGTGGCCCATCATTTCCTATACCCCAGTGTGCACCCTACATCATCTATTGTATCATTGGCTACCTTCTCCTCCACTCCTATTGGATCTGTCAGTTTTGGGATAGGTAGTGGCATCTCCACATCCTCTCGATGATAATGTGGGAATGGCGGAAGCACATCCTCGTTGTAAGCAAACAAATGTCGACCTGCTTACTACGGTATACACTCGTGCTCCCTCACCCTACGCCCCTCAATCCATCTAAGAAGTTGTAAACCCTCTAGCTCCTCCTCTATGTTGGTAAACTCTGGATATGTGAGGTATGGTCTCCATAAAATCTCCACTAGGGACAAATTGGCTTGTACCCTCTGATAATATGCCACATCACGAGTCACACCATCAAACCTCGCCTGCTCTCCAACTCGTAGCCACCGCCTATACCACGCCTTATATATGCCCACCTCTCACCCTTTTCATGGTAGACCAAGTGGACATATGCACACAATGTGCTCGTATGCCCAACAATGTAACAAATAAGTACAACACAGACCATATCTATGTATCCTCATGTAGGCCCACAGCTCCTTGTATAACTACACAAAGTATGTCGGTGCCCATTAAACAAATCTGTCAAAACCATATCCTCTAAAACCCCCATCAAATCCCATGGAAACCTCCCACCCTTTGAGTCTGGGAGGAAAAAAACCCGATGCCAACCATCATCAACACTATCAATCGCGTCTCGAGGGTATACAAAGATACAACTCCGTGTAATCGATATTGGCACTATGATACAACAACTCTGCCATAGCTGGCCCAAACACCATAGCCATGTGATCCACTACTTCGATGATGAAACCCGATACAATAGCTCCCCAACAATCAAAGCCGCATAATCCTCAGAACGCCCTCTAGTGTGACGGTCATCTCACTCATCGGCAAATGAAAAGTGTTGGTATCCAGATCCCATCTGTCGATGAGGGCTACCATCATGTTGTGATCTCTAGCAATCCACTTGTACCTCCTAACGATGCCTAGCCCCATTGTCCGCATATGCTCCCACTCCTCCTCCGGAATGGTAGGCCTTATTTATACTAACAAGGATGGAATTTGGGCCCTCATCATCGGGTATTGCCTCACCTGCATCACCAACATTCACACGAGTTACTCATTTACCCTTTCAACTACTTATTTATCACTCGACTTAACCTATTTCCTACCTTGCTTTACCTAGACCACCTACTTTTAATTTTATTTCACCTATTTAACTTATCCTTCCCCACCCCTCCCGAACTCATCCTATCACATCATCATTTACTCAAAACCTTTGTTCCACTTTCTTTTGGACACATTCCCAAGACTACACCTACCTTAGACCTACCTTGGACACCACATCTTGCATAACTATGCCTTAGACATCCCAAAACCCCATTTATCTAAAAATGTACCCCTACCCTTCCTAACTAGCATTGGTCACCCTACCGATGTCGGTCCCCATTTCCCGTTGCCACCGATTCGACCACCGACGTTGGTCGATAACCGACCAGCGTTTGCCATTCTTGGTTCAGCCCCAAAGCTAAACACCCACAACCTCCCAATCCCAAAAATTCAAAAAATTGCTTATTTTACCCACCCACACTTACCCAAATTACCCCAATGTTCATTTTAACCCCTAATTAAAATAATTTCACACTCCCACAGCGCAATTTCACCCTAATTTCATCACATTTCAACAAAATAAAATTTCTATTTTCCTACCCTATTCTTCACAAAAACCACAAATTAGGTTGAATCCTACCTTTACTCGTTGGCGCCTCCATGTTGGGAGCTCTATACTCTACACTAGATTCCCCACTCGAGCCTTCTCCAACCTTTGCCATATCAACCGCCTCTCTAAACTCCATACCAATCACACTCACTCACTGGCCGCAAATCGGGCCCCCAACTCACTCCTCTAGCCACTAATCTCTTGCCAAATCAACCTACTAGACCTCTCTATCATTTTCCTCACAAAAATTTACTTCACTCGGTCGTTCCAACCTCACAAATTACATAAATGACTCACTTTTGGGCGGGTTTTCCGTTTTAACTCCTTGCATTAGCAACCGACATCGGTCTAGTCATGCCCTAAATGACCGGCACGGTGACGCAAACCAGATATTAAGTACTCCATGAACCGGCACCAATCACCCTGTAGACACCCCAAATTTACATTCATGTTTCCACTTGTTCACAGTATTATGCTAATACACCCTATTATTCACCCATTTGCAATTAATTAATTAAATTGATTAATTAATACACATTGTACCCCTTTGGATTAATTAAATTAATCCCATGTACCCTTTGTACCCCTTTGGCTAAATTAATTATTATTTATTAATTAAATAATTAATTAATTAAGTGTGTGCACATCCTAGTCATTTGCCACTTGGTCAAACTCCGCGTAGACTTCACTTAGACTCCACTTTGACTACCCTAGTTAATCGCACTTCTAGAATCCTAGAATGGTGGGGCAATTAAAATACACTTACAACCACCTTACTAGATGCAAAGCTTTTTGTAATTAATTTCATTATTGCCCCGGCACTATCAAGAAATGCCCATGATGGTATTTTTAGCATGTTCATTTATCCATGTAACCAATTCCAACTACCTTATGTTTCTATAAATTACAAGCTTACCTTCCTTTCAATCCCTCTTGAATTTGAAGCACAAAAACTCTGTTGAACTATGTCTGATAGCATTTGCCTTCAAAGCTTGGAGAGCACTCAAGAGCACCCACAAAACACTTCTAACATTCTTTTTGCAAATTTTCACAGAAACCCTTATCCGAGGTTTGTACAGATGAAGGTTCTTTGGAAAGGTTTGCATGTTTGTTTGTTTCTTTCATTTATAGTAATTTTCTCTGCTTACATTTTGGCACGCCCAGTGGGACTCGCACCCCTCCTCTTTCATTTTTGTTTCATTTTGTTTATCTAATTTTGTTCTTGTAGTGTTTCGTGTTGTTGTGCAGGTTTGGAAGCAAGCAATTGTGTAGGTTTAGCAAGCAAGCAACAAGTGTCCCAGATCAAAAAAAAAAAAAAATTTGTTGTATTTTGGTGATTAACGATGTTTTTGTGTTTGTAGTTCTTTCTTTAGTTCTTTATTTTTCTTGTTTTGTTTGCAGTAGCTTGTTGTGGTTGTACATGCACAAAAACCCAAAAAAAAAAAACAATATCAAATTGTTCAAAACTCCAAAAATAGTTTCAAACTGACATAATAAAAACATTCAGATAATGTTTGACAAAATTTTAACAACTAGATAACACAGTTCAACACCTTCACCATTTGATGGCACTCCTCATGATTGTTCCATAACATACTCATCTTTATTGCTCGTGGTGTATATCTATTCCCGAGGCAATCATTTACCCTTTCGCAATATAACTTTTCCTTGGGGCACACTTGGATTTTACATTTTAATCCAATATAGATCAACCTTCAATGGGATCCAACAAGAGTATCTTTTGGAGTATCTAAGTATCACTCCACTCTTCACCCCGATCCAATCCTCTTGCATGCTAAGCTATTGCTTGGGGGCATTCAAATCTATCTAGTTCTTCAATGTGGAACACATTCGAGTGTCATTAGACGTCGTTTTTACACGTTGTATTGTACTATTGCAGTTTGTTAACATTGTGACGATGCTTTTTATTCTTTCAGTTTGTCATTGTGTTTTACTTTGTTTATCTTTATTGTGGACCAATTGCAGGAAATTTATTCACATCCTAGTTCACATATAACTTTGGTGTGGTTCCTTCCTGTTCATATTGGGTTTCTTTCTATTGCTTATTTTATATATTTTTGTCATTTGCACGTGTTGTGTTTTCCTCTTGGTTTATTTAAGCCATGGAATGTCTTCATTTTTGTTTACATTTGTATTCCAAAATTCAAAAATCCACAAAAAAATCAAATACGAGTCAAAATCCAAAAAAATAGATATTTCAAAAATACAAAAAAATTGAACAAACATTCACTTGTCACAGAAATCCTACAATTGGAAAACCCTTGAAGTTAATCCTTTGACATCTCAATACAATCTTGATAAACGTCATACTTTTATCTATTAACCTAGTGATTGTGCCAAATCTTACAACTATCACTTTCTTCCCTTTACATGATATGCTAACTCTGTTAGGGGCAACTCACTAACTTGTTTTTCCTTCGCGATATAACTTCACTTGGGGCGATTTCAACTTTGTTCATTTGCACAATGGATTCAAAAAGAGTGTCATAAGGAGTCGTTTTAACTCCTCTCTTCCAATCTGATCCTATTCCCACTTGGGAGCATTTGTATCTACTTAATCATCATTGTGGCACGCATTAGGGGCATAGTTGATTGTCTTCTTTTTCAAATTTGTGTTGCATTGTTGATGTTTACTCTTTTTAGACCACTTACAAGTAGTTTTCTCACATCTTGGTTCCTTTATAACCTTGATGTCGACTACTTTGTATATTGGGTTTTTTTTTCCTTTTTATCTTTTCTTTGTTGTGTGTGTTTTTTTACACGCATCTAGGTTAACCATCTTGATTCTTTCATAATCATGGTGACAACTCTATTGTGCAACAAAAAAATCGGTTGCTCTAAAAATTACTCTCCAAATAACACTCATGCTACGAACACAGTCCTTTCCCATCCTTGTTTTAATCCCTTGATTTCTTCCTATCAAGCAGTTGTCTGCCGCCTTGTTGCGTCATCCACCCACTTGAGGGGGCATTCCTCTACCATTCTGATTCCTAGGGCATCCTAATGCTTCACAATTTTCCACTCGTCTATCTGCATGCGTCTACTATCTTTAAAACACTATTACTCTGCAATAGCACTTTAAAGAGGGGAAAAATGTAGACACCCAAATTTACATTCATGTTTCCACTTGTTCCCAGTATTATGCTAATACACCCTATTATTCACCCATTTGCAATTAATTAATTAAATTGATTAATTAATACACATTGTACCCTTTGGCTAAAAATTAATTATTATTTATTAATTAAATGATTAATTAATTAAGTGTGTGCACATCCTAGTCATCTCGCCACTTGATCAAACTCCACTTAGACTTCACTTAGACTCCACTTTGACTACCCTAGTTAACTGCACTTCTAGAATCCTAGAAAGGTGGGGCAATTAAAATGCACATACAACCACCTTTCTGGATGCAACTTTTTGTAATTAATTTCATTATTGCCCCGGCACTATTGCAACTTCCCATAATGTTATTTTTAGCATGTTCATTTATCCGTGTAACCAATTCCAACTACCTTTTGTTTCTATAAATTACAAGCTTACCTTCCTTCCAATCCCTCTTGAATTTGAAGCACAAAAACTTTGTTGAACTGTGTTTGTAGCATTTTCCTTCAAAGCTTGGAGAGCACTCAAGAGCACCCACAAAACACTTCTGACATTCTTTCTACAAGGTTTCACAGGAGACCCTTATCTGAGGTTTACACAGAAGGTTGCTAGAAAGGTTTACATGTTTGTTTGTTCCTTTCATTCATAGTAATTTTCTCTGCTAACACACCCTGCCAATAACCCACCAACCTCATTTTCATCTAATCTTTGTTGCAGGGTCCCTTTTCCTTGCTTCCACAACCCTAAAACATCCCTACAGACCCATCTACGAGCCCCACCACCTCACCAACTCTCTAAGGATACCTCGAGGCACGTTTTCCTCACTGTGTACCCTCGCCGAACCAACCTCGCCTATTTGACAATCGAACTCACTCACTCCACCATGCAATAATGCTACCTATGTTGTTTTGACTCCCGACCTTACCTTGCCTTATTTTGTAGCGTTTATCTCGACCAGACCAAACCTTTTGTTGTTTTGGAACACACCTATACCTGTTCATGCACCTTGACCCGTTGTGTTTCCGAATCACTTCCTATACCTTTGGATACCTGAACCACATCACCCTTGTTTGGATAAACTATCAACCTTTGACAATGTAGAGTTTGTGTGCTCTTCAACATAGTACCTTTTACATTCTCGAGTGCATGTGTGTGTTTGCTTCCCTCCACCTTATCACACCTAATACATATACTTACGCCTATGCCTATGCCTTAGCCCATTTTTCATTACCTTCCACCTTATCAAACCCATCATTGATTTAGCCTTCCACTTGATCAGTTCCTAATTTGAGGGGGATCACCTCCACCCTTACCTAGGGCAACCTACTTCTTGTTTTCATCATCGTCGCTTATTAGCACAAGCTACACAATAAAAAGGGGCAAATGTAGACACCCAAAATTGGGTCGCAACCCTCTAGGCCCCCTTCAACTAACATACCCCTTACCATGACCCTCCACACATTATTATTAATTTAACTACCCATATTAAGTTAATAATTCCCTCACCCCTCCACCTCACCATGGACCCATTCCAAGCCTATTTATTAACCTAGACTAAGTCACCACTCCCCTTAACTAACTAAGACTCATTCTAACCCTAACATTCATTACCTATTATCCTCTCTAACAATTTCCTGCTTCATTTAGTGCCAACCCAGACTCCTAGTCCATAACAAATCTTGACCAATGCCAAAAATGGAGAGAAAAGGCTATTTTTGGCAAAATAGGACCTTTTCTCCTAACCGACACCGGTTATTCCTCGGTCGACGCCAATCACCTAACTGCCATTGGATTCTTTAAATAAGAAATTCCAACCATTTTCTTGGGTTCCTCCATCTTGGCTTTTGAGTTCGCATTCTTAGCTCTTGCATCCAGGCATTCAAAACAAGATTCTGACGACCAACATAGTACATGAGCACCCACATTCTTCATCAGCAACCAACCTCTTGTTCCACAACCTCGGATCATTCACAAGGAAGCACACAGGATCCGTTGTCGCGGCCTTGGATCGGATCCGCACTCCATTTCTCCTACAAACATCCATCAACCACTTGCGCATCTATCGATCTACAAGTCTTCAGATTAGTATCTTAACCTTGTTTGTTAGTTATTATTTTGGTCTTAGATCTCTTATTCTCTTCTATTGTCCACTCTTTTCTCACCCGAATACCATTCATCACCCATCTACTTGATACCCTACCAACCTGAACCCTTTTGCCTCTCCAATCACCTCTCTCACCCTTGTTGATCCTTCACATAAATCCTACTACCCTGCCTAAGCCTCCCAACCCTCTTTGCAATCACAGAGAGCTTGAACCAAGCCCTTTTCTACTTTGGCACCCAATTGACCCTATTGTGATCGGTTAGCCAACCAATACCGGCTAACCTAGTGATCGGTATCGGTCTCTCGTGCTGTAATTTCCCTCAGACCAACGAGCTAATTCACCTACCCAAAACCTCTCAAAACTTCCTAGAACCTCACCTTGACCTCCATAACACTCTCTGTTAAACCTACAGACCTTAACAACCAACCACCTACTTTAAATTTAATCATGTATTCACTATTTAGATTAGATTTAATTTATTGTGCTTATGTGAGATACCTAAATTATACAACTACAGTAGGACTCTCTATTTCATGTTCTTATCAACGTTTAATTTGTTTTAAACATGGATTGACGGCCTTCTAGGAAGTACCCCACTTCCCGAATCTAGCTCCCGCTAGGCAATCCACCAACCGATGCTTTTAATTATATCTTGTGGTCTTGTGTTTCTTTTCAAGTAGTCCTTCCTGCATAAATCTAGCCAAAAATGATATATAGCCAACCTAATTACTAAGTATAATAATTCATAAATATAAAAGAGAAGTCATTAATAGTCCTAAATTACTATGAAGATTTAATAATTGACCTTACACTAATTGGAATGTTAAAAAGGATAATTAGGGTTAAAGAGTTGACTAGGCTCCATGTTTAGAAGGTGTGATAGAAAGCTCAAAATGTGCACAGAGGTGGATAAAACTATCAACAAACAACTCGAAAATATCAAGTGATATGCAAGCAATCTAGACAAGTTCGTTTAGGCAATCATGATGTGTAAGCAATCAAGATAAGGGAAAGCAATGAGACAAGAAGGAAACCAAAAGCAAATGCATTTGTGTCCACCAAAATGGACATTGTGTTCAAACACTTGAGGGTGAGGATAGTAAAATACATGTTCTTGACTTCTCGGGAAGGTCCCGTGTATAAATCCTACCTTAGAAGCATGCGAAAGAACAGTGGAATCAAAATATCTCCAGGATAAGGATGAGGAGGAGGACGGTAAATTCTATGGTTCGGATATAGTGTCATGCAAAAAAATTAACATCGTTATCTAGACTCACTTGCCGGTGCCAAGGTAATTAGGAGTGCGAAATTGAAAGAGGCAATTAGACTTGGTTTGAAGCTTCAGTTTATTTTCTAGGCTTTGTTTGGCTATGGGGTGGGTTTGTTGACCGTGTTGACGCTTTTGTCAAGCTAACGGTTTTCTTTGGATGTGACAGCTTTGTTTCCGTCCTTGTTCTAGTGTTATCTATTATGCTCGAGTCTTTGTTGTTATATCTCTTCTTTTGGATGTATGAGGGTGTTCCTCTTTAAACCCATTTTTACCCATTATCAAAAAAATGGACGAGATCATGGAGTTGGATATTACCATCATGAAACCTATCTTGGGTGCTACGAACCTATCTTGGGTGTCTTTTCACTTGCTCACTCTTGCCTATGAAAATTGTCTTGTCTGCAGACCGCTACTTTATGTGTTTGGATTTGTGCGCCGACTAGATTGGGCCTCTTCTTCATCCAAACCTCAATTCTCATGTTTTGAACTAAAAAGAGGTTAGTCAACTTTGAGATGGACTACCTCACCACACCCTCGCTAATGTGTTGAGTGTTGTACTACATACCACTACTCTAAATAGGGATCGACTCATTTTATTCCCTAAACCCCGTGATGAGATGCATGTGGTATAACAAATATAGACAAAGCCATTGATCTGGGCATCACTCTTGACAATAGACACTTGATACTTCAATTTTGGCTCATGATTGATCTAGGGCAGCAATATAGATATCTTCATAAATTTAGTAACCTATGATGGTGCTCTTAAGGAATTGGATGCTTCAATGCTTGCTCTTAACCTTCTTAGAGTGAGTGTGATAGAGCATCTCGCAAATGCTCCTAATAACTTAGAGTAAATGTGTTTAAATAGGTGACCATTTGAATGATTTCTTACTCATCCAACCCAAAAGTCTCACTTAGGCCAACCACACAAAGTGCCTAGATGATAGTATGTCTATTAGACCTTGGGAGGATGGGTTCATGGCACGCAGACAATACCAACGACAATATTGTCCAAGTCATACGAACTTGTCTGTGATGACGAAACTCGGATAAAGATGGAAGAGTGCCCGACAAATATTCAATAATAGAGTTCTAGTGTTTCTAACAAGTTGAATTGGAGAAGGATGTTTATTGGATGTCGAGTGCATGAATAGGATGGGAAGGTGCTCTAAGTTGGCCAAATAATGTATAAATAATAAAAATATAAAGATAAGTACAATATGTCATATTGTAGAGTGCTCAAATCAGATTTTAGGTATTACATAACATAATTAATATTAAGTTGAATGAGACTATATTGCAATCTTTTGTTTGGCTAATTTTGATATTGAAATTATTTATAGTGTTATGCTAGATTTGTGGATTTGCATGGTAAAACAAGTTCTAAGGATTTATTTTATAGATGGCTATAATTGGAAAGAAGAATAGTTCAACTGTATTTATTAGTCAATGACTACTAGCTCTTGAGTGAGAGGCATTAATAAACCTTTATAAAAATTAATACTTAGGTCATTTAATTGTAATACATAAAATATTTGATTTTTTTAATCGAAGAACATAATAATCCAATTATTTTGAATGATGAGAAATGAAGATTGTGCACCCACAAATACATGATACTTCAAATCTCAAATATAATTTAAAAACACTCATTTATTTTGTTAAAAACTCCACCTTGAAAACATTCTTATTAATTTTTTACCTATTCGATCAAAATATACATAATTCTCCAAGCATCCTTTGTTTGATCACATTCCAAGGGATACAACCCCATTGTGGAAGTTGGGCCTATAAAAATTAAGGGATCGACACTTTACACAGCAGATTGTTTTTGACAATATACTTAATTTATATTTTATGTAAGTAACATTGATTTTAAGCAAGTGTGTACTTAATTAACTCGTCGATTGAAGTTTACCTTGAAATTCTAAACAGCGCTTTAAATTTGATCACTGGTTAGGGATTTGTAACGATCTAGAAACTGTTACAAATCGAGCCATAGTTCAATATTTGGAAGAGGAAGAGCAGTTACGGCCATTAGTAATATCTTCTCGCAGTAATGCTGATTCAAAAGTAATTTCAATCCTGATTGCATTGTATGGCAATGCTTTAGAGGAAATTTCAAGAAAATTTCACAGGAGGGCCACGACCACCATATCCTATATCACAAGATACGTTGTTATTTACAACTATGCTGCAGCATTGATCGGATGTCACAAGAAAACGTATGATTGTTTACTGTGTACGATTTTGTTATGCATAATAATGGATGGATGGAGGACCTCTTCTCTAATGGATGAAATGAATTTACTTCATATACAACTTTTACACAAGTAGAGGAATGGCATGTCCGCACTTACCTTCCGTTTCAAGCGAAAGATCAAATTTATCAATCCATGTTCAAAGAGGTTTGTAAACAACTGTGTTCTTGCACAAGTATTAGGCAAGATACCAAAAAAATTGTGTAAAATATTTTTTTGCATGGGATAGAATAAGAAGTTACAAGATATCACAAAAGTTTTATGCAACACGATTAAGAATGATAATAATAAATGAATCATTTTCACATTTATACTTCCCACAGATGAAACAAAGATTTACTGTACCATCTTGTTTGAAGGATTCTTGGACTGGTATCAGTTATCTGATACTTCCCTTTGGGAAAATTAAATACAGAACTGAATCCTTTTACAAAATATCCTATCTTTTTCTTTTTTTCCCCAAATAATGGATGAAAGACACATAGCTCAAATTTACAAGAGATCGATACATGCAAACCGGAGAAAATGCTCAGGGAAAAACCTAAATAGATACACCCTGCAAGTTGTAAAACCCTGAGCTATCTGTAGCCAACCTATAGTACAGAGGGGTTATATTGAAGAAACATTTTTGTATGAACTGGAATCACTTCTAATATCGGCAATTCTGAAATCTTTTTAACAGACCAAAATGAATTTTCCTTCAGCAACCATCTATTAATTATCCGAGTAAATAGAATGAGAAGCAGCAATAAGAGCAGATCCAATTCCTGATCCATCCTTGTATAACTTGAAAGCAACATATTGAGCTGTCTCCTCTCCAGATCCAATTCCTGATGCATCCTTGTATGACTTTAAAGCAACATATTGAGCCGTCTCCTCTCCAAGAAGCTCGACAACAGCTATCTGTAAATACCGCCTAAATTCTGGGTAATGATCATAAACACCCCCATCCATGGCAATAACTGTCCTCTTCATTTTGTTTGTTGTGTCACCTTTCATCCTACTACCAATCATGCCTGGAGCTCCATCTCTGCCAATCTTCTTAAGTATTCCGACAATGCCACTTGCTGCCAAACGAGCTGCTCTATGTGTGACTAAATCACAGACTTTCACAATCAACTTCCGTACTTTAAAAGGGATGTTGGAGATCTGCAATTAAATTCTACATTACTCTCTTGAAAATAAACTAGTCTAGAGAAACGTCATGGTAGAATAACAGGTCCCTTGAAACAGCCTTCAAAATAAATGCCGTATCTCTAAAATATTTCATCAGTATTAAAAAGAAACAGACAATGTACCCCTAAAATATCTTTCATAACTCTAGCAACTTCTCGCAGATCAGAAGAATCATCCTGATGCATAGCTGAAATAAATGGAGTCCTGCAATTTAAGGAAACTTTCCATTAAAACTGTCTGAACACGAGGATAAAGCGATAAACAAGTTATTTCTGGTGAAGATATGAGAAAGTTGAAAACGACAAATGTTTGCTAACAAAAGGAACCAACTTGCTTCAGCAACACAAAACATAAAATATGTTTCCAGATGGGGCTCATTTGTTACAAAGTTGTGATAAATTTCTTTCAAAACATACAGTGGAATACGATATGTATTACCCATGCGTGAGAATTGTATCTGAAAACCTAATCTGTAATTTAAAGGTTCAGAAGATTTAATCTACAGTTTACAAGGTTCGCATTACAGATGCAGAAAGAAACATAAGAAACAAGTGCTAGTAAAGCAACAAATGTGGCATCACGAAGGTCGTGTTTTTGTTACCGGACACGTGCTAAAATAAAATTAGAATGCCCCATGAATGCTTTGATCAAAATTGCACGAGACAAGCTCTTTACAAGTCACCAAAGAAGCAACTTTTTATTCCCTCTAACAGAAGCAGGTGCATACTGGTCAAATTCACACTAAAAATCAAAACAGAAAGTGAATCACATCATTTTAAAAAGTCGTACACAACGATACTTGGACCAACCTGAGGAGATATTGGTTGAAAAGACTTGAGGGGATTGGATCACCGAAAATATCTGACTCTTGTGCCATCTTAAGGATCACCCTTCTCACAATGTCACCAAGATACATTCCAGACACCAGTTTCTCAAAACCCTGGAGCAAACTACACTTAAGTCTTAAACCATTAAACCTTCAAACACTAACTACCGTATAAATACTGATAAGCCAAACCAAGAAGTGGAGCATTTCATGCTAGAAACTAGAAAACATGCCTGATCACCAGGATTCAGGCTAGCTGCATCTAAATCATCATCGTAAGAGGTCCGTGGTAGATGAGAAGACCAAAATTCCCCCACTCCATATTGATGACCTAATCAATCAAAAATCCAATTCTAAGAAATGCTTACTCTACACATTCATAGGAGTTTAAAAATAAATATAAACTATTATTTTGAATATAAAATCTTCTTTTACAATAGTGACCAGTAGAATGCTACCATGCCACCAGATTTTGAAAGTTGGCATTTAGTTATGGCATCTGCACGTTCTACATAGCATGCATTTGTTCCAGTTCCAAGAATCACTGCAGCCATGACATCCTCATCATAATAGCGAGCCCAAGCAAGTGTCCCGACAGTAAATCATTCACCTGATATTCTCAAATCAAAAATATTCCTCAGAATGCTTAACAATAAAAGTTGATCAGATTTGAGTTGTCATTTATTTGAAATTCAGAAATTTATAAATCATCATAATGACTTATTTGCTTTAAACCGCTGCATTTAAAGGTTGCAATGTGAAGGAAAAAATATGCACCTTATAGTGGAAATCTATTTAATGAGTTCTGTGAACCTTTTAATATAATGAAACTCAGGCATCTAAAGTCTTTTAAAACGCTGCATTTAAAGGTTGCAACATGAAGGAAAATATGCACCTTATGGTGGAAATCTATTTAGTGAGTTCAGTGAACCTCTTAAAATAATGAAACTTGGCCATCTAAAGCCTACAAATACGCAACCAATTTCATAAACTAGAAGACAAGTGCTGAAAACACATTCTTTGAAATTATAAGAATTAATGAAGACAGCTGAAATTGTATAGTTTAGAAGAAATCATTATGTAAAATCACTTCTCATCTTTAGCATCCAAAGAGGCAAGTTGTCTTAAGCATACCAAAGCTGCAACACGCATATTCAGCCCTTTCTTGTTAAGTGCATTCTGTAAACAATCCCCAATATCCTGTCCGATCTGAAGAGAAACCAAAGAAGTTATTAGCAGTCACTTTCATGGATGACAAGAATAACAGACAAACAAACATGTGTATAGACACACACATAATGTAATCTGCACACAGTTTTGCTTTTTTAAATCTCACACTATGCATTCTGCAAGCTTCTCCAAACACATAACCCTCAAAATATAAATGACCAGTTCAAGAGACACTAGATATAAGAACATTACAATAGAATGGACTAACATACTGTATGTAGAAGTTCTTCATTGCAATGTTTATTTAGCAGTTGAATGCATGTGGGCCACCATAGGAGTACAGGTCAATTTGTTTTCAAAACTATTTGTAAAACTCTTCTATATGCAACCAATGTTTTTGAAAATGATAATTACAACACACGCAGGAACAAGTCCACAACCATTCTTTGAAATCCAGAAATTTCTTTATCCTTGGTGCACTACATGTCAAGTAGCACTAGAGAATAAATAAATATTCCTTTCTAACAGTTGAATGGTTAATTGGAAAGCCTCACACTTGATTTGTGGAGTGTTTTCAACTTATTATCGTATGATACCTACTTCTAGTCTAAAGAAAATCAAACCTCGCTACCACCTATGTCTCCAACTGGATGACCAAGGAAGAAAGCCAGTTCAAAAAGACCAAAACTTGAACACTAGAAATGTTGTATACATGGTTTTGATTGCAAGCTATTTTCCCCAGTAGTCGGAGCAGTTTTAACACTTGAAAAGGGAGAGAATTTTCCCAAGTTATGATTTTATATAATTCACCCCTGAAATTAAAAATCAACCCAAAGAAAATATTTTAATTTGAAAACACAATTTATATGCTTTCATTTTCTTTAAAAATAGTTGGAAAAATAACTGTTATCCTACACATTGTATCTGCACCATAGCTGTGTAGTGAGCAAGGTGGAAATGCTGGAGGACTGTTCAAGTAAACGAAACAAATTTCTGAATAATAAGTTTGTAAACATCCACTTTCACCCAAGATCTAACAAAACAAAGGCAATTCTGCGATACCGAAGCAAACAAGTTCCTATAAAATGCTTCACAAAACAAAAATCTATATGCAAATAAAGTCCTCACTCCTAACGTATAGAACATTTACAACAAGCAAGCACACAACTGTTTCTTTCAGCCTTGAACTATATTGCTAAGAAGTAATTTTTGTTAATGTGCAAGTACAGCTGTAATGTATAAAGGATTTCCAATTTACAAGAAAAAGCATAACACACTTTCTTTCTACCTTAGCTTTACATTGTTTAAAACCAATTTCTAGCTAATGCATGAAGGTCAATTCAGTATTATTAGCTTTGAGAATTCTATATAAGCTTCAACAGCTTTTCTATACCATTCAACTGTGTTTATTAGGGCTCTACTTTTGAAGCATATAACTTATATCTGACCCCATTAGAATACCCAAAAATAATTATTTATTAACAGCGGTTCACTGCAAATCCTTCCTCCTCAACACACTCTCTTCCTAAGGCAAATATTTTAACTAGCATGCTAGGTTCTCCATTCTTGATTTTTTAAGATGCAAATGTGCACGCTGAATCCAGTTTCTGTCTAGAAAATAGATCATGCCAGTTCAAATGTGTTACAAACTATAAGACTAGTCCCTTAACACAATATGATGGCGACATGACTGATGGAATACTTCCAAATTTAAGAGTTCAGAAGAGAAAGCCTTTTGGGTAGGAAAACCAATTTTTGTAGTTGTTAATAGTGCCTGGTTATCATAAAATGTATGACATATATTTCTTGGTTGAATTCTCTAAACCTCTGTGTTGAACCTTTACCAAGATGGGCCTCCCAACTGAAGCATATTTGCATTAATGTGTGTGTAAGAGAAGTGGACATGGGCAGATGCAATTTTAGTAGCCTATCAAATTCAGAAAAGAAAATAATTTCTGCAAAATAACAGCCAAACGCAACCTTAAATGCATAGGCACGGTCCTTGCAAGCAATAACATCCGACAACAACAATATATGTAAATCCTTCAAGGAACTGGGTTACACGATCCCAAATCCTCAACAAATTCATTGGTCAGGAATGTATTCACGGGTATATCAGAATAAATCCAAGTTCGAATCCCCTTCTGGACATGTAAGATGTAAGACTGGGCAGCACCCCATTCAAAAAAGGGCCATTCGGATTTAAAAACATAAAAGTAATTTCAGAATAAACATGTATGTTGCACGATTTCTTCTAAATCCATTCATCCATAAACATTGTCTATAGTTCCAAGACCTGACTCAATATCACTGGTAATTAACCAAATGGGATGGCTTCAAAGTAAAATAAAGAAAGTAATTCTAATTCAGAACAATTACATGGATTCAGATAGCACATATGGTCCGCATTCACATTTACAACATACACTCTCTATCACTGCAAGAAATGGCAAAAGAAATGGTCCAACAGCAAAAGAGGTAAAGCTTGTCAGAAAGTGCAGAAAGACAAAGGTCAGTCTCAAGAACCTTACAGCTGCAATAGAACCAGGATGACTGCTCATAACACATCATACACATTAAATGGATTCAGAACACTGCATTGTATTCAATAAAGTGTTTCTACAAACATATAACTTTTTAATAAAAGCTAAGCTATATCTCATTGTGCCTAAGTACAAGCTAATAGAACCAGGATCACTGCTCATAAGACATCATACACATCAAATGGATTAAGAATGCTACATTATATTCAACAAAGAGTTGCTACAAATACATAGCTTTCTAATACAAGCTAAGGCATCCCTCGTGTGCCAAACTAGAAGCTCTTTCATTCTCTTCCATGAACAAATGGGTGACAAGAGCCCCTCTTTAATAGAAACAAAAGGCCCTCATAAATGCAGGTGGTTCTAACTTTAGAATGAAGCTCTTTGGCCAAAACCCATGGGAACAAAAGGCACCTAAAATATTCTAGAAATGGTAGGTGCGCATTTGTCCTCATTTGTAAGAGAAACTCATTTGCATATGTCCAAATTGAAGCACTTAGACATCTAGAAAACACGGATAATTTCCATTTTATCTAAATAATGAAAAATATAAAGTAACTAAGTTAGCTAACCCCAGGTGAACTTAACCAAGGTGCAAACTACACCAACACCCCCTCTAAGTTATACTCATGGAGTGTATACAAAGAGAAGACTAAACCACTCAAATGGGTCCCGGAAATAAGGCCGAATGAGGTACCCATGACAGATATGCTCAATAAATAAGAAAAGACTTGGACCAACCCTTCCGACTCTTGAGAGTTCTTTTCAACCTTGGCAATGCTCGAAGATGTACATACTTGCTCTTTGTCAAGGGTTTGGTGAAGATGTCTGCCACTTGCAGCTCTGTCCAACAGAACTAGAGATCAATGATGTGCTCATGAATCAGCTGCCAAATATAGTATATGTGGACCTCTATGCATTTGGGCAAACCACCAAAGTATGATCCGTGTGATGGGATTCTCACATTTGAGTGGATCTCATGTGCATGTCCAAATTGAAACACTTGGACATCTAGAAGATATACACATATTTTTCATCTTATCTCAATTATGTAAAATATACATTAGCTAAGTTAGCTAACCCTACATGAACTTAACCAACGTGCAAACTGCACCAACAAAGCTAATGTCCTATGCTCTAGCCATTCTACCAAGAGTAAACGATCATGACGCTGCAGGGCTGACCCCAAAATTCTAAGGTACAAGATCTTGAGGACATTACAATATATGTAAATCCTTCACGTAAATTCTGAGGTACAATATAGATTGATACGCATCAATGGGAGAGGCACGAGATCTTGAGAACATCCTTTGTCTAAGAAGATTGAGGACCATCACTATACATGCAGATATGTGTCATTGCTGGTTCTAACTATACTGTTTTTGAATGAATTTAGTTATTGAATGTATGCATCACAGAATACAAGTAGACCACTCCAACAATATATAGAAATAAATGCCAATGCGTTAAACCATGTCTCTATTACAAGAGTAAAATACATATTGTTACAGCATGGGAGAAGAACCCATGCGCAATCTGAGATGACCATCAAGACAGGCCACATGAAATTATAAGTGTAGAAGGCTGCAGACACCAATCAATGTAACAAATCAATGTGCTTCAATGCTAGAAAGCTGTGAGGGTGGGCAATGTTCCTTAAAGGGCACATATATTAATAGTCAGATCTCAAGAAAACATGTACATTTCTCTAATAATACATAGATTTCTAAGCAAATATAAAAGTTGAAGACATGCCTGAGAGACAGTTCAAGAAGACTACTCAACCACACAAACTGCTGAAGAAATGTTGCCAAAAAAGCCACATGAGAGCATAGTCAAGATTTAGGGAAACTGCAGAAGATTCTTGCATGAATTCACATAATGGTCTTACAAGTATCGTGGAAATGAGAATAATAACTGAAATATTATTTCCCTGAATGGTAGTTGTTGAACAGTTGAAATGGTGTATTAATGCCTAAGATCAAGTTGATAGGTAAACCAGATGTCGGATGACCGTGTATGCTACAGTATAAACATGCATGTTCGTGGTTAAGGGAGGAAAGGCCTTGCATGAATTCACAAAATAGCCTTACAAGTGTCGTGGAAATGAGAATTTTAGCTGAAATATTATTTCCTAAATGGTAGTTGTTTAACAGTTGAAATGGTGTATTAATGCCTAAGATTAAGTTGATAGGTAAACCAAATGTTGGACAACGATGTATGCTACCGGTATACACATGTATGTTCATAGTTAAAAGAGGAAAGACATCAGCAACAAAAAATCATCTCCAAATTTCTATACAGGATGCAAAAGACAAGAAATGGAAGAAAAAGGAGGCTATAGTCGGTTAGTTATTAAAACTGATATTAAACTCAAAATTAAATGAAATTTTCTAAAATTAAAAATTAAAATTTATTGACAAAGCTATCTTATCTATGTACTAAGAATTACAATCTTTAATTAAAAATTCCTTGTAGATGGGCCCGAACTGGGGAGATGGGCCCGCCCCCCTCCCCCTCTCTATATATGGGATATGGGTGGGATGGGAATATATATCTTACTTGCATATAGATCTACGTCTATATATGCAACCGTCACTATCTGTATCTGGGGTACTACAGGTGATGACTGGGCCCCCCTCCTAGTTCAGATTAGATTAGAGATATAGAGAGAGAGATCTCTCGTAGATCTCTAGTTGACCGCCCCGCCATATAGAGTATGGGAGTATGGGGTGCCATATATATATAAGGGGCCATAGATATAGAAGGGCGAGGTGAGCGAGCCCCTATTCTATATAGATATCTGACCGGGTGCACCCACCTATTCTAGATGGGCTCAGTACCTCCCAGGGACCGGTACTATCCTATCGCTGGATATAGCCATATCTGTATGGGGGAGTGGGGGTAATATCGATCCCTCTCCCAATGGCCGGGACCCTACCCTATATTGAGATTGGGCCTCCCCATAACGGGGAGATCTAAAGAACCTCCCCCACCCTTATATAGAGATTGAGATTACTAAAATTAAATCCTTAACTAAAAATTCCTTGTCCTCATTTAAACACCTATTTTAAAATATAAACTCTTTGAGTAAGGTAAAAATTTAAAAGTAAATTAAATTAAGTGCCCAACTTAAATTCATTCTAAGGTGTTTTAAAAATTAAAAAATCTAAATAATACTTAATAACAAAGATAGAAATTGATATTAAAATTAAAATCATTAATGATAATTCCTAAAAATTAAATTTATATTTAATTATCCTACCTGTTCTAAGAATCAAAGTTCTACCCTGCCGACCAAGATATACTTTTTCACTCTAATTACATTTATTATAAACAAATTATCAGCAATCTTTATCATTTCATCCCTGAAGATGGATCCAGATGTGTGACCCAGAACGTTGGACTTCAGTAACTTCAACACGGTTCTCCAGATATATTATCACCATGTTATAACTGTGGAAATCTAAAACAACTAACAGGAAGCTATGTCAAACTTAGCTCCTTTCATTTCATATCAACAAATATTTTGATCTCTTTCTGCATATGATTTTCATCATAATCTACAGTTTTCCACTTTCTGTTTTTTATATTTAAAGAAAGAAGCCAAAATTTCCTGCAAGCAATTTCTCTATGCAACATTCTATCTTCCTATATTAGGAAGATCAAAATCATGATAACTGGAACCTTTCTGTCAACCTTGATTGATGTAGTAAAAGATAAAACTAACCGTATCTGCAATTGCGAATCCTTTTGTCCACTTGATGAGTATGCCTGAGGAAATAGACAACTGTTTCATTGGAAAGGAAAAAGTAAATCCAAGCTCTGTTTTCCTTCCCGGATAAGGCTGGAATCCATCCCCTTCACTCTTCACAAAGGCCTCTAGTTCCTTTGCAATGTAATCAAAAAGATCCTGCGCAAATTCGATAGTTCAATAAAATTAAATGACTATAGCTAAAATGCAATATTTTCCAGAATATACACCCGGAGCTTCATCTGAATTAGAAAGGTTAAATGTACAGGATGGTCAGGAATTTAAACATAGCAAGCTGCACATATTTACAGTCATTAGAATATTTTGCCACATGTCCCCCATGGCCCAATATTATCAAGCTATTTTAGCAGCTAATGAATTATAAATATCGTAAATTATGTATGAAAGAGTCTTCTACTAGTTAATAAAGCATTCAATGACTATTCATCGATTTGCCTGTTCTTTTTGACTTTGAGTTTAATTGCATATACTAAATTGTTCTGCAATGTTTGTATTGAGTAAATTCAATTCTCTACACTTCAATTTGTTACCTTCATTTATGATCTGCATGTTTTTTCATTTCCTTTAATATCATCTTCTTTCACATGGAATGTGTTGAAACCATCGTTGCCAATGTAGTTGGTGACTGTTGAGGGGGTTTCAAACCAACAACCAAAAGGTGGAAACAGCAAAAACAAATGCAGCAATCCTAAACTTGTGTATTCCATCATTAGATATTAGGACATCAGAAACAAGTTTATTTTCGAGTAGTATCCCAAGATTTTGGTCCCAAGAAAAGGACAAAACAGGAAATAATAATATAAATCCTTAATGAGAAGAAACGGTAACATTCCTACCTCAGTCGTTCGAGCCATTAGATGAGGGGAATAGGAACTTCTTTAAATTCATGTTTCATGATTCTTCTTTCCCCAAGTTGAACTTGTGATAATCTGAAATTTGTTCCACCCAAGTCTAGTGCATAATACACTCCCTCCTCATCCCTGCAGAAAATCATGGAAAAAATCAGTTATAAACTTATAAATAGAGGGCGACTAATTACTCTATGATTCCCTGTAAATCACCACAAAAAGGCTATGTTAAAAGTAATCCGTATGTTTTTTTCCTCAACTGGGTTTTAATTAATCCTCAATATCATAAGAAGGAACCATTGTAAGCATCTAAAGAATCCATCAATTCATGATAACCAGCACATAAACTGGCAATCAGAAATCTATTCCTAATTGTGCGCTACCAGTTGATAAACAGAAAATTAAGAGAACAGTGGGAAACTCAAGTTCCATAGCTACATCTCAATTTCTCCAAAAGTCATTGTGTAAAGGAACTACAAAATATCAACTCATTACATGTGTGTGTTTGAGCTAGCTGTTCCCAACCTAATCTGCCGTGTTTTGATAAAACCGATGGACAGCCTGAGAGCTTCAAGTTAATCCATCTCAGTTTCCCTTGCCAGGTCCAAACACCTAGACAGTTGCAACTCTACCCATGCCACTAAGCTAAGCCTCGGATGGTTGAACCACAATGAGCTCACTCAACTTGGATTGCAGTATCATAGCCAGAAGCATCCAACAGTGTTGACTAGGGTTTCCTCCAATCATCTGTGCTAGGAAACAACTCTCAACAACGTTTAATCTCTTTTCAAGATAAAGTCCTGCAACGCATCGAACAACAGTAACTAGAGTTTCCTAAATAAAGCCCAAGTAACGTGATACCGCAAAAATCAAATAAAGTATCGTCCTGTGCCTGTGCAAGGGAGACAGCTATAAGATTGGGCAGAAAGCAATTTGGATGCTGCGTAAACATTACCAACGTGAGGGTTGTGCCATATAAAACACACCTCTAATGGGGAGTCCAAATCTCTATACATTACAAATTTGTAGGACTTAAGTAGCAGACATGCTAAACTGAACAAGCAAAAACCAGTAAATACCATGCTAAGAGGAGGTGTAGTGTGTTTCCCAAGTAACTCAGTTGAAACATAACTCGATGTATCGAAAATGTGTTCTGCTAATAAAAACGAATTCCATACTTCAAACGTTTTAAGCTTCCGAATTCCATAATTATTGGAAAGAGCAGAGCTTATGAAAAAATAATAATGGTATCAGAGAAGAATAGAAGCCCGAAATACAGAAGAGAATGTTGAGGAGGGGTGCTGAAATCAATCCACGCAAGCACCCCAGTAGCAATAAACAGTCTTAGGTTCGAGGCCAAACAGGTCCGTGAAAAATTAACATTGAACTCCGAAGCAAGAGATGAGGCATCAACATTTGCATACCGGGTAGGAAGGGTGTCAACGAAGGTGAGGAGCATCTTCAGCTTACTGCCGCCTTCAGAGGCCAATCCGGCATGCATCTCGACGGCCATGGCGTCCACCAACTGGCGCAAACGCTGCAAGGGGGTAGAGGAGCCCTCTTCGAAATCCCTCAAAATGCCCAGCACGCGGTTCCACTTGGATCGACTCCTCGCCCGCCTCGCCACCAACAGCGCCGCCACAGCACAAGAAACAGCAGCGCAAGCCACAGCGCAGCCCACCACCGCCTTTCCCATATCCTTGTTCACAACTTCTTTTCGAAGCCACAAATATAGTCAAAAACACTTAAACGGTACGAGCTCCATAATTATTTCCCTATACTCAAAAAAGGGTTAGCAACTCTCGACAAAAGCCGGTGCCTCTTCCTTAATTGCCCGCGCATTCCCTCACCATGAAATACTTTCAAAGTTGTGCCAGGCAATCAATCAGAAAACCCTGCAGCTTCAAGAGACGGATGATTCTGGTGTTTTCAATTCGGAAAATCCACGGAGGCGCCTGGTCATGAATTGTAATAACCAACAGTAGAAATCTTTTAAATTTGAGCTCGGTGTCAAAGCGCTCGAATTCGTACGAGGATGCGCACAAGCTGTTTGACGAAATGTCTCTATCGCATTCCCCTCTTATTTATTTATTTTTGTTTTGTGGAAGACGGTTGACGGCAAAACAACATTGCCCTGAATAATGCGTATGGATTCTTCGGCGAACTAAAACCAGAATAACGATGTAAAAATGTGGAAATCTTGAATCTTGAAACCCTTTCCATTCAGTTCTTTTGGCGCCTGGTGAAATTTACTTACAATATTATTACCTACCGTCTGTCTGTCTGTCTGTCTGTCACTGGGCTTCAAACTTGGCACTTGACGGCGCAATAACGTTGCCACGGCGCAACCGTCTGTTTTGACGGCGATAGTGAGGAGCCACGATTATAAAGTAGACGGTGTTGTTTTCGCAATGTTTTGCACGTGTACAAAAGTGGAAGCCACCCCAATCTGGGTTTAATTTAATCTGAATAAAATGGTCACACTCGCATGGTCAAAACCGCCGCCCTAACTATCCATTCCCAATAAGTATTTATTTGTTTAAACCTCCAATATATTTTTTAAATGTCACACTCCTTTCTATGTTCCCATCTCTTCTACCTTGCAAATTTACAATAATATGATATATAACTACCAATCACTCTAAAAGGTGCAATGGGTATGTCGATAGTTGTCGAACGCATAGGTAATATTTGATAATATTACCTATTAACATGAGGCTTATGAATAACATAAAACTTGAAAAGAGGATATATGTGTCCCATTATAAGAGTAGAAAGTAGCAATTATTGTTTGTGTGTATTTAAAATTCCATTACAAGGGGCATATATTGAAAAGAAAGAGGAATTGATAGATGCAAGGGTTAATTTTGATGGTCATGTACATGTTTTTCATTATTTTAGCCATAAATATTTACAAATTATTTAAATAATTATCACGTATGACTTGCATATTTAAAATATGATCTTCGTTTTTATATAGATTTATATTCAAATTATATAAATATATATTCAAAAATTAATCTTCTATTGATTTAACATATATTGAAATAATAAATGTTAAATTATAATTGCAAAGTCACAATGCAATGATAAAGCAATAAAAGAGATATATGACCTAAGCAATAAGCAAACTAAATTTGAAACCCTAAGTGCAAGAGGAGGGATAAAGTACTAAGTTGATTTCGCAATTAATCATGGAGTGTACAGAGCCGGAAAATTGATGAAACAAGTACAACTCGTCGCAACCAAGTAGGAATAGTATTAGGAGGATCGACGTTGTCGAGAAGTGTATCGGATTCTCCAAAGAAGGCGATAGCATTAAGAAATGATGGAGAATGCTTCTTATGATGAAAAGAATGGAGGTGATCGTAAACCCCGTGTATTCCATAAGAGAGTCATTAATAGCAAAAGTGTCTAAATTAGCCCAAGCGGCGAAGTAGAATCACCGATGAGGTCGGGATATAGCAAGGAAGCGAAGAAGTATGCAGAGCAATATAAGCCTCCGAAGAAGGTATAAACGGGACATTATATCCCAAGCCAAGTTTGTTAGATTGAGTGGGGAAAGCCCATGGTTCTCGTGAATCCTCACCCATTCGGGCCTAGGCCATTATCGGAGAAACCGTAATGGAGCAAATATTTATATCCAAGACCATATTTAGAAAAATCATGACTAGAAGTTATAGACACAAAATTATACACTTTACACATAATTTTACCCGGTCTTATACTACTATTTAGAAGGTTCTCAAGTGTACAAAGTACATTTTATATTTTATTTCGTAATTCCCATGTATTTTCCATCACTTACCCGCCCATTTTAATCGCCTCATCATTCTAGCCCAAAATTAGGGCGCGCGGTCCCACTGGGCACCCCAATCTGTGCACATCCTTTTTGCTTCTCTTTGGGGCCTTTCTAGCCATTTTTGTCCTTATCCTTTTCTCAGTCGGCCTTATCGAGATTAATTACGAAATTAAGCTTGAGAGCCCTATAAATACAAAGCTTATAAGACCATAATGAGGGTCCTAGGTCATAACATTACACACTACTATCACTCCATCTAGAGTTGCATCCATTGCATCACTTGCATCCACATAGTGTCATGCATCAAGGCTAGGAGATCTGCATCACACACATTGCATGGCGGGGGATTCTATTCTATTCCATTTACATGTGTTATTTACATTTTCTATAGTTATTATTGTTTGCTACTTCACAAAGTGTGATTGACACGAGAGCACCTAGGGCACGACATGCACACACACGCACCAAAACTACATTCGGGTCTGAAATGTAGTGCAGCGCTCAACAATAAGTCCACTAGTTTGGCGACTGAGTTCAGTTCGACCCATTCATATGCATCTTTTATTTTTCTAGGGTTTGATACTTCCTTTTACATTGCAGGTCATTTTCCAACTCATCCGGCAGATCCAGCAGGACAAATGTGGAAGTTTCAGAACCAACTTACGACCATACTAGTTATAGGTTTTGAGCATTTATAGCGATCATAGCACCTAGATTGCAAACCAAGGCACCCCATGGTGCCCCAAAGACACTCCCAGACACCCTACCTTCTTCATATCTTCCAAATCTACCCTTTCACGGGGTCCCCGAGTTTTCGTATGCACTTCCGTGATTTTATTCTCGGACCTACAACACCGTGTGGCCATCTACGATAATCAACTAATCCATTTCTCTCTACTCCTTTGCACATCTAAGGTTTCATTTTACTTAACATATTTATTTACATCTACTTTATGGCATTTATCAGTATTTATACAACATTTTAGTCCTCTAATTAGATTAACTAAGGTTATTATTTCCTTGCACTTAGTTTATTTTAGTTAATCAAAATCAAAAGAACTATGAGTTTCGGTTGAATGCTCAATAGAATTACAATATGCAAAGGGTGATGGATCTATTGGAACATCATAGACAACTCCATGATAAAGGAATTCAAGCCATGTATGAAGAGTGGAAGGAGTCGCATGCATGACATAGATCCAAGGCCACCCAAGAAGAATATTATAATTAATATTTTTGGGCATTACGTGGCATGGAATGGGTAATGTACATGTCCCGACAATGACAGGGAGGATGATAGTACCTAAGAAACGCTTGGGGATATTGTCAAATCCACGAATAGAGATAAATGAAGGAGCCAAAGAGGCTTCGAAAGACCCAATTGGTGGAGGAAAGCAATATTATAAATATTGAGTCTCGAGCCATTATCAACTAAGGCATGTTTAACCCCAACATTATTGATACAAACTTGAATATACAGGGGGGATCATGCTCTAACATGGCTTGAGAAGGAAACTCATTTGATGTGAAAGTAATGTGATCTTCATTGAGAGATAGAGCGGAAGTAAACTTATGATACACATAATTAGGCAAGGTATGAGGATGAATATAAGTGTTAGCTAGATATGACCTAAGTTTATTAGTACAATCGGGTTGTCTGCAGAAGGCATGGATGGAGACATCCATGATGATAAGCTCCTAAGAAAAAAATGAAATAAGTGAAGAAATGAAGACCCAAGAGTGTTCAAATGAGTCGGGTTCACTCAAATGGTTTAACAAATATTGAAATAATAATTGTTAAATTCTAATTGCAAAAAGTCACAACACAATGATAAAGCAATAAAGTACATATCTAACCTAAGAAATAAGAAAATTAAATTTGAAACCCTAAGTGCAAGAGGAGAGATAAAGTACTTAGCTGATTTCACAATTAATCCCGGAGTGTACAAAGTCGGAAAACGATGAAATAGAAGTATAAATTGTCGCAACCAATCCCCAAAAATACGAATCATTGGGAATGTTGGAACTAGGGTGCCAGGGTGTTAGGGACCTTATGTAGGCACATGTGTTTGCTTAGAACCTTGGAAAATGATTTTTACATGCTCGCAAGATGTCGTTGTTAGTGCTTGTGTGTCGATTATGCCTGCAGAATTTGCTTGAAACTTGCAATGAGAAAGAGTGCATGTAAAACCCCAAAACACGTCAAATCCTAAAAAAGAAAAAGATGCAAATGGCAAGTCATACTGACCCGACGGTCACCCGACTAAGTGAACTTACGATCCAAGCATTACACTACATTTCAGACTCCATGTAGTTCTATGTGTGTGTGTGTGTGTAGAATTGTGCCCTATGTGGCTCTTGTGCAAGATGCACTTGATAACAAGCAATAGCTAGATGTAGAAGATGTAAATAGATGTGTGCATGGAAAAATGAACTTCCCCTCTTATGAAGTGTATGCAGAAGAATGCAGTCCCTTGTCCCTTGAATGATAGCTAAATGGATGCTTTGATGCTCTTGAAATGCCTTTGGATGCAACCTTAGGTGATAGTAGTAGATGTTTAGAGATCGATCTTTTATTATGGTCACATAGCTTTGTATTTATATGATTCCCTTGTTTTAATTTTGTAATTAATCACTAAAAATCCCGCTCATAAGAAAACAAGATGCCCAACGCTATAAAGGACCCAAAAGATGCAAGTAAGATACAAAGAGGTCGAGGAGCACCCGGAGGGGATGGAGGTGCCCAGGGCGTTGGCATCCTAGCTAGGCGTTGGTGTCTAGACTAAGAAAAACTAAAGTATCGGAAGTCGACTGGGCAATAGTTTGTGTAAGACCAAGAAGGAAAATAGAAAGAAAGTAAAGAGGCCAAAGACAATGGTCAATTAGTACTTTTCTCACTTAGGAATCATATGAATAGTGGTATGTGATTAGGACCTAGAAATATACCCAAATGCATGATTTAGTGTCTATATTTACCCCCACTTTATGTTGTTGAGTGAATGCTCGATAACATAAAGTAGATAAGAGATGTGTACCTGATAACCATGTAGATCAATGGCGAAAAGTGTGTCTAAGAGACAAGAAAAAGTGAAAAGTGGATAATATGAATCGTGGAAGCTAGAGAGAGAAAGTGACCCTAGGGGTGAAAAGCGTATGTGCATATATCACATTGTACACATTTATCAATGTCATTTGATGCATGATGATTCCCATAAGGACAAACCTACAAAAGAGAAGAGCAAAATAGTCAAAGTCATGTATATGTGAAAAATTTGATCCAAGTACGTAAAAAATATGTAGAAATATGTAAAAATATCAAAAGGAACATGTGCACTGATCGTGATGAGTGAAAAGAGTAGAGATAATCCACGAAAACATTGTAGAAGGATGATTTTTTTGGGAAATCTCACACCAAGTGCGAGTTTTGGGGCGGTCTCATACCATAGTAGAGAAGAGTGTAGGGAGAAAGGTCTAGTATTATTCTCCATACTTTAATCGCTTCTCGACACTTTACACATCACTTTGTAGATGGTGTGATCTTGTTTTGTTTAAATCCAATCCAAAGGCGATCCAACGTGAAAATAGAAAAGAGGCAAAAACATGCATGTTGATTCACTAAAGGACTATGCTTGTACTTGTGAAAATTATTATGTAGATCACGCGAATTTGATGATCGAGAATAATTATGTAAATTCCCCTAGTCAAAGGCATCCAGGAAGGGTTAGGAGCGCCCATGCGCTAATGTATGGGGCTGGGCGTTGGCGTATGTGTTGTGTTGAGGACCCAAATCAGATTTTGAGCCCTGTTTGAGATTGTAGACTGTGTTGATTCTCAGTATTAAAGCGTGTTGTACTATAATTGTGAACTATTGAATGGGGTGACTGATTCACCCAATGATGCCCCCTCATTTGGGGTGCATGTGACATCACTAGGAGTATGCGGCCCAAAGGAGGACCGAACGCTGAAACCGATATTGATGCCCCGCATGGGGACAAAATATGCTTGGTGGAAACCAAGGCACACACAACCAAAGTGGATGGAAACATGTGTTAGTATAAACAAGACACATACACATATAGAAGAAAATGTGTAATCTAGAAAGCAAGAAGATAGTGTAGACTATAAAAAGTAAGTTTCAATTATGGGATGTCACTCACAATGTCCCAAAACAATCGGGTGAAGTGGCCAAAAGCATACAATGTGCACACAAGACAAAGGGCATAGCTTGCAAATAATGGCATACAATGGCAAACAATGACAAACAAATGACAACAACCATGGTAGCAAAGAGTTCCTACAAGACAAATGTTGCACATGAAGCACCCATTAGCATGTTAGAAAGATAAAAAGTATGTCAAAGCATGTATGGACTTGATATAGTAGTGTGCTAGTATGAATAGGAAATAGTATAAATTGAAACAATAGCACTTCTAGTGTGTATCAAAGTAGATGCCCCAGTGAGTCGTTGTGGGACCAGAAGAGAGTACAATGCTAAGCATCCATGTTGCATGTAATGATCTATGTAAGTGAACGTGCATGTGTATATAGAAAAGATAATGATATACGAAATATTTGTTTAAAATAGTAAACAAAGTGTAACATGCAAGCATAAGTAAGTAGGAACAATGTGCAAACCGAGATATGCAGATGTTGTGAGTGGACTGGAATGGAATGTAATGTGAGTGTGGTGGGAGAAGCATGCCCCAGAAAATGTGAATGAGTATGCATGAGATAAGGTTCATTTATAAAATACCCTCGGTAGAGTCGAGAATGAAGCATAGAAAATGAGTGCGTCATTGGGAAATGGTTTGAATATGCGTGATAGATAGATAGATCGATGAAGCATAGAGCATGAAGAGTGTGAGTGAGTGTGATGAGGTTCATTTCAGATTTAGACCCTCAATAGTCAAGTATGAACCATGGAACTAGAGTACATCATCGGGAAGTGTGTTTTGATGAATGTGTGCTAGAAATATGTGTCATAAATGTGTTAAGTGTGAAATGTGTTGTGTGTATGATGTGAGGTTCATGTATGTAGTGAGCCCTCAACAATCAAGTGTGAACCGTAGCACAAGAGTGCGTCATCGGGTAATGATGTAAGCTTTATTCATTTAAGATGTGTAATGTTAAGTGGGTTTTTAAGTGGCTTACCGAGGAGAGTGGCAAGGTGATAGCAACCACCCCAAGCTTGTCAGTGACAACATAAGGACCTATCCAATTAGGTTTGAACTTTCCTTTGAAAGGAGCTTTGGCGTTCATGTTTTTATGGTTTTATTTTAATGCAAGGTCACTAACATTGATCTCATAAGGATGAGTTTTGTGATTGTATTCTTGAGCGATGCAAGATTGATATACTCGAAGATGTTCAAGAGCTTGGACCCAGCAGGAGTCAAGCATTTCAAGTTCTTGTAAGTATTTTTCACGATATTCATTATCTTTTGGTGTGCCTTTAAGTGGGACCCGTAGTGAAGAGATTTCGAGTTCCAGTGGAATGACGGCCTCAATACCGTATACTAGTGATAATGGTGTAGCATTAGTGAGCATATGCACACTAGTGTAGTAGGCCCAAAGAGCATATAGGAGTTGATTATGTTAGTTGTCACCACTAGTGTCCATAGTTTTGCATAAGATTTTGATAATGGTCTTATTGGTGGCTTCTGCTTGGCCATTACCATGTGGGTAATAAGGAGTAGAGAATGATTGTTTAATCTTGAATTTTGTGCAAAGCCTTTTTACATCCTTATTCTTGAAAGAAGATCCATTGTCAGTGATAATAGCAAAGGGGATGCCAAAACATGCAATGATGTGAGTAGTGATGAAACGACAAATATCAAGACCAGTGACAATTTGTAGTGGTGTTGCTTCGACCCATTTAGTAAAATACTTTGTGGCAATAATAATATACTTGTGGCCATTGGCGATTTAGGATTGATCATGCCAATAAGGTTGAAACCCCATAAAGAGAAGGGCCATGAAGGGGAAATCAGTTGAAGGTCATACACAGTGCATGGTGGAGGTTGCCATGTTTTTGGCATTTATCACAATATTTAGCATATTCTAGGCAATCTTGCCTCATAGTAGGTCAATAGTAGCCTCAAGCGTAAGAGCTTTTAAGACATAGCCTTGCAGAGAAGTGGCCACCACATAGGTTATCATACACCTGAGATATGACAGGGGGAATGTTTATGAGTCCTAGACATCATAGTAAATGACCATCAAATGAGCGTTTAAATAATTCCACACCAATGATGACATAATGTGTGTCCTCCCACTATAGGTGAAAAACCTCATGAGGTTAAAGGCCATCGGGAATGGTTTTTTGATAAATAAAGTTATAGATTGGAGTGAACCATTCGGGATGGTCAGTACTGTGTGTGACAACACAAGCTTCAAGAAGTGAAGTGTAAATAGAGGGTTGTCATAAGTTCTTGATGATGAACGTGGCTTTCTCATCAATGATGTCCTAGGGAATAAGCAATGTTGCACTAGCCATAACATCTGCATGATGGTTATCTTTACGAGTAATAGCGGAAGTGAGAGAGTAAGTCTCGAATGTAGCTAAAATCTCCTTAACAAGGTTATTATATGGCACAATATGTTCCTCTTTTGTGTGATACTTATCATTAACTTGATTAATAATGAGTTGTGAAATGCTTGTGTATGTAGATGTTGTGAATGAGGAGCTTTTAGGCAGGAGTGAGGCCGAGAATGAGGGCTTCATACTTAGCAATGTTATTGGTACATGAAAACCCTAAGTGATATGCAAAGGGGAGATGATTGCCATGTGGAGTGATGAAGACTATCTCGGCCCCAGTGCCATAATGACAACAAGATCTATCAAAATACATGGTCTAAGTGTCGGTATCAATGGTGTAAGTATAGACACAAAATCATGCACTTTGGGTATCTATCTAGTCCTGATCACATACTTATATTCATATGATTCCTAAGTAATAAAAGTACTAATTAACCCATGTCTTTGGCCACCTTTGCTTGTTTTCTATTGCTTTTTTAATCTCTTACTCCTCATAGCCCATCTGTCTTTTTATACTTTAGCATTTCTCATCTTGGACACCCGCGCTAGCCGGATGCCAGCGTCAGTGTCTGTGTCCCCTCTAGGCACCCCTAACCTCTGTGTACTTTGTTCACATCTTTTGAGTCCTTTCTAGCCGTTTGGGCATCTTATATTTTTTGTAGTTGGCCTTTTTGAGGTTAATTATGAAATTAAAGTAAGGGAAACATATAAATATAAATTTATGTGGAAATAATAAGGGACCAAGCACTAAACATTAGCTATCACCAACTAAGGTTGCATCCAAAGGCTATTCAAGAGCATTCAAGCATCCATTCAAGGGTAAGGGACTGCATTCTTCTACATACACTTCATATGAGGGGAATTTCATTCAATTCCATGCACACATTTACTTACATCTTCTACATCTAGCTATTTGTTTGCTATCAAGTGTGACACTCACAAGAGACACCTAGGGCACAATTCCACACACACACACACCCCTAGAACTACATTGAGTCTTAAATGTAGTGCAACGCTCAGTCGTAAGCTCACTTGTTTGAAAATTGAGGATAGTATGACCCGTCATTTGCATTCTTTTCTTTTTGGTACTTGATGCACTTTTGAGGGTTTTGTAGGTGAAATATTTATCACAGGTTATCGATGAACTTGGTGCAACATTCTAGCAACAAAGAGTGAAGGACAACAAACATCTTGTGACCCTCCAAAGGAGGTTTTATGAAGGTTTTGGGCAGACTTATGTGCCCAAAACCATTCTACAAAGACTCCAGCAGCGCCCTAACCTATCCTAAGTGCCCCAGATCCGGGTAGATCGTGTGGTCACACAATTTTTGAGGCATCTATGCGACACTTATCCCTCTCTGTTTATCGACCTATCACTACGGCATAGTCCAGGATTAATTGTGAAACAACTAAGTCCTTTTATCTCCTCTTTGTAACTAGGGTTTCATTATTTCCTAGCTTAATTTTCTTGGGTCATATTTATTTCATTACATACATGTTTATTATAGCTGCTACATGCTTAGATTAGGCATAATTTATTTATTCATAAATAAACATTTTTCTTAATCATTTGGTGAACCCGACTCTTTCACGCTTAGGATCCTCATTACATCTTGCATTTTTTTTAGGATCTTCTCATCATGGATATTTCTATTCATGATTTCTTACTCATCAACCCTGAATTAAGAGCTAAAATCATCACCCTCTTGGCTACCACTCGCATTCCTTCTGATCTTCATCTAGATATAGTATATAACACATTTGTAGATGCATTTTCTCCACACATTGCCTTTCCATCTAATATTGTTGTCGATCTTGTTTTCGACAATGATCCACTTTTGTACATCATGATTCACATTAATAATGTGGGTGTCAAACGAACAATAATCGATAATGGGTCTGAGCTCAACCTTTACATGTTATCATTCATTGAAAATCTCGACTTTTTGCCACTAATATTATTCCCTCATCCATTTCTCTTCGCACATATGATGCTTCTATTTGCCCATACATAAGCCATATCACTTTGCCTATCACCGTTAGGTCAAAAACTCTTCATGTGTTATTCTTCGTCATTGACTTCCTAGTTCAGTATAATTGCTTACTTGGTAGACCATGGCTTAATGCCATGCAAACAGTACCTTCTATAGTGCATTGGTGTATTAATTTTTTACACGAGGGCATAAAATACACCATCCCAAATGAGCGTGAACCATTTAAATATTACAACTGCGACCTAACCACTACACTCCCTACTCCCATGTCGATTACCATAGTCTTTTATTTAACCAAATAGCCCAAGGCACGTTGGCACATCACTCAACCAGAATTGAGCGCTCACCAAGTGCGCAATGGTACCATGTTCCTCTTTTATGGAATATTTATTAAGGAGTTAACATGATAAACACATACATAATCCAGATCCATAACAAACATGCAATTATATACCATAAATAGATCTATATCTCAACCCTATACAAGAATAACTTATACAAGAATCAAGATTAAGTTTACCATGCAAGAACCAGTCCCTGATATGTTAACAACCAATATCCAACCACATAGATCCATTGTATTAATTATTATAACACATAAAAGATGAATACATACCAACAATGTCACTATGAGTCATGCACTTACTTAACCAACAACATAACTCTACTACAGAATTGACTTAACCCCTTAAACCATGCAAATCAATACATATATATAGGGGTGGGGACTTTCCCTTCACCGCATATGCATCCTCAAAATAGGATGCATGCTAAGAATAGTCTGCATCACTTATAAAAGATACAAGGGAGCATGCCAAGCTCTTCTAACAATAGTTCATCTATAGATAACTCTAGTTCTAACCCTATTTTTAGCCCAAAACACTTCATGTCAATTTCCTTTTCATTTGTCCCAAAATAGATTTGCCTAGCCTCCAAGTCTTCATACTCCAGTTCAAACTACTAGTTTCCTACTCTAAAAATAGACACCTCATGCATGGATTATTCTCTTGCATGTTGCCTTTACACCATCTCTATACTTAGCATCATACCCCAAAATCGATTAAGTCCTCTTTCCTTCTGGAATCAACCCTTGAGCGCCCTTTTTGTCATCCGCACGAGAACACTGATAACCCTGTGTGCATTCACCATTTTATCACTTGCGTATGTTTCTCCTATTAGTCCCGCACGCATGCGCTCCAATACTTAGTCATTTTTAAGGGCCCAACATTACCCCACACTAGATATGTTGTCCATCCTTAATGAACACTGTTTTTCTTCCCAAATAGTAAATAATCCTCCAAGAATTAAAGAATAACATAATTTTTCCAAATGACACCGAGAATGAAATAATATAAGTACTACTTTTTTGTGTAAAATGGAGGGGAAACTCCTTATTTACTTAGGCTTCCAATGTCTTCCACCCTTCTAGTTCACTTTGTGCTTGAGTACGCTTTCTCCTATCATGGTAGTGACCTCCTCAAAAGTTAGGTCCTCTCCCTTAGCCTTTAGTGTGTCCACCAAAGTCTCCAATTGCTTTCCTGTATCTGTTAGCACATCCATCTTGTGTGTGACTGCGGGTAGATTTCCTTCAATTTATTTTTAATCGAGGCTCTTAATGCATCAGTTTCCTCGTGCCTTTGTTCAACTTATGCCAATATCTTCGCCCGCCCTACTATTCCCCTTATTCTTGGCCTAGAAATCCTTAAGATCTTCTTTATCTTTTACAACCCTAGTAGCCCCACCACATGGTCTCTATCTTTGTACTTATCATACACAACCTTTGCCATGTGCACAGATGCCTTGATTGACCCCAAAAATTCATTGTATTACATTATGGTGGCTTGAATCTAATTTATTTCTTGTTGTTTCTATTGCACCATAACTTCTTCTGCAGACTCAAGGGCAAGGGTAGCTAGTTGGGAATTGATTATGTGTGTGATATCTTCAAGACAATGAAATGCATAATCATTTGTTGTCTTGTCCAAGGGAACTGATTAGAGCACGCAATCAAAATTGCATTGCTATGCACTTGAAATTCTTGTGCAACGTGCACATCTTCCCCTTTTCATCTCTTAACTCCTTCCTAGTTACACAATAATATCTTCCTTCTCTTTAATCTCCTTATCCCTCTCAATTATTTCCTTATTCTTCTCTGCCAACTCACTCTACATGTACCTTATACTATTATTTTTGTCAAAAATTCTAGATCCCACTTCCACTGATAGCTTATTAAGTGCATTACACACTTGTTCATCTGTTAACTATTGAGAGTCAACTATCAAGTACATGTCCCTTGAAACTAATGACTCATGGGTATCCAACAAAGAATGAGTACTCACTTCAAATTCGGCTCTTCAATGTGGGACTCGAAAGCCCAAGACAACATTTTTCTCATGCACGGGAGCATACCCTTCTTATCAAACGAAGACCAACAAAAGAGTTGATCTGTAGGTATTGTACTTTGGTATCTTGTGTGCAAAACCTTGTTGGAATCCTTGACATATTGCATTATGGGCCCTTGGGGAATGTATTGTTGTCTCTTTCCTTGTGCACCCTTTGGGAAACCTACAGCAAGGCACGAATCTCCACCCATGATCCCTTCCTGTCCTATGCTCTTCTCCTCTTCATTTCTTTCCTGTCTTTCTTCCTCCTCACTCCGTGCAACCTCATGCTCCACCAAATGCTCAATAATCTCCATGACCTCTCTCTCCATTTTGCGCTCAAGTTCTAGGTTGGGAGTGCGCTTATCCTCAAGCTCCTTTGTAGGGTTTAGGTTCTCCTTAATCACTTCCATGCTGACCACCCTAACACCCTCTTCTTCCACATCCATGGTATGAGCATCTTCATAGTGCTCGTCCTAGTATTCTTCATCTGATTCTTCTACTGTATGCACTTGTGGGCTTGGCTTCTTAATCGAATCTTCTTCACTTTCAACACCTTCTTCTACCTCCTGGCTTTTAGTCCTCTTAGAATCCAAGTGGTGGACTATCTTTTGTTTCTTCAAAGACTGGAGAACGTCTTCTAGAAAGATTCCTCCTAACATAAGTATTGGTCCCTACTTCCTTTCTCGAGTTTTTCTTGCAGGCACACTAGAAGTCGGGTTTTATCCTTAATCACTCCTTTGGTCCTACTAACAACCGATGTCTCTTCGTGCTCGCACTTCTTCGATTCAACCTTCTTCCACATGGAAGGATCCTTAGGAATTCTTACATCATCTTCTACAAATGCCTCGTCCACAAACCGAGGCCTCAGATAAATATATATCCTGGAGGCATCCACCGAAGCTATGGGCAATGTTATTGGTTTCATCAAATGTATGCTCTTAGAGACATACTTCTCCTCATAAGTGCACTTTTTAGGGTAGAAAGTTTTGGAGCATCTCATGGTGCTCTTTATCTACTTCACTTAGGTCATACCTCAATTTTTGTGCCTCTTTAAACATGTTTCTTGTCTTTATGGAAGTATTATGCCATGAAGGCAAAAGGGAGTTTTCACCATGGGCTCTTAGTGTCATCCTTTAACATAAATCTCCCACTACAAAATTATTGGTATACAAAAAAATCTGCAAGTCCATCCACAAGTGTAGCTGATCTAGAATCCTCCACTCAAAGATTGAATGTATCACGCATTCGTTTATACCATTTTTCCAAGTGTGCCTTGTATCTTTGGTGTTACAAATTCACAAGTATACTTAACAAATCATTTTGTAGGGGAGGGATTCTTTGCAAGATACTCCCATATCTTATATTTAGGCCCATCAAGCACCACATCTCTCGAGAATACTATTAGAATAAGATGTTCCCAAATGTGATCTTCTCACCATCTTACACAACATCAATAATATCTTCTCATTATAAAGGATGCAATATTGTATATAGTTTCTTCTATTATTTTATTGCATATGTACAACCATCTCTTATTCACCTATTTCCATCTCTCTCCGCCCACTTAAAATTTGTGAGAAAGCGCATGACCATCTCCATAACAGGTCATTTAACTTTGTAATATCAAAAGTGTGCCCACCCTTCTTGTACTCAAACTCCTTGGTAGTTTTCTTCACCTCTTAGTCATTTCCCAAGTCATCATCAAATGAGCTACCAAAGTGTTAATGATCTTAGTGTACTTCTTAATTAAATGAGCAAAGTGATGCACATCCTTCGCATGCAAAATAGAAGTGGTCTTCATGTATGTGTGACATTAACCATTGATATAGTCTCTTAAGCTTCTGAAGAATGAAAGCTCATACAACCGCAATCCAACATTCTTTAATACCCTTTTTACCTTGTCATCATACATTGGTTTATCATCCACGGTCCTTTTCTCTATCATCCCGGACCAGCTCATTACCATGTTACGTGTGGTTAGGTCTCAGTGTGATGATTGTAGTCACTAACCACCATACTCCTTACATGGGATTCCCACTATTTTCCCATTAGCACGCCATCAGGGTACTGTATTTCTAAGTACCCTTCCTCCTTAACATCAACTATGGGGTTAGGTTTTTCTTTTCCCTTGCCTCTTTTCTTTGGCAACACGGTCACGAGTTTCCTTAGTGTCATTGTAAGTGTACAAAATCAAATCTCTACCTTGTACCTTTCTTTTCTTGACACTATAAACCTCTTACGCGAAAAACCTTAGGTATGACACTCGATGCTCTTTGTTTAAATCATGAATGTATTGCCCTAATTTTGTAAAACATTAACCAAAGAAACTCAAACTCCACACCACGTCATCTAATCTACAAGATTCCTCCCAAATGAACTCTCCTTACTTGGTCGTGTTCTGTTTTTCCCTCTGGTGCATGATTTTTCAACTCTGCAATCGATTTCTCACTCAAACATTGAAGTGTGCCCTAGTTCACACAATCACTCTTCAAAAATTCACGCAAGGTAAGGTAAAAATGATTTACCCCAATGCTCCTTTTATAGTGTTTTAATTTTTACCCACATTTAATTCTTTCCACCTACCACCATATGACTACATTTATTTCCACTTTTCCCACCTTTTCCATAGTCCCACGCATGCTTCCCATGTGCATAACCTCTATAACCTTCGACGCACAAACTACACCGATCACGAAACTCCTTATGCATGCTTACAACACCGAAGTACATCAACCTCTACGTCCTATTCCAAGTAGTTCTCCATGTTTTTTCCCACCTCACGTTGCCCTACGTGTTCATTCATGTGCATGGATTTTCCTAGGGCATCATCCTTATTATCACCATCCTCCTTATGACACCTTGTCACCATTTTTCAACAACCAACATCACCTTTGCTATGTGTGCCTTTCTGGTACTTAGGACTCCTCATGTGTGCTCTTATTTTCCTTCTACCCCACACTAATGATATACACAGTCCTCTGCGCATGAACTCAATGGATGGTAATCAAAAACTAATGCACAAATTCAAATATTGCAGAATCGTGACCTAATCACTACACTCCCTACTCCCACATCGCTTCTACTAATGACCCACAACCCATGGATTCTCTAGCTCACTTTACACCACTTGAAGGTGTTATATCCATGTTGACACCTTTGTACCATCTACATCATTACCCCCTCTTGTTTCTACAAATGTCATGGTACTTGTTGAGCGAGACAATGTATAATACTTAACAAAAGGCATATAGAAGATTCATGTGGAATAACAAAGCGTGTTCAAAGGTGTGGGAGGAGCGGGAAGTAACCGTGCATGGAGGACATAGAGACAGATTCAAGAGTTAGCCATTTTCACGATTATGATCTATTTTTGGAAGATGGTGTGCGGAGCACACAAACGGGATGAAGACTTGCGCGACATGCATCGACTATTTTTGGAAGAGTGGCTATGGAGTGATTTGTATGGGATCAAACTAAGAATAGAGTTGTTATTGCCAATTAACTATGAGAGGTCTATTGTTAGCATTCTTGCATGTGAGCCTATTATTGTAAAGGTGCATGGCTATTCTTAGCATGCAACCTATTTTGGGATTAGATAAGTGGTGAAGGGCAAGTCCCCACCCTTATAAATATGTAATGAACTGTGTAGTATAGTAGAGGTGTATGAGAACTGAATTATTGTGAGGTTATGTTGCCAAATCTAATGCACACATAAACTATGGTATTATTTATTGTAATGAGCTTTTGTGTATTTATCATGTTTAATATAATGGAGTGTATTGGATGAACTCGAGTATAATTGGTTCTTGCATGTTTTGATTTCATCATGGTTATCATTTAAGTCTGTTATTCTTTAGATATAGATCTAAACATGCATTGTAGAATGATGTATTAATTATGGATTTGAATGCATTAAGTCTTCATCATGCTAACATCCTACAACAACTCTAAAGAGGGTCAGTACCTTTACGTGCTTCGGGTGAGTGCTTAGTCTAGGTTAAGTGATGTGCCAATGCACTTGGGCTTTTCTTGGTAAATTCTAGGTTGCATCATTGGTTCCATTGCCGGGACCTCTTTTTCAGTTGTTTTCAGAATGGTTCATGATGAAGACATACCAGTTGACCCTAGCAAGTGTTGAGGAGTGGATACATGACCTAGAAGCGAGAATCTATATGAATGTTTGTATGAGAGATTCTTTGCTATCTTTTTGGTAGAATTATACGAGTGGTTGGTTACTTATGCATCTAAATGGAATTAGAGGTATCGTACACTTATCTGGATGCAGAAAGAATTTCAGACCCTTTATGATGCTGATCTGATTTGGACTTGTGTTGTGGATACGTGGTTCCATGGTGTTTTGAATAGCTATATCTTGGAGTACTCAATTTCCACTTATTCATGCCCAGAGGTAGCTAAATTCCAATTTTTATGATATCCCAAGGGAACTTACCTACAAGGCATTCCACTGGCGATCAAAATTCTGATGGTAACCCTGAACTTAGAGAGAAAACCGATGGATAGTAAAACTCCACCACGCGTGGGGAAGGAGAAGGTTTGGTGAAAGATGAGAGACCTCAAGGTAGAGAGAAGAAAGGTGGCTTGAGCACAATGAGGTGCATGGAGGGAGATAGAGAAGCAATGTGAAATTGTAGATCAAATGGTGCTAAGGAGAGAGATAGATCAAGAAGGATTTGAAGTTCATGCAAAAGACATGAAACCTGAGAATTAGAAACTCCCCCATTTGGGAAAGCATGATAGGGAACCCCCCTCATCCTCATGTAGAAGCATGCCAGTAGAGATGACCTGGGCTGCGGGCATGCATCCGAATCTACATCGGCCCTTGTCCTTGTGCTTGGTCTTCTAGTATCTAGTATGACAAACAACAGTCGAAGCTAATTTAGGTAGCGGGAGAGCGGGAGTAAGTCTTATAAGAAGCATGTCGATGGAAGTAAAAACATCTTCATTATTGTTCAGAGGTACCTTTTTAGGTGTATCTTCTGCACAGAATTCAGGCGCACATAATTTTGGACTCTCTTCGGGGAGTAGTAACACTTCGTAGACCGTAGGGGTACAACTTAGTACTATTGTTGGGACACAGGGGAGTAAATCTTTTGGTCCGACTCTAGCTACAGGTTCAGGATTAAGAGGTATATGTGGTTCTAGTTCTGGTGGATCTGGTGGTTTTGGAGGTAGAGGAAATATTGGAGGTTTTAGATCAGGTGGGCAAGGTCCGCACTAACCCCAAAATATTTACACAGAGAGATGTATCTTCATCTTCCAGTATAGGGGCATAGAAGATGTTCTTTGAACACGTGTATATGTGTGAAATACTATGGTGCACCAAAGGAATCATGACTTCTAAGTGCAAGGAAAGTCAATTTGCTACTATGTTACAAGGGCATGCACATAGTTGGTATAGAAAGTTTGACCTTGATCAGACTTGTGTAGACTATGCAACTTTAAAAGATGTTTTCCTTAAAGAGTTTCACATCCTTGAGTTCGAGCAAAAGAGTATAAGCACACTCAAGGATATTAAGCAAGACACTACTGAGAGTGTCAAAGAGTATGATGCTCATTTCAAAATGTTGTTATCTAAGCTTTCTTATGATATTCATGCAAGCCAACATGCACAATGGTTTGTTGGAGGTCTAATTACACCTTTTAGAAGGGCACTATCACATAAGACATACATTGATCCATGTGAAGCACTTGAAGTAGCCTTACGCGTTGAGGCAGTCGGAAGTATAGACACTAGGGTGAGCCCATTTTTAGAAGCATAGATTACAACTATGGCAAAGCAGTTGGAGAAGCTATCAAAAAATTTAGCACATGAGACATGTATATGGATTTGGTGCATGGATTGTGAAGTGGAAGGTCACACAAAGGATAGTTGTCCCCGTAGATCAGTACGCTCATTGCTGTTGGACTGTGAGATATATCATTTAAACCATAATGCTAGCCGTTATCCATTATTACAATGTGCAATAAGGAAGAATGTCTCTTGTTATTGTAAAATTTACAAGTCCACAACTCATGACATGGAAGACATCCAACTGATTGGTCGATCTATTATAATATAGATATTGGTGTATGATAGAAAAGAGTTTCAAATAACTCTAAAGGAAAGAACGAGCATCGGATTAGGATCACAATCGGGGTACTATGATCGGAATGAAGGGCGTTTTGAAGGTGATCATGACAGAGGTTGAGGATACCATGGTGGATTCGGAGGATGAGGCTATGGTGGTGGATGAGGTGAGTTCCCTCATAGAACATGTTATACATGTGGATCTCTTGACCACTACAGGCGTGAATGTCCTCAAAATATTACATGTTCTTTTTGTGGAAAGAATCATAGTTATGAGGAATGCCCAAACTTGTATGAATATCTTAGTAAGCAGCATAAACAAGAAAACAAAGGTGCAGAGATAGTTAGGATACAATGCACTATGGAAAATCAATGGATGCCCAAGTTGGAACCAGAATCCGAGGCATTGCAAGTAAGGATCACTACCCGCGCTGAAGTGGCATGCACCAAAGAAGCATTACAACAAAAGTCTACCATCAGTAAGGAGGAGGTTCTAGATGCATGCAGTACCCGGATCCTAGCCATCATAAGGAGGTTTATCGGAAACCATGGAGGTACACATAAATCTTCGGGTGAAATACAATATTTAAAGGAGAAATCACAGAAGATGGAGCAAAGGAAAGCATAAGAGATGGTCTAATTTGAGATGGATGACTTGAGAGAATTGTGTAAAATATTGTGCCAGGAGAATATTATTCCACTATTAGGGAATTGGTTAAAAGGAAACACTCTGCGCACAAGGATTGAGACTAGATGGAAGATCTTGCATGTAAATCTTCCCCCTCATAGCTTAGATTATGAAAAGGAAATCACTCTGAATGTTGTTGTGGATGGATGGCTTTTGAGTAATATATTGATTGATACAGGTGTGGAAGTCAATGTTCTTACCTTAGATGCATGGGTACAAATGGGGAGACCTCCATTGCAGCCATCTTTGAATGTATTGTTCATGGCTAATCTGGACTAAGGCCACTCCCATCGAGTTTTAAAAGATGCCTCCATTACCATACAAGGAGCCAAGTTCACTAGAGATTTTGAGGTCTTAACACTAGCAGAGGCAAATAGCTTCCCATCTCTACTGGGGCGTCCTTGGTGCTATGCAAATAATGTTGATCTTTGGTTCAACAAGGGTTATATAAGCTTTGAAAACAAGGAGGAAAGGGTTATTATCCCATTAACAGATGGCAAATCTATGCCCTATGTTGAGCCCTCGAGTGAGGAAGACCTAAATAGGATTTATATATGCGTTTTCGGGACCCAAAGGTACATGAGCCACATAAAGAAGGAACCCTTCAATGAGAGGATACATAGTCTATTAACGATACTACAAGTGTTGCTTGTGATAATTGGGCTCATAACACCTATGAGTTGGTAGGGCACAAAGTAAAGAGTATATTTGCTAAGGACAATAGCCCGTGTTGTATCAAGAGAATAGGTAACAACTCGGTACCTCGTTACACCAAAGAAGGAGACCCTATGGTGTTCGCGCGCGCCATAGAACAAAGTGGATAAATCAATTGCAGATACGAATATGCTAGCATATACCTTATGCGGGATAAAGCAACGCCTTTGGTGGGTGGTCCACAAGGATAATCTTGTAGGATGGAATGAAATTGGGATTACTCTTACTACTAGGTTCTTTAGAGCAAATGCACCTACTCAAATATGTATTTATCATGGTGATCAACCTATTTAGCACCACGTTTGGTAGTGTGAGAGACTCTGACAGAGAGGTAGGAAGCTCCACCACCTTTTCTCTTGGTGCAAAAGTTTTATTCCACTTTACAAGGCTGCACACGTGCTTGGTATGTATATGCATAACTCCATGAGAGACCGGAAATTAGCAGGATTTAATTGCAGGGAATGACCTAGACATTTGATTTCTTCTCTACTAAATGTCCAAAGTGGAAGAATCATTAAAGGTTATAAAGTGCTTAACTATGGGGGATAGTGTCAAGGTGAAAGAACTAATTCAAGAGTTATGTGATGACGGAGACTCAGGAGTGCGTTTTGTTGAAGAAATAGAGACATATGCCACACTACTTAAATGTACTTTCCTTGAGAAAGAAAAAGGAAAAATGGTTTGCTTAGTGGATGATGAAGAAGTAGAAAATATGGATGTAGACCATTCAACAGGTAGGCATGAGGTGTTGGATAATACAGATAAGACCACGTGCGCTTATCATGAATCTATGAAGATAAAGTAGGTGAATATTGGCTCGGATGTTGAGCCTAAGGAGGCCATAATTTGAGACCATTGGTCTGACTCTAAAGTGGTAAAAATCATTGAGTTAATACAGGATTATCAAGACTTATTCCCTCGAGGGTACCATGAACTTAAAGGCGTGCATAAATCATTAGGAGAGATGAAGATAAAGCTTAAAGAGGTGCGCACCCGATCAAAAAGAGACCCTATAAGATGAACCCCAACTTGCATAAAAAGGTCAAAGATGAGATTGAAAAAATGTTGATGTCTGGAATCATCAAGACCCTAGATGAATTAGAATGGGTTAGTCCAATGGTGATCAATATCAAGAAGGATGGCAGATTAGGATCTATGTGGACTACAGGGAGCTAAATGTTGTATGTGTGATTGATCCCTTTCCTACGCCATTCACTGAGGAAATACTAGAAGGCATTGCAGGGTGTGAAATCTATTTGTTTACAGATGGGTTCTCTGGGTATCATCAAGTTTGGATTGCCCAGGAGGATCAAGAAAAAACTAATTTTACTACTGAATGGGGCAACTTTGCCTATACCTAGTGATGTCTTTTGAATGGAAAAATGTGCATGTTGTATTTTCGCGCATAGTTGTTCGGTGTTCAAAGATTTTATTCACAACTTCTTGCAGGGTTTATTTATATGATTGGATGGTGTATGGACTTGTTAAGGATCATTGTGATAATCTACACTTAATGTTTGAAAGATGTAGATAATTGAGTATCTCTTTGAACATCAAGAACTGCATATTTGCTACACCATTTGGAATCTTGTTAGGACACATAATCTGCAAGGAAGGTTTGTTGGTTTATCTAGCTAAGGTTGTAGTCATTATCGGCCTGAAAGAGCCTACTAGTTAAAGTGAGGTGTGTGGATTCTTGGGTCACACGAGGTATTATAGAAAATTCATAAAGGGGTATGCCAAGGTTGCCACACCTTTGGAGGAGTTACTGAAAGGAAAAGGTACGTTCTCTTTGGGAAAATTGCAAGAACTCACATTCAAGAAATTGAAGGAGAAACTTACTACCGCACCTATTCTGCACTTTCCCTTGTAGGACCAACCATTTCATGTACATGTGGATGCCTCTGGCACGACCATTGACTCAGTGTAGGCTCATCATGGAGAAGGTATTATAGATCATCCTATCTGTTTTGCTAGTAGAAAGTTGACTCCTGCAGAGAAGAATTACACAACTATAGAGTGCAAAGATTTTTCAATGATCTATGCATTACATAAATTTAGACAGTACCTGCTTAGCTACACCATTTGTATTTTATACAAATCACATGGCATTGAAGTATTTGGTAAACAAGCTCATTTTACGAGTGCATATGCGAGATGGGTACTCTTATTTCAAGAATTTGATTCACGGTTGTGGTAAAACCAGGAAAAGTAATTACGACTAGACCATTTATCTAGAATACGATCGAGAGAAGAGGCACAGGCCATTAAAGATACCATGCTCGATGCACGCTTATTAGGTTACAACAAGCACCATTGGAATTAGAGGACATTGTTGTGTTCTCTACAAACAGTATAACACCAAAAGCAATGAAATCCTTAGTGAACAAACAACTTGTTATATCGTGGCACCCTATATGTTGATTAGCGGTGACTTTGTACAAGTTAGGCTAGGATGAAGTATTGCAGACCGTGTCTTGGAACATGAGTGCACTATATCATGGAGGAAGCTCATGGTGGTATTACAAGTGGACATTATGTAGGTGACGCCACTGCGCATAAGATTCTACTCATTGGATTATGGTGGGAGACCCTGTATAAAGATTATAAAGCATATTACAAGGCTTGTGATCACTATCAGTACCTTGGGAAACTAGGTCAACGAGATGAAATGCCTCTAAGACCTATTACTAGTGCAGAACCATTTGAGAAATGGGCTATTGATTTTGTGGGTCCTATTTCACCAGCCACGTGCGAGGACTTGATCGTGCTATATCATTACTTACATAGACTATCTGACAAGGTGGGCAGAAGCAACACTTACAAAGGATTATACATCGACTACATCAACTAGGTTTCTATGGGAAAATATTATTACAAGGTATGGATGTCCTTTGAGTTTGACTAGTGATAGGGGCACACATTTTTGAATGAGACAATCAAGATATTATTGGATGAGTTTATGATTGCGCACCATAAGACTACACCCTATCATCCTCAAGCTAATGGAACTGTTAAGGATTTCAACAAGATTTTGAGCTAGACATTGACAAAAAATTGTGATGTTGGAAGGAAGGATTGGGATGATAAAGTGTCTGCAGTGCTTTGGGCATATTAAACAACATATAAAAGGTTGAACAAATCCACACCATTTCAATTAGTATTTGGCATGGAAGCAGTTCTTCCTATGGAATTCATGCTACCTTCTTTGCGTATTGCGTGCGTTGGAGGTCTAGTTGATGAACAAGCATTAGAAGAATGGATTGAAAAGTTAATCAAGCTAGATGAGCAATGAGAAATAACACGTTGGAGTAAAAACAAGAAAAGGCTAGGCAGAAAGCATGGCATGATAGGCACATCATGGATAAAAAGCTTGAGATAGGACAGATGGTGCTTCTCTATGATTCTAATTTTTGCGCCATCTAGGAAAACTCAAAGTACATTGGTTGGGGTTGTATGTTATCACTCACATACTTGAAACAAGCACTTGTCAATTAGAGGCACTTGATGGAAAACTACTACCCAGTTACTTCAATGGGAGTAGGATGAAGCCCTACTATAAATAAGTCTTCTTGGTGTTTGTAATAAGGCAGTGTTGCCATTTAGATTAGGTTTTCAATTATATATTTCCTTAATGTATTTCCTTCTTCGTCGCTATGCTTTGTCAATTTAGTTGGTGTTTTTGTGTAATAAGCGTGTTTGCATGCCAGAAGCTAATTATTATTTGAATAAATTTTTATGCATAGAGGACTGCACATACCATTAGTGTGGGGTGGTTATTAATATCCAGGTACAAGACTATTAAAAATAAGTACACATGAAAGGAACAAACTGCTACAGGTGCTATTCAAGTTGGAGAATTGTTAAAAAAGAGATTGCTTCTAGAAACAAGGACCATATGTGGAGATGAATGAAGAAATAAGTATAACACGAGGTAAGCAAGGGCCATGGGAACTACCAAGGGAAGGTGTAGTGGCAAGGTACTCGGGCACATGGAGGTGTGTTGAAGAGAAGTTCATGGCTAGAAGGTAGGAAGGTGCGCTAGAAGGTTATAGCTTGGGTGTAAAGATGTACCATGCGGAAAGAATGAAAATGGTTGATTAATGAGAGGATTGTTGGTAGGTGAATGAGTAATAAATGAACTAAATTTTTAAAAATCTATATAAGGACGGGATGCGAGTTCATTCTTATCGTTGAAATTGCAATAGTTTGAAAAGAGCTAAGTGTAAACAAGCCAAGCGAATCATGTTGAGGTGCGAAGAGTGTGAAATCAGACATGGAGAGAAGATTTGTGTACAGGAGAAGCTTGCGTCCCCATAGGTAAAGGGTTTGAGCAAAGAAACGTTACAAAAGAGCTAGGGCATGCGATTTCCACTAGGGAACAAAGATTCGAACTAGGGTTTTAACTTGCTTGTTACAGAGGATAGAAAGGAGATATTTTCAAATGTGCCGAAGAAAGCACCTACAACAGGAGTAAAAGGGAAGAAGAAGGTCGAAGTGGAAGAAGAAATTGCTCCTAAGAGTAATTTCTCAAAAATGTAGTATCCAGAGGGCATGATTGTGGGACAAGAATGGGATTCCCACATCTATAAATGTAAGATCAATGATTACAACCATCACACACTAGATAATAAGAAGGAACTAGATGCATTGTTGAGCACGAAAACAAACAAATGCACAACAAAAGACATGCCAATATACGATGACGCTAGAGAGAAGTTGCTAAAGTAGATTGGAGTCTACTAGTTATATGAGCTACCATATTTTGGAAAGTATGAACCATTGTATCAATGGCTGATGAGTAGAGTCCTTGGGAACTTCTTCTACTTCACTAGAAAAGGTGTTTCACCTAATTATTAGATCGTTTCTTTGAAGTGTTGATGAAACAGATAGGGTAACGGGCGTAGGAGGAATACCTGTTCAAATGTTGGTTGATGGGTTGTTATGCGCGTATGACTTCGAATCCACAGTTGATCATGAGAGCTTCCTTTTGGCTAGGTGGAACTACCTATAATGAAAACAAGAACACTAGAAGGAATTAAACAATATGGGTAGTGAACTCGCTTAGTGTATGCTAGATCCGGAAGTGTGATACTTCCTAGATGGCTGTCAGTCCACTATTTTAAACAATTTAATGTTGTAAACAAAGTAAATCCTATTGTTATTTAAAATGATTTAGGTATCTCACTTAAAATACAATAAGAAATAGATCTAATCTAACAAGCTAAGCTAGAATAGAATCCAAAGGTCAAATGATTGGTTCTGGGTCTTTACAGGTTTGATAGAGGTCTCGGGTAGATCACATGTGAATGAAGGTGAGATGAAATTAGGTGGGTAGGTCTCTATTTAGGGCTGTGTGAGAAAAATACGAGAGATCGGTGTTGGTCGGGGGTGATCGACGGCGGTTTGGTGTAATCAGTCTTTGAGTTCTTGTGAGATCTAGAAATGTCACTAAACAAGTGTGGTCTCCTTTGTGATTGCATAAAGGACTTTGGTTGGTCGGAATGAGGTATTAGGTGACTGGAGTAGGATTTTGTGAGGTTTTAATGGGTATATGGAGGTGAAAATGTCGGAGAAGGTCAATAGGGGGCAAGGTAAACAATGGATGATAATATGATGATGAAATGAAATAAACCAGAAAGTATGATGTTATACTTACTTGGATTCCGGTCCTGAATGCCTATGTGTGAGGGATGGAGGTGCTGATGAGGGGTTTGAAGGTTGCAAGTGATCACCAACTAAAAGAAAGCTTCTGCATGGGTTGTATGTACACTCCTCTTTGCTTGGATAGATCAGATCATGGCTGGGATGGCTATGCAGGAGAAGATGCTCAATCTCCTTCCTTGCATGCGGGTTTTCACTGGAATTTTCTCTTTGAAGATGCGTTATCTCTCTGAGATGTGTTTTTCTCGTCAAATTTCTCCCAATGTTTGCCAACCTTGAGAATAAGGTAGTTTAGGGGTTAAAAGGGGTAACCGACGGTGTCCGGCTTAACCGACGATGGTTAGGGGTAACCGACGTCAATCAAGGTGGGATTTCCTAGGTTTACTAAACTAGGGAGATCCTCCTGATTTCCTTGGATCTCGTGTTGTTATCTTGTGGATTATACTTGAGAGCCTCTTGTGAGCATGTGGGAATGTGGTTAGAGGGAATGTAGGCATTGATTTTTAGGGTTTGGATAAGTCTTAGTTAGTTATGGCAACTTGCTAAGAATAGGTCTTAGGTTGAGTTGGCTTGGTGAGGTGTCTAAGTGAACTATATGTGTGGATATTATTTAAATAAAATATTCAAATAATAAATATAGTGAGGATAATGCATTAATTAAATTAAATTAATTAAATTAATATTAGTGGGGTGAAGGGGGGTCATGGCTAGGTAAATGTAATAAAGGGTGCTTATTGGTCACGGGACCAAAGGGGAGTGTGACCTAATTTTAGTGTCTACATTTTCCCCTTTTTGTTACGTAGATTGTATTGGTAAGTGACGATAACAAAAATAAGATGTGGTTGCCCCATGTGTGGGTGAAGGTGATCCCCCTCAAACCAGAGGCCGACGAGGCGGTAAGAGGGTCAAGCAAAGTGAGTGGTTTGATAAAAGGAAAATGTGGGGAAAAGGCAAGTTGGTACAGGGAAAAGGGTGAAAGGTCTACTTGGGCAATCTAGGGAATGGGTCGGGATCAAAGGTAGCAAGTACAAATGCACGAACATGTATAAACCTGCACACCTACTAAGTTAAAGAGCGAGGCAAATTCTACATCGTCTAAGGTCGATAGATTTATCTGAACAAGGTTGAAGTGAATCCGGTATCCAAGGTATAGGATATGGTCAAGAAACACAACGTAGGTTAGGTGTAGGAATGTTTAGGTATGTTTCGGTACACCAAAGGTAGGGTCAGGATAAATTGTCACGTGATAGGCTAGGTAAGGTCATTAGGTCAATCAACACAGTAACAAATCCGTAAGGTATAACGAACACATGAGGTCAAAGGTCACTAGTGATGGTCCAGTCTAAATATCTAGGTCACGACATGGGCAAGGCCAAGGTACGGGTAAAATAATAAGAAGTCCCCAAAGGAGGACAAATGGAGGTAGGAAGTGACGAGGTCGGGAAGGTAAGGTAATGGGTTGGGTAAAGGTTGGATGGGGTAAAGGAGCAAGGTAAAGGGTGGGGCAAAAGGGTAAAGTAAGGGCAATGTGTATGTGAGGGTGACTGATGGTGGTCATGTATAGCCGGCGTCACAAGATAGGAAAACCGATGATGGTGAGGTAGGGCACGCGACCGATGCCGATCAAGGGTAATCGATGTCGGTTAGGTCAGGGTTTTTATAAAAACAAAAAAAATCCACATTTTTATTAAATTTGTTATTTGCAAAGTGAAGAAATGACAAAAAAAGAGAGAAAAGAGAGAAAAGTGTTTAGAGGAAACGGGACAGTGAGTTGGTAGTCTGATTTGACGATGGTTGAGTTAGTGAGTAGCGGGTCCACGGGATTAGGGTGAGAGAGTTGATTGGTTGGAGGTTGCGAGTAGTTATTCGTTGATGGCAAAGGCCGAGAGGGATCGGGTAGACCACCGCCACAACGGCCGAGCGCGTGCCACCGAGACAACGGCAACGCGATGAGGTAAGTGCCTAACTCTAGAGTGGTGATTAGATAGATTATAGGTTTTGAGGATTGTCGTTTGTAGGGTTTTGTGGGTTTTGGTTTTTTATGGGTGGTTAAAAATAAAATGTGGGTATGGGGGGAATAACAGGAAAAAAAGAGGGGGAGGGTAGTAAATTGCATAGGTGGGGTGGGTAGCGATCCTTGGGTAGTGTAGGTCATTATAGGTGGGGTAAAAGGGGCGGGTGAGAGATTTTTAAAAAGGGGTTTGGGAAGTCACGGATTGTCCATGACGATGACCGCGCCAAGCAAGCTCAGCCAACGTCGGTTAGGTAGAACTAGGATCATCGCCAAACAAGTGATCGATGCCGATTAATTGGTAACCATGGTTGGTAAAGATGAACCGGTAGCGGTCACCAAATAGGTGACCGATGCTTGGTTTAAAGGTGACCAAAGTCGGTTAGAATAAACCACTACCGGTCAAGCTTTTAGGCAGAAGGGTGAAAAAGTGATGTAGGTTAGGTAGTTGAGATGGGTAGGGTAAAAATAGGGTGGAAGGTAATGATAATTGGTGAATATGGCTACAAAGAAATAGGGATTAATGTCGTGCGTGGATTGGATGCGGGGAGAGCACGATTACACATGTAGGCAGGTTACTGTCTCTACTAGTGACATTGTGTGGCTTAGCGACCCCTTTGGAGCTGTAGCATGTGGAGGTAGTGGGCTTGAGTGGGATTCGTCACTACCGACATGTTTTTGGTAGCCCAACTTGATGGTCATGCTCATCGATAGATGGGACTCGTGACCAACACGTTCCAACTTCCGACGGGTGAGATGACTATCACCCTGGAGGACGTGTTCTAGATTTTCGGTTACCCATATTGGGTGCCCAGGTTTACTCTATCTCCTTTGAGGCCTTAGAGGAGCTGATTGAGATAGTTTTTGGCGAGGGGGCAGGGATCTGAGATTCCATAGTGCCAGTTTGAGCTATGGCGAGATGTACCTAGCCCGTCCGGATGAGACGAGGCTAGTGGTTCTATTGATGGAGGCAGTGTGCTATTATGCACTACTAGATGCAAAGGGTGGATGCTTTCCCCGATCACTGATGGGGGTGCTCCACGATATGATGGTAGAGGAGACCCGGTTTGCATGGGCACTAACATTCTTGGTGCAACTATACCGAGAGTTGTGGGCATATGGGCGGTTGTGCAGGTTTAGCTTGTGATGTACATTTATATTGCACTATCGGCCTATGAGCACATAGTCTATATTCGACCTATAGGGATGCCCCGAGAAGATGCATTCCCAGCAAGATCTATACAGGTGGGATATAAGAGGTGGGTGCCGGTTGTAGGAGAGCGGAGATCGGATAGGCCGACATATGATGTGGCCCATTTTTGATAGTTGTTGGAGGGGTTGTCCAGAGTGGACATTATCTAGAGGCCATATGTGGGATTCCCCTCATATAGGCACATGCATGAGGAGCTAGCTAAGCTCTAGCTAGAGAGGTGGATACAGGGTTTCCATGCCGGGGAGGATGAGATGATCTCGGTAGACAGGGTCCGATGGCAGTTTAGGCTTGTATAGGATATTCCTCTATCCTTCCCACAATATCGAGAGAGATGACGTGGAGAGGCCTCTACCTCTACCACACCTATAATGCCTATAGGGGAGGAGGAGGAGCTAGTGGATCGGCGGATAGATGACGCCGGATGTACAAATAGAGTACGAGGTAGTGGTGGGCGGCTCGATTCAGAGCCATACCACCTAGACAGGGGTAGCTAGACTTAGCTACCATTACAGTGCAGAGAGACACCCTACAAGGGGCGGTAGTGACGCTGATTACCCATATGGGTATACTACAGACACAACTTGAGGGGTTAGAGGCAAAGGTAGCAGAGGTATGAGTACAGTGGCCTGCCAGGACCAAATGGCGAGAGGGAGAGGATGGAGGAGATGGAGATAGAGATGGTTAGGTGATAGCCTTACTAGCTCAGGTGGCAGGTTTATAGGGCTAGTTGACCATAGCCTAGGCATAGATTGGGACCTTATAAACCTAGATACAGGCACAAGGGCAAGGGCACCACCACAGGCACAAGGAGCTGGTCCCAGTTCATAAGCTAGCGTAGGGTAGGTTGATGTAGGTCGAGTACAGGAGTTGAGACCTATGGGACCACCACAGACCATGCCTATATCCAAGTTACAGGATGCCCTAGGTGAGGTGAGATACTATCAGGACTAGCTCATGGTGGCCGGGATAGACTTCCTATCTTACGGAGAGTACAGGGCACAATAGGTGTCTAGTGAGAGGATGAGATCCCGCACTCATAGTGTGGAGAGCACAGAGGAGGTCGGCAGCTCCAAGGCCTAATCAAGGAGAGGCTACTGAAAGGTGCGACGACTAGCACTAGGTAAGGTGCTAGCAGGGGAAACATGACACAAAGATGGAGGACATCCGACACGAGATGCGGTAACTTGATTTTGATGTATACTAGCGATTTTTAGATATATATGCCAACCTACGTGCAAGGTAGTTGTATTTTTATCACATACCACCACCTACGTGCTGAAAACAATGAGAATGTATGAGTGATTTTGTATATTTTGAGCATATACTAGCCTACGTCTTTGAAGAGATTTTGTATTGATTCATTCTTTTTATATATGAGACTCGGCTGCGTGCGATGACATTTTGTATTATATATATATCAGCTTGCGTGATAACATTTTGAGACGATGAACATGGTGAGATAGACATGTATATTGAGATACACATTTATTGATTTGTATTATGAGATACATGGTTTATTTGAGTTGTCGATGTGTTTATGAGACATTGGTTTATGGCTTGTGTTAGTGTTAGTGCAAATTCACAAAGACCCCCAAAATGACCTATGGATATGCTTTTCTAAGGAAATGTCATTTGGTGTGAATGCACAACATTGAGCTTTCCCAAAGTGTGGGACCTTTGCAAATGGGGAAAGCTCTCCAGAGAAGGCTGGTTCCTCTTCCTAAACTACCTGCCACAAGCTATTCTAGTGCAGGCAAGCTAATCTAATCCTAATCTAACTATGCCAAGGAGACAGAGAGAGAGAGAAAAGAGGAAAAATAGAAGCCTACACTAAAATGGTGATACACCAGAGAAGGAAAATGTTGAACATCTATCAAAATTGCCATGGAACAAGAAGAGGTGAGCAATGGGAAGGATGGACAAGTGCATCACAGGCCCAAGGATAGATTTCACACAAAAAATGTTCCAAAACTCCATGAACATAGCTCCAAACCTGCAATGAACATTCAAACATGCACAAATACCTGCAATGAAGAGAGGCAAGAAGAAAACAAGCAAAAAATGAGCAAGGATGGACAGATGCACCACAAAACACGTTTTTGTTGCTCCAGAAGTTTACACAGAACATCATTTTAATGGTAAAAGGAAAAAATGCCATTACAGAGCATGGGAGGAGGTTCTAACTCCATTTTCAACCCTAGGGAAGAAAATAAGGGAGGGCAGAGTAGAAAAGATGAACAACCTTTACAAATGAGCCAAAACTGGCTTTTATCACGAAGCAGAATGAAGAAAAGTGCAAAAATGCGAGACAAAATTTGATTTGCAACTCCAACCACTGAAAAATTCTTCTAATTAGCCTACAAAATGATGGGTTCCCATGGAAAAGCCCATACTTTGAAGTACATTGCTTTGCAGATCCAAAAATGACCCATACTTCATTAAATTTGGTGGTTGGTAACCATTTCTACGTTTTTGCATGCCAGGAAGTTTCTCCATTTTTCTCCAGCAAATCTCCATCAAAATACAAAATATCATGTAGAGAATTTCACCAGCTTTCCAATGACACCAAAAACACAAAAATCTGAGCTCTGGATCAAAAGTTATGCCCCTCTGAAGATTTAGGGCAAAAATAGGGCAAAAATGGATTAACAATTCGAAAATTTAAAATTTTCCCTTTTTGAATTTGGGAAAAATTCCCCAAAATTCCCCATTCCCCCACCACCCCACCGCCACATGGCACCTCCTCATTTGCTTTGATGGAAACGCGGGCCCAAACCTCGCTTCCATCCTTTGATTTTTTCATCGGGAAAATTTCCCAACTTTTCCCCACTCTCTGCTATCCCGGTGACATGTGTCACTTCCTCATTGGTTGGCAGGGAGGTGCTTCTAATTTTTCCTTTTCCACCTTGGTGGGCTTTTGGGTCAGATTTTTTCCTTTCGCCATTTTGACCACTTTGGCAAATTTCACCAAATTCTTCCATGCCTCCGACCTCCGCCGATGCGTGGCACACTTTGATTTGGCATGGGCCTTAATCAATTTTCTTTCTTCCGCGGGCCCGCGGAAAATTTTTTCCTTTGCGCCCTCCGACTACTTTGGAAAAAAGCCAAAATTTACTTCGCGCCTCCGACTTCCGCCTCCAGTTGGACACGTGGTGGCCTCCTATTGGTCGCGGGCTTTCGGGCTAACATTTTTCTTTCACCCTCCGCCAACCCTTTGGAAAAATTTCTAACTCACCCTTACCGACCCACCATTCCGCCTTGCCACGTGGCGCATTCCTATTGGTTGTGGGCCTTCCTAGGAAAATTTCCCTCAAAAACTCCGCTGAGCCATAACTTGAGAAATACAAGGAGTTAGGAGGAAAATTTTACCTTTCTGGAAAGGTGAGGAAAAATCCTATCTGATGGGATCATTTCTAGAATCTTTTGAGTACTTGAAGCATGCCAAAAATTCATTTAAGTGCCAGCAAAGGAGAAGAAGGAGGAGTTAGCCAAAAATAAGCATGGGGCTTATTTTGGATAACAATTTGGCGACTCAGAGGGGTCATCTGCCTGCTAGATGAATGATCAATAGCCTTTGAAGCATCCATTGGGCATGGAGTCATGAGTAGTAGCCTGCAAACTGATCTGAACTTTGAAAACTTCCTTCTGAGCCACTTGAAACCCACTGAACTTGGAGTTTTTCTCACCAAAATGCCACTGAAATGAACTATGCAAGAGCAAAACCAGCAGCACCAAAAACTATGTACAAAACTGAAAATCATACATGCTCCAAATGGAACATGTAGAGTGTGCACAAGCACTTCTTCTGCTAAAATAAAACCTAGCTACTTTACTCTAACTGGAAGCAAAGGTGAGCTAAACAAACCCTATAACTGGTTGTGTAAAATAGCTTCCTTTCTTCAAAATTGGAAGCCATGTAAGATATTTGGAGCTGATCATGGCTGCTTGGATGAGTGGAAAATCAACAAGAAGCTGGTCTTCTACCCAAATCAACAAGGTGTCAACTGAAAACAAATCCAATACCTCTTTCAGTTACTCTACATTTGGGTTGAAGAGGTATGGCAACTGATCCTTGGTACTTTGTAGCTCATCCTCATGCTTAGAAACAAGCATGACTGGTTGTGACTTCTCCTTTGGCTCCAATGAAGCCAAATACCTGATTGGGCAAGGTCTGATCCGTTTGATATGCCCATAACTCTGATTTTCCATTCCAAAAATGGAATCTTCTTGCAGACCTTCTTGAATGGATGGTGTGGAAGTAATGGTAGAACTTTTCTGCCCTTTCTCTTCCTCCAATGAAGAACATGGAAGATTTAAATCTTCCAATATTGATTCCAAAGAGCTACTATAAGATGTAGGCTACTGCAAATGAATTTTCTCCTCCATGAAAACAGGTTATTGTGTTTGGAAGATGGATGATGAAGGAGAAGATGGTGTGATTTCAACCGGTTCTTCTTCATCAAAACAATCCTCTAAATCAAACAGGTAAACTGCCTCATTGCTGTCCTGCTGCAAATGTTCAACCTCTCCCATGGTGTTCTCTTGATCCGAAACTTGATCACCATGGTTTCTTTCATCCTCCAACATTGAGTTTGAGAGATCAAACTCATCTTCAGTAATAGAACTCAAGAGAGATGAAGTAGAAAGAAGAACTGAAGGTTCTTCTATAGCCTGCTTTGTGCTCAAAGCCTTTGGATCTGCACTTTTCTCCTCCATAGCTGGAATGTGCTCCTCTTCTTTTGGATTTGGAGAAACTTCTCCTTCCTTTCTTCTTGAAGACAATCTTGCTCTGCATGCACCTAGGGAAAGGAGGTTATGATGTATATGTATTGATGGAGATGCCAACATGTGGCACACATCCCCTTATCTTATTATATCATTCATTTATGATTTATTATGCTTAGGAGGTCGGCCTCAATATTGGCCATAGGTTAGAATGGTATATATAGGGGTTAGAAGGTTGTAGTTAATCATGATATTGAGTATTGGAGTGTTATTGTATGGTTTGGAGGTTACCCCTCTCGAGTGGTATTGGAGGTTGCCCCCTCGAAGTGGAAAAGCTATTATATGAGCATATTGTCATCATTTATCTATATTTTGGTGTTCTCTCATGTTATTATTCGTATATGTTCTGATTTATACAAGTAATATCCTTACAAGTGGTATCAGAGCAGCGATTTCGGCCAAAATTAGGGCAAAAACCCTAATTTTTTGTTTCAAATATATCTTGAAGAGGGTATTGATTTTTTTCCCAATTTTTGCATCATAATTTGGAAACACTCTAAGTAAGAATATCTAAAAATTTCAGCTCTATTGGATCTGTTTTTATGGATGTTATTGGTGTTTTAGGTTTTTTCATAAATTCACTTTTTAGGAAGCAAATTGTGGTATTTTTTAGCAAAATTTATATTTTCGAGAAAGATATTGAAATTTCAGTTAGGGTTTGTTCTTTGTGTTTTTATCCATCTACCGAAATATTTTTAGAATTCCTAAACCCTAATCATGATCACGGGGATAACAAATTTTTATGGAAATGGTGAGATGGATGCTAAAGAATGGTGGATAAAATTTAAGAATATATATTTCTCATATTTCATGACAAGGAATAGGTTTTCACATTATCTTGGTGGTCCTACATGGATTTGGTTTTCTGAGTTAAAAAATGATAGGAAGGATTGGTCTTGGGAGGAAATGGAACAACTTTTTATGGATAGATGGGACCACAAAGAGGAAGAAGAGTCAAAGGAAGATGATGGGGAAGAATATATTGAAGAATCAAGAGAGAAAGAAGATGAAGAGGAAGGTGAAGAAAATTCAAGGGAAGATGATGGTGCATAATATATTGAAGAATCAAACACGTAAGAAGTTGAAGAAGACTATGACAAAGAGGAAGAAAAACAAGATATTGATGCAGAAGAAGATATTATAGCTCCCAAGAAGGAAGATACCATATTTCAGTTTCATGGATGCATTCAAAGGAATAAGATAATTGTTTCCATAAACCCTAACAACAAGTATAACTTCATCAACAAGGATATGGCTCAACATCTACATATTCAAGAAAGTAATATCAAAGAAGCTCAAGTGAATGGTAAGGAAATTCAAGTTTTTGAAGATTTAAAACTTACTATGGACGAATATACTTTACATTCAGATTTTTTTGCCTTATATATGGATGGTTTGGATATTGTTCTTGGGTATCCTTGGTTAGAGACATTGGGGACAATTAATATTAATATGAAAAATAAGTTTATGAAGATTTGGTACAAAATCGAAGAAGGTCACTTTTTATGATATCGGGTTTAATGGAAATCAAAGAAAAGTCAATATAGAGCATGAGGATGATTTAGAATATGGAGAAGAAGGGAATAAGGATGATTCAAAAGAGGAACATGAAGAAAAAGAAGGAAATGATGATTCATCTACTCAAGAGAAAAATAAAATATCAAATGCAAAGGTGGAAGAAGAAAAGAAAGTTCAGAAACAGGTTGATAAGGTTGAGGATACTACAATTGCAGCATATGGAAATCCACGTCAACATGAGAGAAAAAAATCATGGAGATATCCCAGGGCACATCATATTTCCAACCAATATAGATATACAGGTAATTGGAGGAATAATCACTTTATTTATACAGGGGATCAATGGAGCAACAATTATGAAGCATGGAATCCTTATTATGGTTATACATGGAATCCTTATTATGGTTATGCATTGAATCCTTATGTTGGTTATGCATGGAATCTAAGGATGATAAACTATGGTCACAAATGGAATCGAGTAGTGCAGCAATGAGAATATGGATATTAGTTCGGATATGTATCATCTACCAGATCACATATGGATGGATGATCGATCGTGGCATAAAGTGCATAAAAATTTACAACACACTCGTTACATGGTTTCTTCTTATGTTTCGGGATGAAACATGTCAAGGAGGGAAGGAATGCTATGCACCTAGGGAAAGGAGGTTATGATGTATATGTATTGATGGAGATGCTGACACGTGGCACACATCCCCTTATCTCATTATATCATTCATTTATGATTTATTATGCTTAGGAGGTCGGCCTCGTATTGGCCATAGGTTAGAATGGTATATATAGGGGTTAGAAGGTTGTAGTTAATCATGATATTGAGTATTGGAGAGTTATTGTATGGTTTGGAGGTTACCTCCTCGAAGTGGTATTGGAGGTTGCCCCTTGAAGTGGTAAAGCTATTATATGAGCATATTGTCATCATTTATCTATATTTTGGTGTTCTCTCATGTTATTATTTTGTATATGTTCGATTTATACAAGTAATATCCTTACATGATCTTGATTGAACTCTTCTTCTAGCATGAAGTTTGTTAAGTCAAACTCTTCAATCTGGCCGCTCTAGAGGACAAGTTGGGACTGTAAGATCTTCTTTGGAGCTTTCTTCCTCCATGGTTGATTGTGCAACTTGAATTAGATCAACATTATCTTTGGGCAAAGTGCCAACATAGACACTCAACTCTTCACAAACAAACTACTGTTTTTCTTGCTTCACCGTTGCAACAAAATCAGTCCTAACCACCATTTGTTCTTCAACTTTGGCCTCCTTTGTAGGCTTCATCAGCAAAGGGATCTTCTCAATTCCATATTTAAGAGCCAAACTCACTAAGCTCTTAATCATTCCTTCTTTGCTTGGCTCTTCCTCTTGCTGTCCTTGATGACTGATTTTTACAATTTCTTCTTCCCCACATGGAATTGGGAATGCAAGAGGAGGGGTGGGTTGGAGTTCAATTGATTTTTAATTTTTCTTGGTGGTGGAGGAGATGAAACCTCTTGTTCCCTTGGAGTGGAAGGTATTTATTTTAGCTCTTGTGGAGGGGATGACTATTTGGAAGGGAAAAGGACAGAAGAATTGAGATGGGGTGGAAGACTAGGGAATGGAGAAATGGATTCAACACTTGGGACAATAGATGGAGAGTTTAAAACTTGACACTGTTGAGATAAAACAGATTGGGAAAGAGGAAAATAAAATGCATGAGATGGTGTGCTTACCCATTGACAAGGTTGCTGAATACTTCTCTCATACACCTCTATTCCTTCAGTCCACTTTGCAAGCAATGGCAAGTGTTGCAATCATGAAGTCAAGCTTCTCTTGAGGGCTGTAATGCCTTAGAAAAGGTCCCACCCATGGAAAAGGTGCTCTACAACCGATTCCAAATGCTTTCATTTGTGCTTGAGCCCTGGATTACACCATGTTTACCTCCATCTTTTGGATTTTCTCTAATAGACCAACATCTTGCATTTGATTGTCTTCATTGTTTGCATACTCCTACTCTTGGAAAGCTCCATAGCCAAACTGATTTTGGCACTGCTGCTCATATGGGTATGTATGTTGATTTTGAATTTGATCAAAATGCTGATTTGGAGGATTTGTAAAACATGTTGGAGGTGGAATATAATGCTGTTGTAAATGTGGATTCCATGATGGAAATGAAGTCATGATTGCACAACTTCATGGAATGGAAAAGAGTGAAAGGGATGGAAAGAAGAATGGATGGAAATGGATGGAAAATAGGTCTGCAACTCAGAGAATGAGTTATTTACCAGATGGAGTCACCAGATGTGTTTTTGAAAATGCCTCCAAAGGTAGAATCCTTAACAGGAACACACCAACCTGTCAAAAATAAAGTGGAAGACCTCTAAGGTCCCACCGGGCATGCCAAAACTGTTAGTGCAAATTCACGGCCTCCAAAAATGACCTATGGATCTAATTTTCTAAAGGCAATGCCATTTAGTGTGAATGCACAACATTGAGCTTTCCCAAAGTGTGGGACCTTTGCAAATGGGAAAGCTCTCCCAAGAGAAGGTTGGTTCCTCTTCCTAAACTACCTGCCACAAGCTATTCCAGTGTAGGCAAGCTAATCTAATCCTAATCTAACTATGCCAAGGAGACAGAGAGAGAGAGAGAGAGAGAAAAGAGGAAAATAGAAGCCTACACTAAAATGGTGATACACTAGAGAAGGAAAATGCTGAACATCTATCAAAACTACCATGGAAAAAGAAGAGGTGAGCAATGGGAAGGATGAACAAGTGCATCACAGCCCAAGGATAGATTTCACACAGAAAATGTTCCAAAACTCCATGAACACAACTCCAAACCTACAATGAACATTCAAACATGCACAAATACCTACAATGAAGAGAGGCAAGAAGAAAACAAGCAAAAAATGAGCAAGGATGGACAGATGCACCACAAAACACATTTTTTGTTGCTCCAGAAGTTTACAGAACATCATTTTAATGGTAAAAGGAAAAAATGCCATTATAGAGCATGGGAGGAGGTTCTAACTCCATTTTTAACCCAGGGAAGAAAATAAGGGAGGGTAGAGCAGAAAAGATGAACAACCTTTACAAATGAGCCAAAACTAGCTTTTATCACGAAGCAGAATGAAGAAAAGTGCAAAAATGCGGGCAAAATTTGATTTACAACTCCAACCACTGAAAAATTCTTCTAATTAGCCTACAAAATGATGGGTTCCCATGGAAAAGCCCATACTTCGAAGTACATTGCTCTGTAGATCCCAAAAATGACCCATACTTCATTAAATTTGGTGGTTGGTAACCATTTCTACATTTTTGCATGCCAGGGACGTTTCTCCATTTTTCTCTAGCAAATCTCCATCAAAATACAAAATTGAACCCTCCATCATGTAGAGAATTTCACCAGATTTCCAATGACACCAAGAACACAAAAATCTGAGCTCTGGATCAAAAGTTATGCCCCTCTGAAGATTTAGGGCAAAAATAGGGCAAAAATGGATTAGCGGGCTGAAACTTTAAAATTTTCCCTTTTTGAATTTGGGAAAATTTCCCCAAAACATCCCCGCACCCTTGACACCCTACTGCCACATGGCACCTCCTCATTCGTTGATGGAAATGCGTGCCCAAACCTCGCTTCCATCCTTTGATTTTTCTTTGGGAAAATTTCCCAATTTTGCCCCACTCTCATCGTCCCAGTGACACGTGTCACTTCCTCATTGGTTGGTGGGGAGGTGCTTCCAATTTTTCATTTTCCACATTGGCAGGCTCTCGGGTCAAATTTTTCCCTTGCGCCATTTTGACTACTTTGGCAAATTTCACCAAATTCTTCTACACCTTCGACCTTCACCGACGCGTGGCACACTTTGATTTGGTGCGGGCCTTAATCAATTTTATTTCTTCCATGGGCCCATGGGAAAATTTTTTCCTTTGCACCCTTCGACTACTTTGGCAAAAATCCAAAATTTACTTCGCGCCTCCGACTTCCACCTCCGGCTGGACACGTGGCGGCCTCCTATTGGTCGCGGGATTTCGGCTAACATTTTTCCTTTTGCCCTCCGCCAACCCTTTGGAAAAATTTCTAACTTACCCCCGCCGACCCGCCATTCTCGCCCTGCCATGTGGCACATTCCTATTGGTTGTGGGCCTTCCCAGGAAAATTTCCCTCAAAAACTCCGCTGAGCCATAACTTGAGAAATACAAGGAGTTAGGAGGAAAATTTTACCTTTCTGGAAAGGTGAGGAAAAATCCTATCTGATGGGATCATTTCCAAAATATTTTGAGTACTTGAAGCATGCCAAAAATTCATTTAAGTGCTAGCAAAGGAGAAGAAGGAGGAGTTAGCCAAAAAAATAAGCAGGGGGCTTATTTTGGTTAACTGATTAGAGATGAGATATGGATTTGTTACTTTGATGTGGATAGAAATTAGGTGAGTTAGGCATGATGGAGTTAGGTAAGTTTAGGCATGGATCGAGTCAGGTTATAGGCATGGTTGAGTCAGGTTATAGGCATGGATCGAGTTAGGTTGGTTAGGCATGGTTGAGTCAGGTTGATTAGGCATGGATATATTGAAAGTAGGTGAAGTTGTGATTCATTATTTTTGCAATGAATGATACTATGGGTCATGTATGAGATGTGGTATAATCTATACATAGTGATGATAGAGAGATGATAGGTGTAATAAATGTATGTTGTGGTAAGCAACTTGTTATGTATGTGGCTTAATTTCCAATTTTGTTATAAAAGGGGAACTAAGTAAAATGTGATGTAAATGGTGAGTTAGGCATGATTGATGAATTGTTTTAGGGTAGAAAATGTCCGAGCTAACCTCTAAGGGCCCCATGGCCTCAAAGTGTTGCCTACATAGTCTCGGCCAAAAGGGACCTCAGGCCAATGTGTAGTTCTCTAATGAGCTAGGGAAGAATATGAAAATGAGTTGGTAGGTTTTTGGGCATGTTACAGATTTAGGTTTAATAGGTGTGGGTAGATTATAGGAAAAAGGATGTAGGTGAAGGCGATTATGGTGAAAGGGGAGGATTACCTAAAAGGTAAGCATCGAGGACCAATTCTGTATAAGGTAATCAAAACATAAACAAAGATGGTTAAAAGATAAGAGGGGGCAATAGAGCCACCTGATTGGGTAGGATCATACCGAGTAGATCATACCTTAGAGGGGGTGATGAACATAAGATCCAAAAGACATTGCACGATTAACTATTCTATGATGAAGGTAGTCATAGGATCACAAAATGTCTGAATTCCAAGATGTCCCTTGAGGTAATTGAAGCAATGAGAGTGGAAATGGTAAGGAGGGTGAAAGGTAGTTAATTTTATATGTTTTGAGTGACAGAACCCTTGGGCAAGGGGTCCTAGGTCACAGTGGGCAAGTCCATGACTAAAAAGTTTTTGTTTTGATAGACTAATTGATGCAGGAAGTCTATATGGGATAAATAATATGGTACTCCTTGAGGTCTTCGTGAAGTTAATCGATGCGGGAAGCTTCAGTTTCTCTCAATTTTTTAAAGCTTCACATAGCTGTCCTTCGAGGGAGTAGTCTATTTATAGCAATAATTTTGTCAAGAGGAAGATGTCCTTTTGAGGGAGTCATCTTTTTATTAGAGGTTTGACTCAAGGAGTTTGGTCCCATGTGAGGTCATTATGGACAAGACCAAGGTGGAGGATAGGACTCTTGTTCAAAAGGCAAGGTGGAATGACCATGGGATCACATCTAAAGGTAGATGAAAAGTATCCATGAGAATCATGCTATGTGCAGTGCCGTGGTACACATATTCAAGAGAAGATAACAAGTGATGGGTACTCACATGATTCTTGTTTAATCATTAGGGAGGTGTATGGAGTGGATAACACTCAAGGAATGAGCCCGTAAAGAGACAAAGGGTGAGGTAGGACAACGAGTCAACAATAGAATGGGCGAAGATGCAATGTGTTAAGGGGCTCAGGTTCAAGTTTACCATCAAGTGAGAATAAACGATAGGCACTTGATCCATAGGTATGAGTTACGATGTATGGTCCAAGCCAATTAGGAGCAAATTTGCCATGTTTTCTTTTACTCGCTTTGGTTACATGTTGATTTTATTTCAAGATAAGGTCATTGATTTGGAAGGTTCGTTCATGAACACATTTTTCATAAGAACGTTTGATACGTTGTTGGTAAACTTGAAGGTAATCCAGTGTTAAGATGACGTTCGCCTAATAACTCTTGTTGTGCTAAGTGGTCCCGACAAAATTCATCATCAGTGAGCATGTCATGGAGAGAAATGCGGAGTGAGGGGATCTGGACTTTGAGAGATAGAACAACCTCTATACCGTAGACTAGAGAAAAGGGTGTGGCCACAAAGGGAAGTGCGAATACTGCGTGCGGTATGCCCACAGGGCAAAAGGAATGTGTGTATGCCAATCCTTCCCAAAGATCGTCAACCACTTTCATGAGAATTTTGTTGAGGGTTTTGTTAGTGGATTTGGCTTGACGCGTTGATTTGTGGGTAATAAGGTGATGAGAAACTAAGTTGAATGCTAAAGGCGTCATAAAGTTTTTGTAATGTTTTGTTTTTGAATTGTTTTCCATTGTTAGTGATGAGGCGATGAGGAAAACCAAAGCGGAAAATGATGTGATGGTTAATGAACTCATATATTTTCTCAGCTTTCGTGGAGATGAGTGGTATGGATTCCACCCATTTTGTGTAGTATTTGGTAGCAATTATGATCCATTTATGGTGTTGGGAAGAATGGGGATTGATTTCTTCGACAAGATCCAAACCCCATTGAGAGAAGGGCCAAAGGTCACGAGTGACATGTAAGGCATGACTGGGTGTATGATGAAGGTTGGAATGTTGTTGGAATTTGACACAACATTTGACATAGTCGCAACAATCATGGTTAAGGGTCAGTTAGTAATAGCCTAGGTGAAGAATACACTTAGCAATAGCAAGGCCACTAAAGTGACCTCCACATATGCCATCATGAACCTCCTTAATAGTATAAGGAATTTCAAAACTTGTGAGGCATAGTAAGAGAATACCATCAAAGCGATTTTGTTGCAGACTCACAAAGCACCCCTGATGCGAGATCGGGCTTCTAAGTTGATCACTCTAGCATCCAGTGTGATTGCACAACATGGAAACCTCTCTCCAAGTGTGGGGACTTGTAAAACTGAGAGAGGAATCTCCAGATTAGAGGCTGGTTCCTCAAACTCCTCTGATTTAGATCTAATGCTTGCACAACTACAGAGGTTCGATCCTAATCCTACTCTAACTTGCAAGGAGACAGGGGTAGAAGTGCAAAAATGAAACTAACTAAAGATGGTGATGCACCAAAAGGAGTGGTGAAACATATTTTTCATGCAAATAGACACAAGACCAAAGTTCACAACATAAAACATACACAGATGATAAGGTATAATTTAGTATCTGAAATGAAGCAAATAATACAAACAGAGGATCAAATCCATTGTGAGAGCTTGCATTATCATTTCAATGTCAAAAACACGCATTACACCCTCAGAGAGGTAAAAGAAAACTGTTACAATCTTTGGAGAGGTCTGATCCTTGCATCAATCACTTGCTGGAGGTGAAAGAAGAAGTCTGCTATGCCCAAAAATGTTCCCCCTTTAGAAATGAGCCAAATCTGGCTTTTACAGTGCAAGGGTCGAGCCCAGGGGACAGAAAACGTACAAAAACATGAGAGCCCATCCCTCCTCGACTGCAGATGCATTAAAACGGCATGGGGGACCTTACAAACCCATACCCTATCACTTTGACCAAATTACGGAGAATGCGACCCATTCTCGCATTAAAACCGGTCGCCGAAATGTTGCTTCGCGCCATGAACATGCGTCAGAGCTGTTTCTCAATTTTCTCTCTCCAGACTACACCAAAATTCAAGATTAACCCTAGAATCATGTAGAGAATTTCATAAGCTTTCCGTTGATATAAAGAACGTGCAAATCTGAGCTCTGGATCGAAAGATATGTCGATCTGAAGATTTAGGGCACAAAACAGTGAAAATGTGTTTTGAAAATCTTTCCCACGCTCTGCCACCTAGATGACACGTGTCAAGCACTGATTGGATGCGTAATTCTCTCTCCTTTCCTGCTTCATTGGACACATGTCCTCTTTTTATTGGCTTGGGTCAGTGCTTGAAACCTCACCCTTTGACTTTTGGACTTTCTCCCTTGTGACACGTGTCATGATTTGATTGTCCACAGTGTCCACGGCTTTCACGCCCTTCGCGTCTTCATGTCCCGGATGTCCCAAAACCTGCTTGGGACAAAAATCCCATCCACCCGAAATGGGCTTCCTTGTCCCTCATTTGGCCGATGACACGTGGCGTTGCTTGATTGGCTTTCGGCTCCTTCGGCTATCCGCATCCCACGCGTCCCTTTGTCCCAATCGTCCCCAAGGTTGAAGTCTCCGCTTCACCCGAACCGGCCGATTCACGCCTTTCGCATCCATTTGTTCCAACCGTCCCTGCATCGGTCTGGGACAAATTCTTCCGAACCGCCCGAAATGGGCTTCCTTTTCTTGGCCGCTTCGCCTTTTCGCGTCCTTCGCGTCCTCACGCCCGTATGTCCCAACTACTTAGTGCGAAAGTTCTCCTTTTCTACCGAACCAGCGCCGCTTCATGTCCCAAATGTCCCAGTAGTTAGTTGATTTTCTTCTCCTTCTAGTGAATCGGCTGTCGTGTCCCACGCATCCCGACGGCCCGATGTTCCTTTTCCCAGACCGCCCGGTGGCCTTTCACCATTTGCCGCGCCCGCACGTCCCTCATGTGCCGATCACTGCGAGGACTAGGACTTAGCCAATTTTCACAATTTTTTCTGGTCCAAGCTTGTTTTTGTAGCCTTTTCACCTTTTCTTAGAACTTGCTCTTTTCAACCTGGACAAGAGAGTTAGAAAAAATTCTAGGGGACCATAGAAACATGATTTTTGCCCGAATCCATCCACTTGCACGGACTTGAGAATTTCGATTTATGTTATCAAATCAACCCGGGGTGAATTTGGATAATAGTGACACTTATAGAGGAGTACCCTAGAATGATGAAACGAGAGACCTTTTTAAGGAAGGTGCGTTGTGCATTGCATGGTGAGATCAGGAGGTAAGATGGAGAGAGAAAGGTAGTCAGAGTATTGTTTATACCAAAGGTCACTCGGGTCAGGGGTGTCGGTTCCGATTGAGTAAACATCATGAGGTAAATAAGAAGGTGAATGGAGGCATTGTATGGTGACAAATATTTTGGAATCGGTGGGGAAGCAAGTATTTGGGAAGCTAAGCGAGGCCATGGTATCTGTAAATTTGTTGGTTGAATGTGGGATGGTTCGAAGGGTGTAACGATCAAAGGTGGTCAAAAGTATGTCTACATGATGTTTATACTTTTGAAGTATCTTGTTACAACATTGGTACATACCATTGACTTGGTTGATGACCAATTGTGAATCACCAAAGATGTGGATTGATTTGACATCTAGGGCATATGCGGCTTGGAGACCTAGTACGAGCACTTCGTACTCGGCAATATTGTTGGTGCATTCAAAGTCTAGTTTGAAAGACAAAGGCATGGGTTCTCCATCTAGAGGAATGAGGATAATACCATCCCCACCCCCATGCTGACACTTGGAACCATCGAAGAAAAGTTTCATTTGGTAAGGGGGTTTGTCTAGGAAAAGAGTAGCAATTGACTCATCGGGAAAGTCAAAATTAGAGGGTTAATCCCCGGAAATAGGTGCATCGGCTAGTTGGTCGGCGATAGCTTAGCCCTTGATGGACTTTTGATGAATGAATTCGAGGTCAAGATCAGCTAAAAGCATAAGCCATCGCGTGGCATGCTGATTTTGATAAGGTTTGGTGTATATGAAGTGTAAGGGATCGGTGTTGGTCACAACATAGGTTTTTGGTTGAGTAGGTAATGGCGGAGTTTGGTGGCAACGAAAACTAAGGCTAAGAAAAGTTTTTCGGATGGTTGTATCGGGTTTCATAGTCCAAAAGAGTACGGCTTATGTAATAAACCACCTGCTCCCTATGTTGTTCATCATGATGAGCGAGCATGGCTCCCAAGGAATGATCAATAGCGAATATGTATAGGTAAAAAGGTTGATCATATTTAGGTGGAATGAGTACAAGTGGTCAGTAGAAGGTATTGTTTTAGGGCCTCAAAAGTTTTGTGATAATCATCGTCCCATTTAAAGGAGTCATCCTTCTTGAGAAGATGATGAAATGGTTGACACCGATCGATAATTGTGAAATGAAATGACAAATGGAATACAATTTACCTCGCAGCTACGAGTTAGTGAAGGTTAATAGGCAGAGGCATTTTGAGGATGGACTTGACTTTATTAGGGTCAACTTCTATACCATGGAGGGAAACAATAAATCCTAGGAGCTTTCCTGAGAGAACTGCGTGAAGATGCACTTCTTAGGCTAAAGGTGGATGCAGTATTTAATGAGGCAATCAAAGATGGTTTTGAGGATGGCAAGGTGCTTGGAGTGATGTTTAGATTTGGCCAAGAGATCATCCACATAATCTTCCAATATGCGATGCATGATATCATGGAAGATGTAAGTCATAACACGCTGATATGTGGCACCGCGTTTTAAGGCCAAAAGGCATGACTCGATAGTAGAAGGTCCCCCAAGGGGTGATTAATGCAGCTTTTGTGTTGATATTTTGGGGCAAGCAAAATTTGGTTATAACCCGAGAAGCCATCCATGAGTGATTACATCTCATGACCAGCGGTGAGGTCAACCATTGATCAATATCGGGTAAGGGAAAGTCATCTTTTAGGAAGGCTAGGTTGAGGTCACGAAGTCCATGAAAATGCAGAGTCCCCTGTTACTTTAGTAACATGGACAATGTTAGAAATCCAATGAGGATAATCAATGGGTAAGATGAAGGAAATGGAAGAAGGTGCTTGAAGTTCTTCTTTGACGAGAAGAGCAATGTGAGGGTGCATTTTCCTCAGCTTTTGTTTGATATAGGTTTGGCATCGAACGGTTATGATATTATGGACCACTATGGTGGGGTCAATACCGGGAATGTCTGTGTAAGACCAATCAAAAGCGTGGTTATGATCTCGAAGTAAAGAAATGATAGCTTCCTGTTTAGCATCATCTAAAGATTGTTTGTTCTTTAGGATGTGTGGGTCATCCTGAGTATGAATGTTGATCTCGATAGTCGATTCATTCAACAGGGTTTACATCTCAGAGGGTAACAACCAATGAATATATGAGTCTTCTGCACCAAGGTAGGTGAGTATGGATTCATCATCCTGACATTGAACGATGTTAATTGTAGGTGTGTCATCATCGATCATTTCAAGATACATGAATGGAAGAGTGGAAGGGGCCTCACCTTCGCATTGATAAGTCAAAGGCCCTAAGGAAATGGTTTTTTTGAAAAAAAAGAGTTAGGGGGGATAGATTCAGGATCCATTGACTCCATCAGTGAGGGTGGTGATGAAGGTGGAGTGGGTGAAGGTGGTGATGAAGATGAAGGTGGAGAAGGGCTATGGTCCTCAATGAGTTCAATGCGGGCCTGTTTGGTAGGAGGTTTGAGGAAGCCAATACCACTTATATCGTTATGTTTGCATGTGGTACATGGAATAATGGTATGGCAGCCTTGCTCGTAAAAGCCAAAACCAAAACCCTTCCATGCACAGCAGTGTAGGAAGGTATGGGTGAAATGGAGATTGGTAAGTGATTGGAAGTCAGAGGAAAATAAACGTGTTTATGATGGTGGTTCAGTGTGTAAGTGGTAGTATCAAGTCCCCATAGGGAGACTAGTACGAAGATGAGGAGGACCATAAAGGAGACATTCTCCTATATGGTGATCATAAGCGAGGGTGTTGGTGAAAGCTTCCATACTCCCGTGGAGTAAGGAATATGTTGACACTATATAGTCAGACTCCCCGAGTGAGCCATTGAAAAACACCTTCCAAGGATCAGTGGTTGGTAAGTAGGTAACTAGAATGGATGATGTGTCGAGGTTGATGCGAGAGGTGGAGTTAATAGATTGGGAAGTTAATGGGTCAGCGTGGAGGTTATGGCAAAGTGGTAGGAATGGAGGAGGTATGTGCGTTGAAAGCAATGCATTTGTATTGGTAGGGTGAGGTGTAGGTGAAGTGGTAGTGGTTACGGAGGTAGATGGCTTGACATGTATGAGCACATCATTGGGTTGGTAAAGCATGTTGCATGTTTTGAAAGGTGATGGGTTAGCTGGAATGGTATAAGTGTGTCCTTTGTGTTCAAACTTTACACAATGATGCACAAGTGGAAGGAACACAACCCATGAAATAGATCAAGGGTCTATTAAGCAACAAGTTATATTGGAATTCCCCTCTAAAACGTAAAACAATTTTGGAATAGTGCGGGGACCCACACGAACATGGAGGATGACAGTGCCTAGTGTGGAGGTGATAGCATCGTTGAATGAATGTAACATGACCTGATGTTTATACATGTAATTGTCATGTATGCACATTTGAGAAAATGCATGGGATGAAATGATGTTAATCTAGTGCCTCCATCAATCATCACACGGTGTACTTGTATGTCATCAATGTGGACGGAGATGAAGAGGGCTGGGTCTAGGTCATCATTTTGGTGTGGCGCGATCTCCTCCTCTGAGAAGCTAAGGGAGGCCACTTGGTGAACAAGGTGGGGTGAGGATGAAGGTGGTAATTTGGTGAGAGAGGCTACATGATGGGGTGTGATAATGGAGGCTACGGGTGTAGGGTCATTGGGTAAAATCTCAATAGATTGAAGAACCTCCATGAGAGCTTGACGATGGGATTTCAAGGTTTGGATGAGGTCGTATAAGGACATTTTGAGGGGAGATTGATGTAATTGTTTGAGCATGGTGTGATGTATGATGCCATTAGAAATGGGGTACATGGGGCCGCGTGATAATTATTTTAGGTATGGGTGTAGATGGTATGTTAGGTATAGGATTGGTTGGTGGGTCAGTTGCCTTTTCTTTGCCCTTCTACACATGTGTAGTGATGTGTATCATGTTGATTTGAGGGGATTTGGTGAATGGGGAAGGTGTAGGGTGAGTGGTGTAACGACATGAAGGGTAAAACATACCTGGAGGAAAAAAAGACTTGTGAGGTGAGTCAGTGCAATGACATTGGGGTGGTGGCGTGGCAAGTTATCTAATGTGAACCATGTTAATTTAAAATCTTTGGGGTGGCTTTAGGGGCTGTGAGGGTGGAGGTTGTGGTTGTTGAGTGGGTAGTGTGGGAATGGGTGTTGGTGAAGTAGGATCCTTGTCAAGAAGGTCGAGTCATCAAAGTTGGTTTCTGGTGGACACAATTGGATAAGGATGGTTTTCAAGGCCTTGTAGTTCTCCACATCGTGCCCTGACACACGATGGTATGCACAAATTTTAGTATCGTCAAACCCTTTTGGCTTGGGTTTGAGGGGGTCGTAAGGTTAGAGTGGCGGTAATGTGATAATAGAGGTCTCAAGGAGGTTGGTTAAAATTTTGGCATAGGATCCTACTAGTGGATCACAATGGGAAGTGAACGTGGGTTTGGGTGTAGGTGTGGTTGATTATCAAGGAACTATTTTTGGAAGAGTAGGAATGGGTCAAGCTATGGGTTTAGGTGCCAGTGTGGTTTTAGGTATCAGTCATGTTTGCTTGGGTAGGGGTACAATAGATGGATGGGTAGGAGGGTGTGTAGTTGTTTTGACTACCTTATTGTGGGGTAGGGGTTTTATTTTTGGTTGCACCTTTTTGGGTAAAGGTGATGTGGGTATATGAGGTCTAGAAGGAAAAGTAGATGGAGGAAGAGGGCGAGTTACCCATGGGGATAATGGGGGTGTTGTGAAGGTAGATGATGCGGGTCATGCTTGGGGTGTGAGGGACAATGACTAAAGTGTAGTGGGTAGTGAAGCAATAACTGAGGGTATTGGAGGTATTGGTGGTAAAGAGACTACAGGTGTGGGTGTAAGTTATGTTGTGTGCCTAGGTAGGTTAGAGGTTTATGAGGAAGGAATGGGTTTTTGTGTTATTGGTTTATGGATGGGTGAAGGTTGCTTGACCATGTTGGGTAGGCTGAGGTCTTAAGACAGATTTGCGAGACAAGTGTGGGTGTGATTAGTGCAATGGGATTTGAGGTCGATGAGTTTTTTTCTTTGGTTTGAGTGTTGAGTAGGTGTGGTATCGACATCGGAGGATGTAGCTAAATCTAGTTTAATAGGTGGATGAGTAAGGTCAGGTTGGGGTGACCCATAAAGTGGTAATAGGTTTAATTGAGGTAAATATTGTAGGTGTGGGTTTGGGTTTAGATGTAGGTCGATTATGGGTAAGGGTGTGGTTTGAGTTATAACAGTGTCATGGAAGGGGTTGTGATAGAGATGGTCAGTGTTTGGTTTGATTGGTTGAAATGTGTTTGGGTAGATAGTGGAGGTATCAGTGAGGGTTCTATGCATCTATGTTGAGACGGGAGTAAGAGGCACCCCATAGTAAAGCCGTATCCACATAATCTAAATGATTGACCAAATGTGAGAATGACACATCTCAGTAAAGTGGAGTTGGTGAGGACCTAATGGAAATTACCATAAAATGTGTCTTAGAGACGGGGAATTGGCTAGCTTCAGCTTCCGTGGGTAAGAGAGCCAAAAGTAGGTCGGCAGGATTCTGGGTAGTTGATGGAGAATGCTTGCCAAGAGGCAAAGATATCTCAACTGGGTCTATGATAGGTGGAGGAGATAATGGGAGCTCCTCTATAAGTGGAGGAATAGATGGGTGCTCCTCTGTGGGTGGAGGAGGCAATGGGTGATCCTCTGTGGGTGGAGGAGATAATGGGTGCTCCTCTATGGGTGGAGGAGGTACTGTAGGTAAAGGTTCTCTAAGTGGTAAAGCCATTGGTGAGATGGGCTCAATGTTAGCAGAATAACCCTCCGTAGGTGATGAAGGAGATGAAAGGTGTTCCTCTATTGGTGAAGGAATATGGGAGGTTGGTTCCAATGCGGAAGGAGGATTTCGGGCTAGGATCTCCTCTATGGAAGGAATATGGGGTAATTGGGAGGTGACAGGTACCTCATTAAAGATAGCATGAACCTCATGGGTATGGGTATCGTGAGTTGATGTCTCACCGGTTTGATTGGATGAAGGGGCATGGTTAGGAAATGGTTTTTTAAAGATTTGTAGATTTTGGTTGAGGGTGGCGTTGGGATTATCCATAGTTAACTCACCTTTCTTAAGCATTTATTTGATAATATTTTTGAAAGTGATGCAGTTGCCGTCACTATGACCCTTTACTCGATGGTAGTTACATAAATCATGTTCTTTATACCATGTGGGCATGGGGTGAGAAGGGTCAAAACTAGTATGTGGTTTTATAGGTGGAAGGGTGATGGCTTCGGCATTGATAAGATTTTCTAAGACAGAAGAGTAAGGTTCCCCAATTGGGGTATATTTTTGCTACTCTTGTCTGAATTGAAAAGTCTAGACAGGTGAGAGATTAGATGAGGGTGTAGCCTGATTTAACGGATGAGTCAATAACCTTGAGTACCATTGCATTAGTGGTGCCCTTAGCTTTTGAATAATTGGTTTGTGGTTTGGAAGAAGAAGAGGAATCATTCGACTTGATTGCCGAATTCTTATTGCGTAATTGGATTTTCTTCTCTTCGATGGCCCGAATCTCTAACTTTTGTGCCATAGTGAATGCCTCATCGAATGTTTAGAAGGTTTAGACCTACAAGGTCAAGTGAAACATGTCTAGTGCAAAGCCCATGTGAAGAGCTCGATGAGTTCGGGCCAGGGCGCTTGAAGGTAAGTCGATGATCAAAGCTATGCTGAAAGTGATAAAATCTATGATAGATTCATCCTCATACCGACGTGTGGAATATAGATCACCATGGTGACCTTCTTGATGATATTGATAGAGAAATGATCCAAGAAGGCTTGGGCAACCTAATTAAATGAGAATATAGAGTGTTTAGGTAACCCACTATACCAATCTAGTGCAGTCCAAAGTGAGGGACATGGGAAAGGTTATCAAAAGTAAGGCATCATCATGAGTGATCGATAACACCCATGTTTGAATGACCACAAATGTCTGCTTTGCGGGTCTTCTTTATTATTGAAATGATTGAATTTAGGCATTTCCCAATGCACGAGTTATGAACGGATATGAATGGATGGGTGAATAGGCTCGTTGCAAAATCTCGCCATAGGTGAGAGTGTTACAGAGCTGAAATCGATGCCTCCAATGTCTGCATCTTGTCCAACATCAATTTAATTAGGTCGTTGGTGGGTTGTGATGATTGATTCCTCCCCGTAGCATGAGGAGGTTGGTTTTGGGCATAGAATGTGGGGTGTGGTACTCTAGTGTATGGGGCTGCCATGTAAGGTGGTGGAGAAGAAGGCAGTGAAACAGGGGGTACGTACCCAGAATGTATAATGGATGAAATGGGAGGTTATTGATAGTATGTATATGGGGGTGGAAGGGTCGTGGTAACCCTAGTGGTAATGGGGCTAATGATTGTGGAATAGAAAGGACCACGTTCTAAAATGGGGTAGGGGTCACCGACACTGGAGGTGGTAATGTAGCTACGGGTATGTGTGAGACATTAGGGGTGGATGAGGTTGTGTTTGGGGTAGTTGTCAAGGGTATAGTGGATGTAACGAGGGACACGAAGGTAATAGATACATGACAAAGATAATGGGTATAAAATCTAACCGCAAAACAACCGGGGTAAGGTGGATGTGGGAAGCACGGAGCTAGATGGGGCTGATGCGGGAGTGGGTGTGAGAGTCGGGGGATATATACGGGCATTCCGTATATCAATCGACCTTAGGTGTCTCGAGTGGACTAGTGGGAAAGGTAAAACTGCAAGGCGGCAGGGTTCTGGTCAAGGAGTCATGCGAACTCCTCATCTTCGATAGCGATAGTAATAGGTTGGATGGGATCCATGGCTGGTGATAAAATAGAAGGTGGTGAAGGACTAGGTGGGAGTGGTTGATAACTGGCATGAAATACGAGTGCACTTGCTTGTCTTTGGGTTAGCACCATGTGAACCAAGATCGATCGTAGGGCTAGTTCTCTCAGAAATGACATAGAGAATAATAGAACAGTGAATCTAGCAAAAAAAAGTGGATTAAGTACCAAATGGTGGCTGGAATGTGAAATAGGCTAACCGATGTCGGTTAGGGAAAAATGATGCCGGTGAGGGGTAACTGCTACTGTTACATCGTAGAAAAATGACAAGTGAGTAAACAACGAGGCGAATAAAATCGAGAGGTATGCCAAATCAAGATGTTTAAAACATCAATGGGAATAATGACAAAGTGACAAGGGTTAGCAAAGGACCTAGAACCAACGTCGATTGGGTATAACCGATACGGTCGAGGTAACCAACGATAGTTACCGTGAAATTTAGTGATGAAAGAAAGTGGTTGTGAATTAAAATCTGATGTAGAATCAAACCCGCACTTCGGAATGATGATGATATGGCCCAGCACACTCGTGTAAAGCTGAAATACAACAATGCTGTGATGAGGAGCATGTAAGGATGAACAAAAAAGTGATTTAATGTGATCTCTCACTCAAAAATGTAAGCTAAGCAAAACACTAAGAAAATGTGATCCTAGGAGTGCCCTTTCTATTATGTTTGTTTAGCTTATGCTATTTAGGGGTGACACATGAATTGTGAAATAGATTTTTTGGTGAGGATGACTTCCTACAAAGAAGGATATCTAAAAGGTGAGGTTTTAGGTATGTTATGGTGGGGGTGGGCTTCACTCAAGTATGAATCGATAGAACAACGAGTTGGGTGCCCACCGTGTCATGATCGTGTGATCACCTAAAGCTTCTTCCAGCTTAGGATGTTGTTTAAGAAAGTATGTATTTTGAATTTTTGTGAAGATTGATAAGACTTAGAGAAAGAGAAAAGGACAAAAGTGCTTTTCTCAGGATTCGCTTGTCAACCATCACCTAGGCATGACTTCCAGCCAGATAGGTTTCCCTTAATTAATGTGAGCTAATGCAATAAATCGAATGGAATGCACTTATTTTTAAACCCAAATCAAAAATGTGAAATTGGATGACGAATAAGATGAAGAGGAAGAGGGATGCTCTTTCACTATAATGCATAAAACATGAATAAATGGTTCTTTTAATTACACCAAAAGAAAAGTTTCCTTTAGAGCAAATAGAAAGAAGAGGTGGGTTACCAAAGAAGAAAATTAGTGTGTATGCTTTTCAGAAGGGAAACAAACACACAATATTTTCCTAGGAATGAATGAAATGCAAGGAACCCCGGATGGGTCCCACTGGGCGTGCCAAAATGTTTCACCTGATTCTTAGATCATTTCTTTGAAGTGTTGACAAAACAGATAGGGTAACGGGTGTAGGAGGAATACTTGTTCAAATGTTGGTTGATGGGTTGTTGCACACGTATGACTTCTGGATCCACAGTTGATCGTGAGAGATTCCTTTTGGCTAGGAGGAACTACCTGTAATGAAAACAAGACCACCGTAAGGAATTAAACATTATGGGCGGTGAACCGCCTAGCGATATCGGATCCGGGAAGTGTGATACTTCCTAGATGGTCACACCCATTGTTTTAAAAATTTAATGTCAGAAACAAAGTAAATCCTATTGTTATTTAAAATGATTTAGGTATCTCACTTAAAATACAATAAGAAATAGATCTAGTCTAATAAAGCTAAGCTAGAATAAAATCCAAAGGTCAAATGATTGGTTCTTTCTCTCCAGTGCAGTTTGATAGAGGTCTCGGGTAGATCATAGGTGAATGAGGGTGAGATAAAATTAGGTGGGTAGGTCTCGTTCGTTCAGATATGAGCAAATACAGAGACTAGTGTCACTCAGTCGGGTGACTAACGACGGTTTGATGTAACCGGTGCTTTAGTTATCGTGAGATTTGGAAATGTCATGAACAAGTCAGGTCTCCTTTGTGATTGCACAAAGGACTTTGGTTGGTCGAATGAGGTATTAGGTGACTAGAGTAGGATTTTGTGAGGTTTTAATGGGTATATGGAGGTGAAAATGTCAGAGAAGGTCAATAGGGGCAAGGTAAACAATGGATGATAATATGATGATGAAATGAAATAAACCAGGAAAGTATGATGTTATACTTACTTGGATTCTAGTCCTGAATGCCTATGTGTGAGGGATGGAGGTGCTGATGAGGGGTTTGAAGGTTGCAAGTGATCACCAACTGAAAGAAAGCTTCTGCATGGGCTACATGTACACTCCTCTTTGCTTGGATAGATCAGATCATGGTTGGGATGGTTATGCAGAGAAGATGCTCAATCTCCTTCCTTGCATGTGGGTTTTCACTAGAATTTTCTCTCTGAAGATGTGTTATCTCTCTGAGATGTGTTCTTACTCATAAAATTTCTCCCAATGTTTTCCAACCTTGAGAATAAGGTATTTTAGGGGTTAAAAGGGGTAATCGATGTTGGTCCGGCTTAATCGGCGACGGTTAGGGGTAATCGACGTCGGCAAGGTGGGATTTCCTAGGTTTAGTAAACTAGGAGATCCTCCCGATTTCCTTGATCTCATGCGATTATCCCATGGATTAGACTGAGAGCCTCTTGTGAGCATGTGGGAATGTGGTTAGAGGGAATGTAGGCATTGATTTTTAGGGTTTGGATAAGTCTTAGTTAGTTATGACAACTTGTTAAGAATAGGTCTTAGGTTGAGCTGGCTTGGTGAGGTGTCTAAGTGAACTATATGTGTGGATATTATTTAAATAAAATATTCAAATAATAAATATAGTGAGGATAATGCATTAATTTAATTAAATAAATATTAGTGGGGTGAAGGGGGGTCATGGCTAGGTAAATGTAATAAAGGGTGCTTATTGGTCAAGGGACCAAAGGGGAGTGTGACCTAATTTTAGTGTCTACGAAGGGTTAGAATCAAAACCACCTTAATTTCAACCGTAATAGGCTTAAGGGCCTTAGAAGCATATCTAGAGACTTACTTAATTAATAAAGCAAAGTGATCCTAGAGACAAGGAAGGAGCTAGGATATACCAAGGGTCCGCATGGCATGAACATTGATAAATTAAAGAAGTACCCAGTGGTACAGTAGTCTGCACATCTGATAACAAAGTTTAATGACCAAGAAAGGTGGTTACAGGTGTTAATACAATGTGGTCAGACGTTGTAAAGAAAATTCCTCAAGGGGTGATCTACATAATCACAAAGTTACTTAGTAGAGACAATCATTGCGATAGTGCGTATAGGTGACAAAATTAGTTTTGGCACTATTTTATTGTCTTTAATGTTTATGGAGATTGGAGTGCTCGATGGGCCAAAGGAAAATATTTGGGAGTAACCCACAAAATAAATCTTTCATGGAAAGATTTGATAAATACTTATGCGAAGGGTCTATGGGTGGGCCATTTAAATAGAGGGTGGAGATGTGGTATGATAGGTTCTGTGCAGTGTTTGAAGAGGAGTGATGCATACCCAAGGAGTTACCTTTAGTGGTGAGTAAGGTAGTATAGTTCACAAACCTACCACCATTTTTATATCGCATGATTTGCAATGAAGGATGAAGCTTGGAGCCTTTGGTGTAAACTTCCATATGCCTTCGAGCATGCTACTTCAAGGCATCACTTCACCACCATAGATGCATACCGCTTAAGCTTCATCACATATAAGGTAGATTGTGATTATCACACTCGAGAAAAACATATGTATATCTAGGACGTACTACCTACATTGAGAGGCTTATCTCGATTTAATAAACATAAAGCTAATAAGCTTGGCGATCGAGAGACGTTGAGCAGCACTTGTGTATCTTCAACTCAAGCCCAAGTTGGAGAATGATAAATGTGTTGAAAATGAGTTTGCGCTTCTAGGACTACCTAAGGGTAAGCATATAGTAGAGAATGTGTCAACTCCACATCCTGTAGAGACTATAGTGGTGGATGAAGAGGAGGATGAATGAGAATATAGTGGTATCCTAGAGCATAGAGGATGAAGGCAACCTATAGACAAGGTAGGAACTGAGTGCGTGACTACACCACCTCAGGTGCAAGAAGGAGATGATGAGGACCTAGATTTAGTACAAGGAGAGTGCTGCTTCAAAAGGGTATTCAAAATACTTAGAACCCAAGGTGTTACACCACAGTCAGTGCACAGATCACCAAAAATCTCTCCATAGAAGGAGACAACTAAGAAAAGGAGGAGAAATTTGAAGCTAAACGAGGAGGCAGACGAGTCTGAGGAGAGCGCTCCCGAATCTCCTATACCACCAGAGGATGTAGAAGAGTAAAAGGAAAAAGAAATGAAGGATGGAGAAGGAGTAAAGGAGATAGATGGGATAGTGTGAGAGATTACTTAGGGCATAACAAAACAATCTTGAAATCTTGGTGCTCAAGTTCCTAAGGGGCCAAGATCTAAGAGGACAAGTGTGGAGTATATTGCACCGGTCATGGGCTACTATGAGGACACAAGTAAAATTATCCGTGCCCGTTTCCAAAGCACGGTGGGCCTCAAGGAATTGTATGGATGGGAGCTGATGGATGAGGACATGACCACCATGCACACAAGGAAACAATTGTCTTGGTCAATGCAGACACATATAGATGAACCAGAATTCCACGTATGTGAAGATTCTAATGTATCAAGAAGATTAAAGAAGATACCTCAGCCGGACATATAACATTAAAGATTATTGTTATGTTAGATGAACAAGTAAGTAATCATTGGTGAAATTATCTATAGAGGTGGTAAGGAGGAATGTGGATAAAGATGCAACTATCAGGCACCGAAAAAAGAGATCAAGGCCAAAGTCAGAGATAATGTGCCTACGACAAGAGAAGGACTTAGAGTAGAATAAGAACAATGCTTTCAACAAAGCATGGAAAAGAAAATTGGAGACCATGTCTTGAAAGCAAGACCACATTTGGAGTCCAAGGTACCCGAAAATTTTCTTTCGCGATGCATTATGTACATACCTTGGTGGATTTGGTGCTTGAGGATGGACCTATGCGCATGCTAGCACCAAAGGATCTTGAGTAGGAAGTAGAGCGAGAAAAGGCTTCAGTGATGAGGAAGATTACATCTTATGAGGCATTACTCCAAACCTTACAAGAGGAGCTGAGGAAAGCATACCAGGCATTAAATATTTACACAACTCCGTAGGCGGTCATCAGGATAAAGACCATGGTAAAGGAAAATGAAGTCCTAAAAGTGATGAAGGATGAGACACTGGGTCACATAGAGAGGTTGACATTAGTAAAACAAAAGTGCGAGGCCCTTACAACAACACAGAACCCCATAAGGAAAGGTTAGATGAGTTGGGGAAGATTATAATGTAGAAGATGGATCTGCTAGAAGGAAGAATGTCTGCAATGTCCAACATTGTTCTGGTTTTGCAGAATGAAAAGGGAGAAATTTCCCAAGATGAGTTGGAGTCTATTGCGGTAGATATTCCAGAAAAAGTAGAGGCTACACTAAATGAGTGGTAGACATTAGAGCAAAGATAAAGGAAGAGTATCTAGAATTGATTCTTCCTAGGTTGAAGCAGAGGATACTGCTGAGTAAATCATTCTTTTGTATAGAAAATTCTTTACTATCTTCCATTTATATTCTTTCTCATTCTTTGAACATTCAAGAGGTAACCATTGTTAGGGCGGCAATGCAGTTAGTGTGGGGTAATTTTGAGCAGACAATGTATAACACTTAACAGAAGGCATATAAAATATTCACATAGAATAACAAAGTGCGTTCAAAGGCATGGGATGATCGAGAAGGAATCGTGCACAGAGGAAAGAGATTTGGGACTTATCGATTTTCATGATTATGATCTATTTTTGAAATATGACGTGTGAAGAACACAAACAGGTTGAAGACTTGTACGACACACATTGGCTATTTTTGGAAGAGGAGCTATGGAGCGCTTTGCATGGGATCAAACTAAGAATAGAGTTGATACTACCAGTTAACTGTGAGAGGTCTATTATTAGTATTCTTGCATGTGGGCATATTATTGTAAAGGCACATGGCTATTTTTAGCATGCAACCTATTTTAGGAGTGGATAAGCGGTGAAGGGAAATTCCCCACCCTTATAAATATGTAATGAACTGTGTAATATAGTAGAGGTTTATGAGAACTGAATTATTGTGAGGTTATGCTGCCAAATCTGATGTGTGCATAAACTATGGTATTATCTATTGTAATGAGCTTCTATGTATTTATCATGTTTAATATAATGGAGTGTATTGGCTGAATCAGAGTATTAATCTTGAGTATAATTGGTTCTTGCATGTTTTTATTTCATCATGGTTATCATTTAAGTATGTTATTCTTTAGATATAGATCTGAACATGCACTATAGAATGATGTATTAATTATGGATCTGAATGCATTAAGTCTTCATCATGCTAACATCCTGCAACAACAACCCTAAAGAGGGGCCTAATACCTTTGTGTGCTTCAAGTGAGCACTCGCCTAGGGTCCGAGTGATGTGCCAGTCGTGCCTGGGATTTTACTAGTAAATTCTAGGCTGCATCAAGATTTTTATCGTGGGCATGTCCAAATATTAGATGTTGTTTCACCTACTTCATCTTCTCATGAGTAACCACCATTGGCATGTCCTTTCACATGCATGATTTTCATGAATGACTCTTTTTGGGAGCACATTCCATTTGATCCTACTTGTTCTAACACTATATGCACTCATGATGAATTGACTTGGCTAGGGTTTACAATGGACAACATCTTTCCTCCGACTTATGATCCACATCTTTACCAAAAATTTATTTGTATTACTTATACTTATGGTCTTCTCATATTTTACCTTACCATATTTCTTGCGCATGTTTCTCACACTTCTCCACTTACACTCAGACAATCTTGGCTTGATTACATTGGGAGCACAATAGGCCCCCATCATACCGATATCTCATTTGACATGTCTTTTGGCTGTGTTTTCATTTGTAATGAATCATTCCTTGGCTATTCAAAAATATTACTCATTGGTATGTAATTGGATGTCCATTAACACCTTTTATCGATGAGGAATATGCCACATGGATGTATAATTTACACTTCAATGGCTCTCTCTTGATCAACCTTGTTGGCATGTGGTCCTATAGGTGTTGTCATTGATGAAAAACCACATTAATGAAAAAGTGGATGATGGATTATGGTCATATGATACTATGGATGATGTTGATATGGTGGTTTAGATGTGTTCATGATGATACATGGAGATTCAAGTGAGGATTGCTTGCTCTTGCAAGCCTATTTAGGTGCCTAAGTGATGCTATATAACAATATGAACTTATTGGTTGCTTGAGAATCATGTTGGCATGATGGATAATAGGTTTGGAGAGTTCTTGGGCACTCACATCAGTGGCATGGTGTAGATATAGGTGATTGGCTATGTTACAGTGCTCATTTGGAGCAAGTATGGATGTTAGGAGGTGTGAGTATGAGATTTAGAGCTACATGAGCCCATTAATGCATGTATTCAAGTGAATTATGGTATACCAAGTATGTTTGGGTAATTTTTAGTTATTTCATGATGTGTTATAGCATTCTTTCAGTTGAACCTAGCTTCTATAGTGTAAAACCTAAGGAGTTGATATGCAAGTCTCAGTGACTAGAGAGTTTGAGGTATGGTGATGAAATTATTATGATTGAAGATGTTATTCTGATGTATCATGGTTATTTTAGAAAATTTTTAGGTTGCTAGGATGTGAATTTTGTAAGATATTCCAATTTTGGCGAGACATGGGTTAAGAACTAGTGCATTTCAAAATTTCAAATTGGAACTTCGATGCTCACCCCGAATTGTGTGCTTGCATGGGACCTTGTGGCTTTCAAAGATGTTTTTACATTGAGTCTAGAAGGTTTCACAAAAATAATTAGGTTATTTCATGTTTAGGTTTTTCTAAACGAATGTTAAGAAGGTAAATAACTAGTTATGAGTGATTAACTAAAATAGGAATTTTATAAGTTAATCTAAACTAGTAACGATAATGGAACAACTGATATAAATGGAATGTAAATAATAAATAATTTTATTTTATATTTTAAATGAAATGAAATAATAGAAATGAGAAGGGATAGGGTACCAACATGAAATTAACTTACCTCACTGTGTGGGGATCGAACAGGATGATGTGTGGACATGACAAGGACGACGGTGTAACCCAATAAATTACAGTGAATGCAGATCTATCAGGATTGGGGCACCTGGGAGAGGGATAAGGCACCAGGGGGACCCCTGTTATTTAATCCAGGCACTCTGGTATGTAAAAAAATTTGGGATTTGAATCCATCAGTGTAGCAAGTTTTTCACAATATCTTCATCTTGGTCACTTGGTTGTTGCAATACCCTCGCTTATGTCATTTTAGTTATGTGATGAAGACTTACCTACAAAATCCCATACAAACAATTAAATCCCTAAAAATAAAGATGCAAATGAAGGGGTCGGATTAACCTTAGTTGCCACAATGGTGGACTTACTACTAAGCATTACACTATATTCCACTCCAATGTAGTTCTCGTGCTTGTGTGTGCAATTGTGTTCCTAGGGTGCCCTAGCGTCAATGATGTAGAAGTAGGGGGAAATAAATAGATGTAAGATGAAAATGGTGGATGGAATAGAATGAATACAACCCTTTCCCCCTATGCTTATGTGATGCAGATGTAGAAGATGCCCAAATGTAGTCCTCTGCTGAGTAAATAGCTAGCTCTTGATAATATATCACCCGCCCTTAGAGTAATGAGTATGCTTATGTTTATATAGGGATCTCTTGCTCAAATTTTGACACTAATGACCCGACATGCCGACTAGTACCTAGGGAATGAGAGGGAAAATGACAAAGACCGACCTTGAATAAGTAAATTAGACCCAAGTGTTACGGGGACTAGGGTGCCTAAAATTAAGGACCAGGGGCACCCATGGGCGCCCCAACACTACCGTAGGCACCCTAGTCAAAGAGTATTGATGAAAAATGACCAAATAATGACATGTAAGACCCTCTCGAAATATGACTAGAACTATGCAAACAATTGAAGACCATGTGAGACAAGTGATAATGAATACCGACTAAAAATGACAGACCAAGGATGAGCCATTAGTGAATACTTTTCTTACGCGAGATCCATATATAAAATAACATGGTGGTATAAAATGTAATAGTAAGTGCGTGATTTTGTGACTACATTTTCCCCACTTTATGTTGGTGAGTGAAAGCTCGGTAACATAAAGTAGATAGAGATGCATACCTGAGAGAAATCCAGAGAAGCCCATGTTGTAGTAGAACACACAAATGTGTAGTAGAAACACGCCAAAAGAAACAAAAGTGTGCCAAACCATGGATCAATGGGTTGATCCATACAACATAGAGAAAAGAGTAATGTCGTGATGAAGTGTGCAAAATGAAAGTGATGATTATAATGTTAGATGGTTTTAAACATTATATAATGATGATGAGATGGGGTAGGGAGTGATCAGTTCCCAACCCAAACACATGCATACAAATTATTAACTCAAGGATTTGGGTGTTCTACCACTAGAGGAAGAGTGGAGGGAGAAAATTGTGTTATTATCCAATCTCTAACTATATACTCAAGATCTAGCTATCAGATGGAATCAAATCAAAGATTTGATGGTTTCTGGATCTAGACAATTTTGATTAAACAGCTTAAACCATATAGGAGTGGTATAGGAAAGGCACTCTTTCCCCACTCCATGGGTGTCCCCGCAATGTGATGGCTTCCAAGTTAGGTCATCTAAAGTGAGAAATGAAAGTGATCTCCTAAGTTAGGTCATCTGGGAGGTGACTTTATTACATTGTATTTGATTGAATGATATGTTTTTTATTGTTAGAAATTTGAATGCGTTAATTGATTGATTGATTACTCGTGGAGAGGTTTTACTCTAGTTTCCACAAGATTAGGTCATTAAGGGGAATATATAGAAATTGGTGAATGACCACATGGAAAGGTTTTTACTCATTTATTTCCCTCGGGGTAGGTAATTAGGGGAAGTGATGAAATGCCGTATAAGTAGAAATTCTCGAGATATGGCGAAAATCATTTGATGTGCATTAGTAGTGGTAAAAAGTACAAAATAATGACTATAGTAAAGTGGGTGATAAAAAGGTAACTATAAATAGTAAGGTGAAAAAGTGTTTAGTCACCTTATTTGTTATTTGCGCGATTGAGATTGAGTTATGAGCAAGTGAAAAATGTCGCAAGTGAGAGCAACGCGTCGAGCTAGGCTTTGAGAGGGTGGTGACTACCGTAGCGTCACACATGACTGTGGAGTTGGTAAGTGCCTTGTTTTTCACAAAATGTATGGTGTATTAGGCATTTATACTGATTTTTGTAATTTTGAGAATTTTAATTTTCTCGAGTTTTGGACTTGGACAATAGTGTTGAGGGTGATAGTGATCCCTAGGATAAGAGTGCCCGATCCGGGTGCTGGTGTCCTGCTCATGGGCACCCTAGTCTTGGATCTAGGCGCCTTAGTCCAAAAAAATGTGTATTTTCTCTAGAATGATGAAAAATGAGATTTTTAGTGTATGTAAATATGATAAGTGAGTGTGTTTGTACTAATAAGGTGTTATAATGTAGCGTTTGTTATCGTTTTGTGTTGTGCAGAGGGGTATTCACTTGAGGGAGTTCTGTGGTGGGAATCATTTGAGTACATTGTTTGATTGGGTCTGTTGGATGATGACTGGGATGTTTTGGACTGTGTCGGCCTATGCCACATATCACGATCGGGTGTGCCCTATAATATGCATATGTTGACCGCACTATGTGACAGATGGTGTGCGTACATGTGTACCTTTGATTTCCCGTGGGGAGATGCTAGTGACACTAGATGATGTGTATTGTCTATTATGGTTATTGGTTGTTGGGGAAATGGTACATATGATGCTATTGGAGGACATGGATAGGTAGATGTGAGTGGCGAGATGGTCTTTTATAGGGACTTGGATACCCGCTTGAGGCTTATATAAGTCTAGATGCTATTCTAATGCCTAGTGTTTCGCGCTTGTGAAAGTTCATAAAAATGGTTATTACATCATCTACAATGGTGGAGGGAGGTGGTGTGGGAATATTATAAAAGATGTATGACATATGTCAACGTATAGAGGAGGAGGGATCTATATATGCATGGGCATGGTGTGTATTGGTACATCTATATAGAGATCTATATCGGTTTACTCATGATGAGCATAGAGGTGGGACAAGATCTCCGACACTATTACATGTGTGGGAATATGAGCACATATCAATGTTGATGCTAGTTGGGGGTCCACGGGTAGAGTGGACGAGGCCTAAGATATATGCAAGGAGGTGGATCAACATTCGTGGGTGTAGGATGGATAGTGATACATACAAAGCACTAATAGATAGGATGGGGTCCGAGACCATCACATGGAGGCCATACCATGATTACAAAGGATGGATCAAGGATATCGTAGAGCTACAATGTATTCAGAGAGGATGATATGGTTGGAGGATAGAGTTTTAGGTGTGGCCAAGCTTTTTCGGAGGAGAGAGTAAGGTGTTAGTTTGGTATGGCTCAGGATGTGCCCCTAGAGCCATATGTATGGCTGAGAGCTATCAGAGCACCGAGGAGGGATGAGGCCGACTAGGGCCCACAACAGAGTAACTAACACCTCCTGGTTTGGATAAGGTAGATAGAGGTGATAGATGTAGATGATGCTTTGGTAGCACATAGGAGTACCGTGCATGGTGGGTTGGACATCGATGGGTATTATTCCCATTATTTGCATATATAGTGGGGTTACTATATGTAGGAGGAGGAGGAGTGGGGAAGCACATGTCCCCAACCCTATAAAGCAACATCTATAGTGGAGCATGAGTATCTATATATAGTTACGTTATGTGTGTTGTTTGTCGGATTATATTTTAATAATGGTTTTCTAACTTAATGTGGTATTTGCATTATAGGAGATGCATATTGGTCTTTGATAGTCGACACATCCATCTCGCACCTTGACGCAAAATGTGTTGACCGACATCCTTGGTGGAGGTATATTAGAGTGAGTGGATGAGATCGCGGGTGAGCATGCCCATTAAAGCTAGTGGTCATAAGAACAACCACATGTATTTTATTCGTAGTTGAGAGGGATGATGCATGTGAGGAGACTTGACAAGCTTTGTGATGCTCGAGTGGTGGCCCTTTGGCACAAGATGTATTTGTATGGTTCATGGAGTTACAACATCATTTTGTAGAGTATTCTATGGAGAATACCTTATTACGTAGGCAAGTGGAGTGATATCGAGGCCGTGAACAACGACGTAGAGTGAGTGGTGAGACATCTAGTTCTAGGGCTATCACAGTACCCAAGAGTGATGGTGATGATGATATTTGATTATCATGATTGTATATGATGTAGGGAGTTACCGCCAATGATGATTGCATTTAGTACCTATCTTCACGTGGATCATGCACCCATTAAATTGCTAAAAGATCCCGTGTAATGTTGGAACATCCCCAAGGTGTGGGACCTTGTTTCCTTGGGATGAACCTCTGAGAAGGCCAAATTCATTTGGAACTTGGGGAACCTGATTTAAGATCTATTTACAAGGATAAAAACACTTTAAAATGACTCTAATATACTCAATTCATGGGGTTTAGAGTTAGAAATAACAAATAATGGAAATAAGGTGATATACCAAGAGAGTATGATTACATAATTTTATGATATTTACACTAGAAAGGGTTAAATTAGAAAGGATAAAAAAACCATCACAATCTAATGCACCTTATGCTATTTATATAGGGAAAATAATGACCATAAATAAAATACCATGCATTTCTTTATAAGACCCCAAGAATACCTAATAGATAGATCAAATCTGTTCAAATACACAATCAACAAATCATGACAATATATGATATACATGTCATATACCCCTTTCTCTTTATGACGCTTTAATGATAATATAAATTTATAAAAAAATGAATTTAATATTTCCACAACTATATTTAAGCTAACCACATCATTCTCCCACAGATTGAAATGAGATACTCGAAATAAAGGTGAGTTAATCACTTATACTAAGGAATTGCACATTCACAAAGCATACATTAATCAACTATTAACATAATAAATCAAACCTTTCATGGAAACATATTTTTCTAAATATAATTGAAAGGCTCCAAAGTATTCAAAGCACTCTTCCAAGCTTGAAGAGTAACTTTCTCAATGATCTATATCAAAAACTCTATGCACTTAACTAGTTATAAGTTTTTAGGTTGAGCCATTACAATCAAGCTTAACTAACGAGTTACTAAAAATAGAATGTAATTAAGTTCCAAGGAACATGCTCAGATAAAAATATCCAAGTAGTTGTAAAATTTTGACTCAATCAACCCTACAACTAGGACTGATCTAGATCTTGGAACTATCCTCTCATGGCCACCTAGCTTAGCTTGATCTTGCAACATATTTCCCTTCTTTGGTTTTCTCCTGCTCTTTCTCCCATACAATCATCCGATGATTATAATCAATGAAACATTTGATGATTTCTTATACTTCTTATTCTTCCGATCCACATGCGTAATGACTCACCACATCTACTATTGCAATCTCTCTTTCCACTTTAGCTAGAATCCTTTCGAGTTTACTCACCACTTTCTTCAGTTGACTTATGAAATTTTGACATGATACCAACTTGTCAATTGAATCACCATTGAAATTCCTAGTTACCTCATCATATTTATTTACCAAAACTTTGAAATTTGACTTAATTTGATCTACTGGAAGGGCATCAATATTCTCATTGAAAAATTTGCCAGTTGATATTATCAAACTCTTCCGAGACATCATTTAGAGTATCCATTATTTCCACGTGTTTTTCATCCAACTTCTTGATCAAATTTTGTAACACACCGGGATCTAAATTCCACACCTTATGAAACTCAATCAACTTGGAAATATCATTAATTACTTCTTCTTGAAGCAAGTATATTTAGATCCTCATCTCTAATCTTGCCCCATGTGGTCAATTTTAGATTCAAACTATTATTGTCTTCAGAGAAGACTTCATCCATCCTACAAATGGAGTCTCTTTCGGTTTACAAATCATTATGTAATTCAACAACTTATTTAATCAAAGGATTAGCTTCCTGAAGCATGCATTCCATCCACCCATTCACTAATCTTCCCTTCTGACCTATCTTTTCAATCTCATGATATGAGATATCATTCAGAGTGGAAGAAATTGTTAGAGAAGTTGTAGTTGAAGGATCAATGGTTGGAGTGGGTTGTGTTACTTTCCTCAACAAAGCAGTGAGTTGTTCAACCTTTGATGTTAGTTCATCCTTGGAAGCTTTATCCGTATCATAATTCTCCAATAAATTCCCAAAATTCATTTACACATCTTGGTTAGCACCTTCGTGTGTTTCCTTCCCTAGAAAAAATCTAGAGATTTGATAATCTACCGCGTGATTGTCTCTTTAGTCTTTCCATCAACAATAGTAGAAATTTCCACGACTCTCTCTCCCGATTGGTTTGAGATGATAAACTGGAGATGATATTTGGCCATTTGGCCCGTCTCCTCGGAGTAGGTTCCAACACACTTAGATCTATTACGTCTACTGCAGGCACTTTCTTCTTTTGTTTTGAGGTTTGACGATATATCCATTCTGTATAGCAGATACGAGATGGAAGTGGCATGACTAATTCAGAACACAGAGCACTCGGTAACATTAGTTGGAAATGAAATGGTGGTGATAATGATGGATGTGGTGGAAGTGAGAATAGCCTCGAAGTGGATACAATGAAGTCGAAGTTGAAATGGAAGAAAATGAAAGTTCCGAGGGATTGAAGTGGAAACTAGGGACCCAATCATCTCCCCTACTGAGAGAATAGGAAGGGATGAAAATGATTGGGCCATGGATGGGGATGGAAAAGAAGAAATGAGTGTAGGAGTAGAAGGTAATGATGGAGATGATAATGGCAGGGAAGGAGGGGGTGACATATTTTGTTATATAATTGGTAAATCAATAACTTCAACAACTTCTAGTACTGGTATTACAAAGGAAATAACCTTAGAAGTAGGAGCCTTGGGAAGAGAGGAACTTATAACAACAAATGAAATCTTCTTAGGAATTATATTGGCCTTTTAGGTAGACCTTTTCCCTTTTGTGGGTGTAGGAAGACTCATTGTTGGTCGGGCTTCTATTCTTATAGATTGATCTAACCCTTTGGGTGAAATTCCCATGGTAACCAACCAATTATATGTTCTTTGTAAAATGTTCCCTACCCTTTCTTTAGTATTGCAACTTTCCTCTTGATACCAATCAATCCATGATAATGGTTGATTGAAAACATTGTTCTCCTTGTATATTAGATCCAACACTTCCTCTTCATCCTCCTTCTCTTTTGGAATCTCTACAAGACCAAACTATCTAACCTCATCCTAAGTTAATCTTTTGTATTCTCGTTGCTTGATAATAACCTCATCCCGATAGTGAATCCAAATATCCTCTAGCTGAGGCATGTGAGAACTAGATAAACCTGTTTCACTGAACTTTCCCCAGTAGTCAAAATTGGTTCTGGGATGAAAGGTTCACAAGGTAACTTCAGACATCTCTGCATCCACATTATTTGCTTTATAAATACTGGCACAATTATACCTTCCGATTGAAATGGGAAACTGGAATCCCGCCTTATGTCGTTTGTTCTAGATTTTGTGATAATCCAACAATTTTCAAACCAACTCTAACAAAACCCATTTATCAGTAGGACTCCTTGGTAACTTGCTTGAGGCACCTACAAAACCGGGAATCCTAGTGTATGTAAATGTTGGAAACTAAGATAAATGACTCCCCATTCTCGTACTTCTTTGAAATCCTCATCATAAATCCTTCGATTATACAAATCCTTGTCAAAATGATAAAGGAGAACAACAAAGAAGGCACCATTGACTTTGTAAAAATGTCTGCTTCCCTCGTCCATGATGATTTGAGGATAGAAATAGAAAATATGTGATGCACTTCTAACACCTTTAGTATTTAACCCATTGAATTCCCCTATGGTCATGCGCAGTATAGACCAAGAAAGAAGTCATGTAAAAGGTTTTGGAAGACAAGAATTTACTTAATTGAAAACATATAGAGCTGCTGATATGATCTCCTCATCGTATGAATTCTTTGTTCTTTTTAATAGTGGAAATATATCGAACATCCATTCCTGAAACTCTTTTACAGAAGAAAGACTTAAAACTATACTCAACAACACAATGAGATCATTTACTTCTTGGATGAAATCTGATCGGAACATTGTCTTAGGAAACTTGGTGACACTCTTAGCCAAGTAGCTCTTCATCATGACCTTTGCACACAATTCGGTTTCCTTGTCCCAATGTTCAATTGCAGCTTCTAAATAAATTTTGGCATAGTCCTCAACATCTGGGAGTTTAAACAAATCTTCAAAGAAGTCAGAGTCCAATCTAATTATGACCTTGTCATCATCATTCTTCACCGTTATGGAATCTTCATCAAAATGGGTTGTTGTAGCCAAGATGAATTCAAGACAATGCATGGATGCAAGAAAACTAGTAGCGAGAGCAAGCCCACTGTCATATATATAGCCTACATCCAAGATTTCTTGTTAGGAGCTCTCAACCTTTCCCAGAAGTTTGGAAAATCTACCTTCCCAAGATTGGTATCTCCAATATTTCCCAAGTTTGAGGAAAGACACAAGTGAGGAACAACTCCTAAAAATGTATATTTCATCTTTTCTTTTCCTTTTGAGGAGGAGGTTGACATTAAGTTTAGAATTTAGAATCAAAGGGCCTTTGGAAATTTTATAGCGAATCTTGTAAAAACTTGGAAATGTCAAAGTCCAAAAAGAATCTAGCTCAAAGTGAAAACTCTTTCAAAACTCAAAATTGGCAGACCTCACGAAACTCAAAATCAAAACCCCAAAACTTCAAATACTTATACCTCCAAAACTTCAAAAAAGGAAAACTTCTAAAACTCGAAAATCTTGAATCTCCGAAATTAGAACCTTCAAAAGTCTAAAAAGGAAAAAGCCTCAAAATCCCAAAACCGACGACCTCCAAAACTCTGAAATTGATGGTTTCAAAAAAGCAACCTGCGAACTATGAAATTACCGAAGGGAATGAAATGAAAGTCAAATACTTGTGGAGATATGGGAGAAATTATCATGCAATCTAGACTGGATGCCTGCACATGTTTGATTTACTGACTCTGGAAATAAAGAAACATTCTTAAGGAAAATATGGTGGATGATGAGGGTTCCATTTCAAAATAATAAAAAGGAAGAAAAAAAGAAAATAAACAAGGAAGAAGACCCAAAACAATCATAAACCAAGAAGAAATAACCCAAAAAAAATTACCTTGAAAATGACGCCTCGAAAGTACAAAGAGTTCGGTAAAAATCAGAGTGTCAGAGAAAAAATTTAGGTGAATATGATAGATAAAAATCTGATTTTATGTAAAAAAACTTGAAATTAATGCCTAGAAGCTGACACATGGAGAGTAGGTGAGAATTAAAGTCCCATAGAACTCCAAATTCTGAAACCTTGAAAGTCTGAAGTTTTGAAAGTTCAGAATTTTGGAGTTTCAGACTTCAGAAGTCTAGAGGTGAAATTATCAAAATGAAGATGGAAGACTCCAAAACCCGAAAGTCCGAAGTTCCAAAATTTCAGAACTTCGAGTTTTAGAATTTAGAACTTTGACAAGATATTTCTCAAAAGGGGTGATGTAGACTTCTGAAACCTGAAATTTTGAAGTTCCAAAATTTTGGAACTTTGGAGTTTTGGAGTTCGAACTTTGAAGTCAAAAATTGAAAACTGCCAAAGGAGACTTCCAAATCTCGAAAGTTTGAAACTATGAATTTTTGGAAATTCGACTTTCGAGTTCGAACTTCAAAATAATTTTTTTAGTTTAACAAGATCCTCTCTCGAAAAGGAAAACCTTTGAAATCCAAAGTCTAAAATTTCAGACTTCAGAGTTTCAGAGAACTTCAACACATTTTTAAAACACTTATGGGTGAAAGATTCAGAAGAAATTTTGAAGCAATTTTTAACATCTTATTTTCAAGGTAAGATTTAAAGGTTAACATTTTTGTGACCTCTAAGGAATGCTTTCCTACTAATATTTTAGGCTAGTAGCCTTATACAAACCATTGGGAAAAAGAGTCTTGAAAGAAAACTACATTTAGAGCACAAACAAAAGAAACAAAAATAAACACACGATGTGTAAAGCACTTGGAGGAAAAGTGAAAACGAACATTGTACAGGGGGTGGAAAATTCTCAAAAGAAATCTTTGAGATGTATCCAATTTACATGAATGTGGAGTTCTTCTCCATTGAGCCTGGATAGATGAAACAAATTTGTCTCTTTGAAACTCGTGATGATGTATGGCCCACTCAAGAGAGCATCAAACTTAGTGTGTTTTCTTGGTTTGGATCTATCTTCATCCCATTTGAGAAATCAATCTCCCTCTCTAAAATGCCTATCGACGTGTTCTTGTCAAAATATTTCTCAACTTGAGCCTGATGTTGCTCCAAAGTCATCATAGCCCTGTTACGTACTTCTTCTAACTCCATGAGTTTAGCAAACCTTACTATCAAAGAATCATTCTCCATAACCTCAAGCTGATGAGCTAAATCTAAAGAAGGTAACTCCAAGGAGAGCGGAATTTTCACTTCTCTTCCATATACAAACATAAAAATAGAAGTTTTGATGGTCCTCTTAGGAGTGATCTGATCTACCCATAAATCAGTCTTAAGTTGTGTATGCCAAGTCCTCCTGTTAGTCTCCATTGTGTGCTTAATAATCCTTGTGAGGTTCTTATTGCTAGACTCAGCCAATCCATTTCCTTGAGGATAGTAATTAGATGAATTCTTGAGGTATATCCCATTTTTAACAGCCCATTCACTTAGCTTCGTGCCAAGGGAATCCATTATGTTGTCTGAAATAACAATAAATGGGACATCGAACCTTGTCATTATACTTTCTAAGAAATCAAGAATTACCTTCTCATTGCTCTCCTTCAATGCTATTGCCTCTGTCCATCGAGTAAATTAATCCATTGTAATAAGGACCCATTTATGCTTGTCACCGGATGGAGGATTAATCATTCTAATGAAATCCAACCCCCATTGAATGAAGGGTTGATCCACTTGAATTGGATGAAGAGGGAGGGCTGCCAACCTCTATTTTTCTATGAAAAAGGCACATTACTTACATTTTCTTACTCAGAGATGAGCATATTTGAACATATCCACCCAATAGTAACCAACTCACATGATCTTAGTAGCAATTTTTCGTGTAGAATAATGTCCTCCTGATAGGCTATTGTGAAACTCTTCTAGTATCTTGATTACCTGTTTTGGTCCCACACATCGAAGAAGAACACCATTCAAATCCCTTCGAAAAAGAACATTATCTACCAGAACATATGGAATAGAATGAAGATAGAATGTTCATCTTTGAATTTTATTCATATTCATAGGGTATGCTCCCAAGGAAAGGAAATTATTTATTTTGATAACCAGCCAACTTGATCATCACCCTCATCGGTGTTTAAGAATGTAACATCTTCATCATGTTTAAATTCCATGCCTATAGCAAGTTGCTGACACAAACCTTTACCTCTGACAAGTTTGGTAACTTTGATGTGTACTTCATACTCCATCACCTTCCTGATCCATCCAACATGCTTCTCATTCATCTCTTTGTTTAGCAAAAATTCCTTGACACCTGGATGAGACACCATCGATGAATTTTGTTGTTGGACAACATGTGCTTAAAAATTTCTTCAAAGCTCGGATAATTGCAAAGAATTTTTTTCAAAAAATGAATATATGAGCTCATAGTCTTTGAGGGAATAACTAAAAAAGTAATTGGTTGCTCCATCAGATCATCATTTTTTTGAGTAAGGATACCCAAAATGCTCTCTTGACCTGAAAAATCATAGAGGATAAAATATTTATTGAACTCAGGGTTCACCAACGTGGGAGCTTGAGAAATGGTTGTTTTGATGGCTTTAAAACTCTTTTCTCCTTCCTTTGTTTAGGAGAAAGGAATATTTTTCTTTAGCATAGCTGTCAGTGGCTTAGCCAATTCTACAAATTGAGGGATGAATCTCCGCATGAAACTTATGGTGCCTAGAAAAATTTGGAGTCCCTTCTTGTGACTTGGGAGGGAGAAGGAAAAAATTGAGTGAATTCTGGTTAGAACAATTAATAGTCCTTCCGTTGAAACAATATGCCCCAACAACTTTCCTTTGTATATTGTGAAAATACATTTCATAGGGTTGAGTGAAACCCCAAATTCCCTGTACCTCCATAAAAATTTTCTAAGATATGTAATGTGGTCACCTGCATGTTTAGAGTATACAATTATATCATCTAGGTAAACCAAAATGATATCGTTGATTAATCCCTTAAATGCCACGTCCATGGCTCTTTGAAATGTAGCCCCAATATTTGACAATCTGAATGGCATTTTGTTGTAAGCATACGTGCCCCACTTGGTAGTGAAATCCATTTTGAATTGATCGGATTCTTGGACTAGAATTTGATTATAGCCTGAATATCCATCGAGTAAAGAGAATCTTTGAGCTCCTACCACCATTTGAAAGATTTACACCATTGATGGAAGAGGATAATGGTATTTCAATGAGGTATGATTCAAATCCCTGAAATCCACGCATAACCAAATTTCTCCATTCTTCTTCCTTACAGGGACCAGATTGGCTACCTAGGAGGAATGCTTAATAGGAAAAATTATACGAGCTTCAAGTAGCTTGGTTAGCCCCTTTCTCATTAATGGCTCAATTTTGGGATTAATTAGCCTATGCTTCTGACGAATTGGCTTGACATTAGGATCCAATTCGATGGTATGTTGTGCTAGACATGGATCAAAACCACGTAGGTATTTGTAGCTCCATGTGAAAATATCATGACACTCTTGAAAAAGTTTGATACAAGTTTCTTTTTCTTGATGGTATATACTTTACCAATTTTCAAATTTTTCACTTGTTACCTCAATTTCCTCAAAATCCTCTTCTTTGACCACCATGTTAGAGCTTTGTCTTTTGGCTTGATTTTCCGAATTGAAGATGGATTCTAGGGTAACTAAGCCTCTCGGTAGATTTTTTCTTTTTAATTGAATGATTTGATCATCATATGCTTCTTGTAACTTATCTTGACCTTTCTTGCGAATTCTCGCCTCTATTTGTAAAAATAGGAATATTTATTAGTCACTATTGAATACTTACTAGCTACTTACATTATCGGGGATTGCGAGTCGAACCACTATTTTGACAGACATTCTTGTCCTTTTTTGTGATATCAACTGATATGTCATATTGTGAACCAATTGTAGCAATCCTATCAACATCTTGATTTTGATTTCTAGGAACCACATGGATCCTAAAATCTTCAAAATCTTCAATTAAATCCTAGAATTGGTTCTTATATGACCTTAAAAGATCATTTTGGATACACCGCACACCGTCACTTGATGAACTAATAACTCACTATCTCCAAAATAGTCGGGCTCTAATACCTTTATTTTGAGCAAGTTGAATTCCTTGCAAAAGGGCCTCATATTACTCGTAACGTTATCGATGTACAATTAAACTAAAACCACAAAGATGAGAAGTATTTATCTCATTACGGAGAAATTATCATAACATCGGCACCGAGATCCATTCTTACTCCTTGAGCCGTCGAAGAACAATTACCATAATCCTTTAAGGTTGCTTTGTGTTTTAACAAGTTGTGGTATGGTTGTTCCTTCCTCTATGTGCCCAATCCCTTTTTCTCTAACAACAAAAACTAACTTCTTCTTTTGCTAACACATCAGCTTAGGGATTATATTGATGGTCTCCATATACTTCATCTAGCATAGTATTAGGTAATTCTTCCATAAGAGTGATTAGTTCATGATCAACAACTTCTTCCTCTCGATCATGGATGATATAATTTCCATTTGTAGGACTAGTAGTGTAGGGTTCTACATGGTTACGAGAGATTGGATATGCCCTTATAGTTACCTTGGTCTTGTATCGAGTCATGAGAATCATATGTGACCAATCAATTGATAGGTAACCACCCATTTTGGAAGTGAAATCTTGTGATAAGTAGATAACAAAGAGAGGAGGGAGATCAACGGCCGACACGTCCCAGGTGAACATCAAACTTGGGCATGCATGGATGGTAAGTTGAAGTCCTTTGATGATGCCAAAAATCTAAATGATTGTGCCATCTAGCTAAAAAATCCCTTTGCAATCGATGTATATTATATTCCTAGCACGTCTGTAATTTGCTTGGGCATAATAGAGCTACTGGTACTAGAATCGATCATGCGGTGATGTACCGTGAGTTATCACCAATGATCATGGAAATATAGAATGGTGGTGGTTTGTTCGAATTAGGAATATTTTTCCCTTCTAGTTAGCACAAAATTGTTATGATTAATGCTCCATGACCCGATAATCCATCAGTTATACCAAAACTATTCGAGACTCTCTCTCGAGAAATTTCTCGAGAAGGAATTGAGAGTGCATCTCACATAGTGACACTCAAGTTAGTCTTCTTCATTTGCTCCACGATATTAAAGGGAATTGCTCCTAATTTTCTGACACTTCTTTTGGAATTGGGTTCCTCCTTTGGAAAATTCTTGTTGGGTCTTGTGATGCACGAAGAACCTTCTTTCCTTGCAGACTAGACTAGCATGTGTTTCGACATTTTCTTTCTTACATCCTTATCAAGCACCGCTTGTGGTGAGGCTATGAAGTAGATGCTTGTTATGATTTGGAAGGTTGAATTTCCATTGCTCTCTTTTTGGAATGAGTGTTTTCTACCACTGATGAGGAATCTATATTCACCCTGCATAAATCTTCTACGCTTGCCAATTTATAAAAGTGGTTTCTTCAGTGCACGTGATTGACTGCTATTTCTGTGTGGATGAATTTTCTATTGGCTTTGGAGGGGCTGATACACTTTGAACCATAAGGGATTGGCTAAGAACTCCATTGGGGAAATTTTTTTGATTGTGAGGTGAGAATAAGGATATCACCATTCATAATATTGAAATAGATTATTTTGTGCAGGTATAATAGCTCTAGAATAACTAGCAGTGAGAGGATTCCTAAAATTTAGAGGCCTAACATTTGTAGCTTGTCCCAAAACTTGGTTTTGAGGCTGATTATTTCCTTGAAAGGGAGGATGGTTAGCTTGAATCTTTGCTGATTTTTGGTGATATGGATGATTGTATTGACCTTGCTTTGCCTTTTGAGTGCAACAAGTTCATTCTCAAAAGTTTGCAACAACTACTTGACTTCAAATAGGTCATTCAAGAGCAGGGGTAAATTGAGGTGGTTGTTTGGAAGTCATTGGAATGGGAAATGATGGTAGGATGAGTATTTGTAAGATCCAAAGACAATGACATTAGCGGTCATGGAGCTATCTTCCTAACATGAATTAAGGAATTCTCACCCTTATGGCAACTTCGTAGGCATCAAGTAATATAGTCCCTCCCATGGATTGGATCATTACTCCTACATCACTATTCAAGGCCATGACATAATGGTGGATCATTACTGGTATCATACTGTAATCATTGCTTGAGTGGAGGAATGAGGCCATGACAAAAAATAAATTACTTTTCAAGATCTATGGGTTGGAAGACAAGATGATGGATACAAGCATTGAATCATAAAATATAATCCTTGATAGGTTCCATGGAGCCTTGATTGTTGAGTTGTGGAGCTTAGTTTTTTCACAAATAAGATTCTTTATGAAATTTCTAGAATTCACAGTAACCGGCGTCAGTCGGGTGACCGTCGTCGGTCACCTAGGGACCAACATTGGTTAACTAAGGAGGAACCAAGATCAGTTAGGGTAATCGACATCGATTACCTATGCACGATTACTTTTATTTAAGTCATGGGAATTAAATCTAACCTTTGATTAAAAGGTGATCTAATGGTTGTAATTACATAGCTAAGGTTCCCTAAGTTTGTATATGCTTATATAAGCTAGAAAGCTAGGGTTAGAAGATAGAATTAGAAGAATTGTAAGAAGGAATTCTTGGAGAGAGAAAAATAGAAGCTTGTGAGGAAGAAATTACTGTAAATCCAAGAGGTGTGGAAGATTGCAGATCTTCACGTAAAACTTTGAATAATATATTGGTTGTTTCTTGGTGGATGCAGCCTACACTAGGTGAACCACATTATATCTTGTGTATTGTTCTTATGGTTTATTTCCATATTTATTACTTGTATGCTTAGATCTATGCTTATATATATATATATATATATATATATATATATATATATATATATACAACTAGTATGTTTATCCCCAACAACTAGTATCATATATTTTTATTTGAGGTTTTTATGTGTTGACAAATTTACTCAAAGAGGATTTCTGATTGAGTGGGAGCTACAACAATGGAAGAAAATGGAAAATACAAAGTTGAGAAATTTGACGACTATAATTATCAATTATGGAAGATGCAGGTGGAAGATTATCTGATATCGAAATATCTATACTTATCGTTGGATGAGAAGGCAAGACCTACAAAGATGATTGATGAAGAATGGAAAATTATTGATAGAAAGGCTCTGGGATCTATAAGATTGAGTCTGACAACATCTGTGGCTTTGAATATTACTGAAGTAGCAACCATGGTAGAGTTGATGAAATATTTAGCTAATTTATATGAAAAACCTAGTGCTTTAAATAAAGTTTATTTGATGAAGAAATTATTTAATTCAAATATGCAAGAAGGTGAATCTGCATCAAGTCATTTGAATGATTTTCATTTTATTGTAAATCAATTAAAATTGGTTAATATTCCATTTGATGATGAATTGAAAGAAATTTTATTCTTATGCTCTTTTCTAGATAGTTGGGATAACTTGGTAATGGCTTTTAGTAATACAACATTTGCTACTAATATTTTAAATTTTGATAATGTGGTTAGTATAATCATGAATGAAGAAACACATAGGAAAAGTATAGGAGAATTATTATCTGGTAATGCTTTGAATGTAGAAAGTAGTGGAAGGTAGAAGGAGAGATCCAAGACCAATAATAATGGGAAATAAAATTTAAGAATGACTCTAAATCCAAAGGTAAAGGATTAACTCTTGGAATTGTGGAAAGAAATGACATGTAAAAACATATTACTGGTTCAAAAAATAAAGAGAATGTGCCAAAGAAAGGTAAAGAGGAAAATGTTGCATCTTCTGAGGTAATGCAAGATGCCCTTATTCTCTCCTTGGATGCTAAAATTAAATCACGTGTTTTAGATTCGGTGCTTCTTTCCATGCTACCCTAATAAGGGTTATTTCAGAAATTATGTCTAGGGTAATTTTGGGCATGTTTATTTAGGAGATGATGAACCATGAAATATTATTGGTAAAGGATAAGTTAATCTAAAATTATAGAATGGAAATACATGGATATTGAAAGATGTGAGGCATGTTCTAAGCCTCTAACTTTCTACATGAAAACTAGGTGAATCTAGTTGCATGGTTACATTCACAGCCAAATCTTGGAAAGTTACCAAGGGATCTCTTGTTGTAGAAAGAGGAAAGAAGGTAGGAACATTATATTTGTCTACCTGTATTACTAATTCCTTTTCTATGCTATCTACTTCATATTTAGATGCAAGCATGTGGCATAATTAGCTAGGCCATATGAGTAAAAAATGAATGCAAATCTTAAAGGAAAAGGGTAAGTTATTAGATTTGAAAGATGTAGATATTGATTTCTATGAGCATTGTATATTTGGAAAGAAAAAGAGAGTGAGATTTCTCAAAGTTGGGGCAACAAAGAAGGAGCTTGTGCACTCAGATGTGTGGGGACCAACCCAGGTAGCTTCTCATGTAGGATCCAAATATTATGTGACTTTCATTGATGATGCCATAAGAAAGGTATGGGTTTATTGTATTAAATATAAATATGATGTTTTTGAGACTTTTAAAATATGGAAATCCCTTGTGGAAAATGAATCAAATTCAAAGTTAAAATGCCTTAGATCTAACAATGATGGTGAGTATTGTAGTAAGGCTTTCAATGATTATTGTTTAGTGAATGGAATACACAGAAAAGAACGGTTCCTAGAACACCACAGGAGAATGGTGTTGCTGAAATAATGAACAAGACAATCATGGAACATGCAAGAAGCATGATGATACTTGTTGGATTACCCTTGTAATTTTGGGCAGAATCAGTAGACACGGAGGTTTATTTAATTAACCGCGGGCTTTCAAGTGCACTAGATGGTGGAATACCAGAAGAAGCTTAGACTAGAAAAGAGGTAGATCTTTCTTTTCTTAGAGTATTTGGTTTAGAATCTTTTGTGCATGTTGATAAAGAAAATAGAAAAAATTTGGATGCTAAATCCAAGAGATGTACTTTTATTGGTTATGGCTCTAGTGATTTCAGATTCTATTTTTAGGATTTAGAAGATTTTAAGATTGTTAGGAGTTATGACATTGAATGAAATGAAAAGAGAATGCATAGGGATCAAGTTTTGGCACCCAAAGACGATCCAGTTAGAAATTTTGTGGAAGAAAACTAATTCTCAGATTTAGAAAAGACATCTATAGGTACCAGAGTCGATCGGCTGAACCGCATATCGGTTCAATAGAATGATGTCGGTCTCTAGGACTAACATCGACTATAGAAGAGCATGACCGACATCGCTTAAGCGGAACCGACATCAACAAGAGGTGATCAATTTTGGTCACTGTCAGAGGTGGATACAAATGTACATGACATACAAATTAAGCCTCTAACACCCTAGATCTCAGTTAGAAGGTCACAAAGGGTAAGTAGACCTCCAGAAATATTTACACCTTCCTTATCTTATTTATTATTGACTGATAGTGGTGAACCAAAAAGTTTTGAAGAAGCAATATAGGATGAAACCCACAAGAAGTGGGAGCATGACATGGATGAGGAGATGGACTCCTTGGAACAAAACCAAACATTGGATTTGGTTAAGTTTCCAGCAGGTAAAAGGACATTACAGAACAAATGGGTTTACAGGATCAAGGAAGAAGAGGGTGGATAGAAAAGATACAAGGCAAGGCTTGTGGTAAAAGGATTTGCATAGAAATCAGGTATTGAATTTGGTGAGATATTTTCTCTCGTAGTAAAAATGAATTCCATATGTACTATTTTGAGTTTAGTTGTAGTAGAATATTTGCACTTAGAACAACTTGATGTCAAGATGATTTTCCTTCACGGTGATTTGGAGGAAGAGATATATATGCAACAATCACTTAGATATGAAGTCAAGGGTAATGAGAAACTTGTGTGCGGAGCTTGTATGGGCTCAAGAAAGCTCCAAGGCAATGGTATATGAGGTTTAGCGCTTTATGCACGAGCATGGTTATATGATATGTGAATTTGACCATTGTGTTTATTTCAAGAAGCTTGGAAATGGAAGCTATATTATTTTGTTACTATATGTAGATGATATGCTTATTGCAGGATCTAGTATGCAGGACATTATTAAGCTTAAAGAAAAGTTAGCTCATACATTTGCAATGAAGGATTTAGGAGATGCAAAGAAAATCCTTAGCATGCAAATTCACAGAGACAAGAAGAACAAGAAGTTGTATTTATCTCAGGAACATTATATCAATAAGGTGTTGGAAAGGTTTAATATGTAGAATTCAAAACTTGTAAGTACACCTATGGCTGGACACTTTAAATTGAGAAAATATTAGTGTCCTATATCACATGAGGAGGTCAAGTACATGGCATAAGTTCCATATGCTTCAAGTAGTTGGAAGTCTTATGTATGCTATGGTTTGTACCAGACTAGACATTACACAGAAGTGGGAGTTATGAGCAGATTTATGGCCAATCCAGGTAAAGAGCATTGGAAAGTAGTCCAATGGATTCTCAAGTATTTAAGAGGGACATCCAACATGTAGTTATGATATGGAGTATCAGATAATTATTTATGTGACTATGTTGATTTAGATTTTTCAGAGATTTGGATGGTAGGAGAAACACCACTAGATATGTATTCATAGTAGGTGGGGCGGCAGCTTAGTTGGATTTCAAAATTACGAGAAGGTTGTGGCCTTGTCTACAAAGGCTAGCAAAGAGATGATATAGATGAACATGTTCATGGAAGAGTTGGGAAAGGAGCAAGAGGATTACAAATTATACAGTGATAGTCAAAGTGTGATTCATCTGGAAAAGAACTCAACGTTTCATTCAAGAATGAAACACATTCAGTTGAGATATCACTTCATATGATAGGTGTTGGAGGATGGGCAACTGAAACTGGAGAAAGTTCATACAAATAATATCCCTACGGATATACTAATGAAGCCGTTGGCAAAGGAGAAGTTAGAGCTACACTCCACTTCTTTTGGTCTTCGAGTTTGAGACTTGAACAGGGAGAAATAGTCTAAGGAAAGGATCTAAGAATGGATCTATACGGTATAGTGCAACAATTTATCTCCAAGTGAGATATTGTTGAGTTATAGAGATTAATTTCTTCACAAATAACATGCTTTATGAACTTGTTGGAATACACACGATGTGGACGTTGGTCAAGCAAGGAGGAACCGATATTGGTTAGGGTAACCGACATTAGTTAGGGTAACCGACATCGGTTACCTATGCGTGATTGATTTTATTTAAGTCACAAGAATTAGATCTAACCTTTGATTTAAAGGTGATCTAATGGTTGTAATTTCATAGTTAAGGTGCCCTAAGTTTGTATATGGTTATATAAGCTAGAAAGCTAGGGTTAGAAGATATAATTAGAAGAATTGTAAGAAGGAATTCTTGGAGAGAGAAAAAGAGAAGCTTGTGAGGAGGAAAGTATTGTACATCCATGAGGTGTGGACGATTGTAGATCTTCTTTGTATATCCTCTGTAAATCTTCAAATAATATATTAGAAATTTCTTAGTGGACATAGCCCACACTTTGGGTGAACCATGTTATATATTTGTATATTGTTCTTCCGGTTTATTTCCGTATTTATTGCTTATATGCTTAGATTTGAATATATATCTATACAATGGTGTGTTTGACCCCAACACGATATAGAGTAGGTAACCAATCATAAGTAACCTTAGGGCCATTTTTAATTATAAACTAATGGAGGAAGGTGTCCTCCATGTCATAAAAAGTACTAATGGATCCAAAGGGGAGATGAGTGTACCATTGTAACACCTCATCGATAAGACTATAGCAAAAGGCCTTAAGTAATAATATATCATTAGAATAGGAGGCCATAGCCCTATGATAATGTAGAAGATGAGCATGAGGGTCACCCATACCATCAAAACATGTGAAAGTAGGCATGGTGAAATCATGAGGGAATGCAAAATTATGAATCTTCTTAGGGACCGGATTTCCATGTAATGAATTGTTGTCAATGGAAGCATAATAAGACTTACTTTCTAAAGTGAGAGACTGAACTTGTGATTTTAACTATCCTATGACATGCATGAGAGAAAGGATATCTTGTGAAGGGATGGTGGAAGATGGAAATAATGTATTAAGTGGTTGCAATTTTCCATTGTGAGTGATCATAGGGATATCCAAAGGTGATGGAGAGGGTTCGATGCTAAGGGCACACTAGTAGCAGGTGCCAAATAGGTTATAATATGAGATATAGATGGAATACCCATAGCAATAGTTGGAATAAAATTAGAAACATTTGTAATAGGTGAATTAACCACTGGGGAAATTTTTATAGAAGATGTACCAAAAGACATAGGTGAACTAGCAAGAGGAGATGAAACAGTGGGAGAAGAAGAAGTGATAGATGGTGGTGACTCATGTGTAGTGATAGATACAATCTTAGGAGAAGATAGTAATGGAGTAGGTGAGTCACACTCGAAATATGGAAAGAAGGAGAATCATGACCATCAAGTGCCTCACCATTATTTGATAGAGACTCATAAATGAGGATGTCGCTAAGAACACTATCAATAGGATCATCAACATAATGTGAAGGAGTATGCAAACTAGGAGGGGATGTATCATGAGAAGCAATGTCAGAAGAGGTAGAGTCATGAGAGGGAATTGTGTCAGTGGCCGGAGTAGAAGGAGAATCAATATGCTCATGTGAACGAGTGTCAATACCAAACAAGTAATCAATAAGAGAATCATCTAATGTTTCTTATGAAAGATCGAAGGTAGATCACAAGTAACCATATAACATGGAGTACAATGAGTAAAGGCTATTGGATCGTCAAAAATGCTAATTCCTATAGGAGAATCTTCAAAACGAGTAGGCACATGTTGTAGTCCATCTTGAAGTTGTTGTTTGATATGGTCGGGTGTAGTAATGAGAGAACTATATAGAGCTTTAAGCTCAACAATGACAACCTCATCATAGATAGGGTTGACGCTAACATGAGACATGATGGGAAAAGAAGATGAACTATGATTAGCCATTAGGGTTTGATTAGATCCTAGGGAAAGGTATTCTAAAAATATGAGTTCACCAAAATGATTAACTAAAATAGGTATTTTATAAGTTAATCTAAACTAATAAAAACAATGGAACAACTAATATAAATGTAATGTAAATACTAAATAATTTTATTTGATATTTTAAATGAAATCAAATAATGGAAATGGGAAGGGATAGGGTACTAACCTGAAATTAACTTACCTCATTGTGTGTAGGACTAGACAAGATGATGTGTGGACAGGACATGGACTGACGGTGTTACCTAGGAAATTACAGCGAATGAAGATCTATCTAGTCTGGGGCACCTAGGAGAGGAATGGGGTGCTTGGGGGTGCCTTGGTATGTAATCTAGGTGCTTAGGTCTATAGAAAATATTAGGATATGAATCCAAAAATGTCATAAGGTCTTTGCAATATCTTCTTCTTGGTCACTTGGTTATTAGAATACCATCACTTATGTCGCCATTGTAGTTTTTGACGAAGTCTTACATGTAAAACCCCATACAAAACATTAAATCCCTAAAAATAAAGATGCAAATGAAGGGATTAGATTGACCTTAGCTACCACAATGGTTGACTTATGAATAAGTGCTACACTACATTCTAGACCCAATGTAGTTCTATGTGCTTGTGTGTGTAATTGTGTGCCTAGGGTGCCCTAGCGTCAATGACGCAGAAGTAGGGGGCAATAACTAGATGTAAGATGCAAATGGTGGATGAAATAGAATGAATACAACCCTTTCCCCTATGCTTGTGTGATGTAGATGTAGAAGATGCCCAAATTCATTCCTTTGCCTTAGTAGATAACTAGCTCTTGATAATAGATCATCCGCCGTTAGAATAATGAGTATGTTATGTTTATATAGGGATCTCTTGCTCAAATTTCAACACTAATGGCCTAACATGCCAATTAGTACCTAGGGGAATGAGAGGGAATATGAAAAGGCCAACCTCAAATAAGTAAATTAGACCCAAGTGTTACAGGGACTAGGGTGCCTAAAATTGCAGACCGGTTCGTCCATGGGCTCCCAAACACTACCCTAAGAACCCTAGTCAAATAATAGAGATGATAAATGACCAAATAACGATAGCTAAGACCCTCTAAAAGATGACCAAAACTATGTAAACAATTGATGATTGTGTGAGACAAGTAATAATGATGACCGATTAACTAATGACAAGAACAGGGGATGAGCCATTAGTGAAAATTTTTCTTACGTGATATGCATACATAAAATAACATACTTGGTACTATAAAATGTAATAGTAAGTGCGTGATTTTGTGACTACACCGAGTTTGAAACCCTTCCTTGAAAGTGGTAAGTAAGAAACTCTTCCTAAGTGGACATAATTGTTTACTAGTGTATAGATGATGAGTGGAACATCAAGAGGACTCGTTCAAATTTCCATAAAGGTATGGTAGAGGTCATGATGATGATTGGGCCCCACTCAAACAGGCCGATTTACGAAAAATAATGTTTTCGGAAAAGGTTGTCCAAAATAGTTACATGCTAAATTGATGTTATGGAATGTACGTGAGTTGATATTTATTTCTAAATAGGTTTAAGGACATTCATGTAGGTACATGGTCAAATGAGCTTCATTTAGGTTGACTAGTCAAAGAGTAGTTTTGAGGCCATAAAAATTAGTGTACAATACAATGGGTATAACTGGAGTTACAGGTGGAATTTTGAGGTGATTTAAGTTGTTTTGGAAATAAGATTAAGATGTATTTCTAGTGATATGAGGTTTGTATCATAATGCAAATATTTTATATGGTTTCCAGATTAATCTTTGGATGGGAATGTTTTTTTCGGTCGCATGATAGGACACGATCTAATTGAAGTTTTGAGTTTTTGAAACATGAGATGGATTAGGTGATGCTTTCTATCACATGGGATGTGAAGAGAGATGAATTTGGCATCCAATGAATCAATTTAGAGGTATTTATTGTTCCTATAAATGTTTTTATCAGCTGATATTTGAAAACAAATTTTTGGGCAGGTTGATTTGGTGAAGACAAAAGTGACTGTGGTTTGAGTAGGTGAGTGTTTCAAGGCTTCTAACTTGATTATAAGTGTTATAAAGATTTTGAAATTTCCATAAAGTGGTTACATGACACATTTTGGTTGATTTTAAGTGATTTGGTGGCATAATGAAGTTTCCAAGGTCTTGAAGGGTGTATGAAACAACAATTTTGAGATGAACAAAGAGTATTGGACACATTAAATGAAATAATTTGATTGGTTGAGATAAATTGTGACCATGTATGAATGTTAAATGTTATTTTAATCATGTTTAATGATTTATGGGTTATGAATAAGTATGGTTTTGATGTAAGGGCATTTTTATCTTTGTGCCCATGGGGTTTTGAGCCATTTTTGGCACATGTAATGAATTTTTTTTCTAGGCCAACCTACTTGGGTCACTTATGACTGTTGTATTTAAAATTTGGGACATTTTCATGATTCATGGGTTGATCTAAAGGAGGGAAAAATTTTGTGTTTGAATTTGAAATCAAGAGGAGCATATACAAGTATTGTTTTGGATGATTTAATAAGTTGGTTGTGTATGTGCAAGAAGTGCAACCTAGGAGAGATATATTTTCAGGTGTTGAAGCATGAATTGGGGTTCGATCAGGTGTGTGATAGGTCAAGGAAGATCAACAAAGATGTGTGCATGTGTTTGAATCTTGAAAAGTGAAGAAAGTGATTACAAGTGAGAAATTAGACACCTAGGGTTTGAAGAAGTGCGAGTTGAATACTTGGTCTCCATCAGTTGTGGCAGAAAAAAATCAAATATCAGATCATAATAAGGTGGTTGAGTGGGTGCTTTATCATCTTGGGGGGTTGTAGCCTCCTTGTGGAGTTGGTACTTCACAAAATTAGATGTTGGTACTTCACAAAATTAGGGGTTGGTTCTCCTTGTAGGGTTGTAGCTCTACTAAAATAGGGGTTGGTGATCCTTATGGGGTTGGTGCCTCAATAAATTTTGAAACATATCAATATAAGATTGTGTTTTAGTGGGTTTATTCCCCTTGATGGTTTGTGACTTATATCTTGTGTTTTGTGTTGATTATCTTGTGTGAAGTTCTTGCAAGTGTGATTATTTGTTGAATGCACACATTAATGGATGGTTGAATGTTGATGAGTTTTGAATAAATAAATCTAAAATATAATTTAAATTATTGTAAGGGATGATTCACCCCCCCTTTTAGTCCATTTTTCTTCTAACAATTGGTATCAGAGCAGGTCCTTTTGGAGAAGTTTGACAACTTGAAACAAGATATTTGAAGCACAATATGGTGAATAGTATAGTCATTGGAAAAACACCAATGTTTAATGGAGTGAACTATGATTTTTGGAGCTTGAGGATGAAGTAATATATCATGGATCAAGGGTTTGATGTTTGGTATGCTATGGATAATGACTATACTCCTCCTTCCACCCTCCAACTACTGCAAAAGAAAATAAGAAATACACCAATAATTCAAAAGATTTTAATGCCATCATAAGTGATCTTGGAGAATCAGAGATGGGAAAAGTGATGCATTGCAAATCAACAAAGGAAGCTTGGGGAAAATTGCAAGTTCTCTATGAAGGAGACTCAAAGGTAAGGATTGCAAAACTTCAAACATTCAGAAATCAGTTTGAATCTCTTAAGATGAATGATGATGAGTCTATTGCTTTGCATATCTTCTTAGAGTTGACAAGGTTGTTAATAGCATGAAAGGGTTAGGAGAAGAGGTGAAATAAGAAGTAGTTTTTCAAAAGGTGTTGAGATATTTAACTCCCAAATTTGACTCCAAAGTGTCTACTATAGAAGAAGCTAAGGATTTGGGTCAGCTGAAGATGGATGATCTACATGACACTTTGACAACCTATGAGATGAGGGTAATTGATTTTAAACCTACCAAAAAAGAGATAGCCTTAAAAATGGAGAAGATAACAAATGACAAAAAGGCCAAATATGAAGTTACCACCTTATATCTTGATGATGAAGAACTATTTTCCATGGTTGCTAAAAGAATGACACTTGGAACCGGAAAGTACAAGGGTAAACTTCCTTTTAAATTATTTACATGTGGAATAGTAGGTCATTTTGTTTTTAAATTTTCTCATAGACATGATAAGAAAATAAATGATGAACATGATCAAGATCATGAGAAGAAAAATAAGAAGTTTGATAAGAAGAAGAACGGGTTCAAGAAGAATGAATTCGTTAAGAATAACAAGAAGAGTCTATATACTAATAAAGAGGACTCTTCCTCTAATGAAAGTAGTGAAGTAGATAGATCTGATTCGAGAGATTGAATTTTATCACAATGATGAAGTTATTTTCATGAAAAAGGAAGCTATGATATCCTCTAGTGGTGGCTCTACTTTGTGGGGTGATATTTTACCTGATTCTTGCAAATAAAATGAAGAAGGAGATGATGGTTTAAGGATTTAGTTGGCATGTGTCCAATCAGAATTAGAGCATGCTGAAAATAACAACAAGAAGTTGACTTCACAAGTCAAAGAGTATGAAGCAAAGATACAAGATATTGAAGGAAAACATTGGGCCATTTCTGAAAAACTTGAGGAATCAGTGAGAAGGTTAGAATTATAAATGAGTAACATGACTCTCAATCTGCAATCTAAAGAGGAAGAAGTGATAGTTCTCAAGAAGGAACTCTCAGATGTTGCAAATAAGATGAAATCCTATCAAAAGTTTGAAGAAAGTACTAAATCTCTTGATAATCTCTTGAGTAATCAGAAAATGCAGGTGATAAGGCTGGTTTAGGCTTCAAATATGAAGTCAAAGACAATAAGGTGAAGAAATAAGACATGATTTCATGCAAATAAGTAGGAGAACCAAGCACCAAGGAAGAAAAGAAGGAGATCTACATCAAGGACAATGAGAAAATCAAGAAAATTAGGCAACCTAATGCCTCAAGGTATGAAAGGTATTTTAATGGTTATTTCTATACATGTAATGGATTTGGTCACAAGGCTTCTAATGAGTGTAGAAGGCCTTCTAGAGATACTCAACCATGAAAAGTAAGTAGAAGTGATCATGCTAAAGATGTTATATGCTACTGAGTACTGATGAGGTGGGCCATATTGCTATTGCTTATTTGAAAGTTACATCTAGTCATGTTGATGAATTCAAGAAAATAGGTACAGTGATATGTTTCAGTTGTAACATATTTGGTCATGTTGCAAGGAACTATTATCAAGGCTATTCAAGTCAAAATTAGAGTTTTAAGGTCCTAGAGTGCAATCCTATGGAGTTCAAAGACCTAGAGTGTATGAAAATGGTCCCAAAAGGACTTGAGAAAATAGAGGAGATCCTGGTGTCTCATCAAAAGAAAATGTTAATGAAAGAAGAGGTGTTTCTTAGGGATCAAATTAGAAGAGAGAGGATGAAGTAGTTTTGTATGAGCCCGGAAGTCTCGGGACATCTTCAATACCTTTGTTTAGGTCATCATGGTGCATACATACATTCATTATGATTTTTGAAGGTATATCAATACATATGAAGCATTCATGCAAGGGCGAGTGGTCTAAGTCAATTTGTGCCTCCTCCATAAGGTCAAGGTATGCCATTTTATGCTCTTGTTCATGGTATTGTTGGTTCATGATGATTGTTCTTGTGTGATATGTCTTTATCTCAATATTATGGTCATAAGAAGTCATGTATGTGTTCTCGAGTCTCTGTGTTACATTATCATGATGTGCTATCAAGATTTGAGGTGTTTTAGGAAGTGTGAGAGTCATGTTGGCACCTATGAGAATTCTGTCAAATATTGATATTCATATGAAGATCTTTATTTGATTTGTATTAGTTGCATGACATCGTTGAAAGGAGTATGTGGTTTGTGAGATGCTTGGAGACGTAGTCTGTGTCTTAATGATGTCATGAGGGAAATCATGTGTTTTTATGTCAAGTATTGAGAAATTCTGTGAGTTCTTAATGTTCTTGAAGAAATGAAAGTGACTTTGAAGTGGTAAAAGGTCATCTTGAGTCTCTGAGTATTCATTCTCCTTAAAGATATTGTGATGTCATCTCAAGTGTCTAGGTATCAAGTTTGAGTTTGTGTGTTGTTAGGCCTTGTGTCATGAGACTTGGAGGTTGTGAGTTTGTAGAAAATCCTATGAGAAGTTGGAAAGTGTATTCAAGTGTTATTCTAATTAGTATATTTCTTTAAAGGATGGACTATGGCCAAGACATGTTCAAAACATGTGTGCTCTAGAGATTACCAAGACGGTTTTAGGTATGAAAATTCCATACATGGTCTTATATCAGGTAAATAAGTGTTCAAGTATTTGGAGAATGTTATGAAATAGGTATTGATGAAGTTTTATGGTCATAAGAGAAAATTTGAGCATTTTTTTGCTACTTCTTTGCTTTGACTAGGTTGTCATAGTCCATAGTGAACGAAACAAATGGAAACTAGGGTTTGGATGTCCTAATGATAGTGTTTGGAGATAAAATTTTGAATACATCATCTTGAGATAATGAAATAAAGGATTATGGTGGTATGAAGCTCTAAATATATGTATATTCATGGGATTCTTTGACAGTTTGTGAATTGATAATTTAGATGTCAAGAAGACCTAATTCTAAGATGTGTATATTACAAACTGGGTCTATTGAGCAAAAAGACTTGGCACAAGGATTTTGGAGAAATATATATAGAAAAATATGTATTCTAATCAAGATTTAAATATTCATGGAGGTTTGAACATCAAAAGTTATGAGTGATTCTTAGAGGTATATGGACTATGACCGAGCAACTTGATGGTGAAAGGAAAACTCAGTGACCTTCCCGATGATTCTCAATGTTATTGTTATCATTGAAAGGTGTGTTGTAGTCTACTTATGGACCTTTAATGGTCAAAAGATTTAAAATATTCATTTAGGCCTCCTAGGAATCTTGGTTCATATGACTAAGTTGAAGAAGTTATATGCACCTACAAAAGTGAATGAAGTTGGTATGGCTCCCAGGTTATGCTTTGATTTAGAATTGACCTCCTACATGTAAAGGATATACATAAAGGTAGAGAATGTGATTTATATAGGTATGAATGTTGATATACATCATTTTTGTTGTATTTAATCCTCAGAAACATGGTTATATAGTGAAGGTGTCCTTATGGTCTTATTTTCCCATTCAAAACCATAGACGCGCCAACACATCACTCAGATAGATCTGAGCGCTCACTTAAAGCACGCAAAGGTATCAAGTCCCTCTTTGTTATTGTCTTACCAAGGTATTAGCATGCATGTTTAGAATAACCATAATCAAAGTATATATTTCAGCATACTAACCATATCTATGAGCTAAATTTGGAAACACACATAATAAAGAACATACAAATCACATAAGGATTAATACCAGATCCACCATACAATAACCATGAATAAAGACATTAACAATCAATATCCATCCATAACGATCCATTATATTAAATCATGAAAAACTAATGGCTGAATACACCATAAACACCATCACAAATTCATTTGCATAAACATACCAACATCATAACTCGATTACATACAAAGATATATCTCTCACATCCCTAACTCCGTGCAAACCAATACATATGTATAAAGGTGGAGAATTTCCCTTCACCGCCCATACACTCTCAATATAGGTCATGACAATCAAAATAGCCATTTGTAACATCCCTATTTTATGATTACAAAATCAAAGGAGAATTTTTTATATACATTAATGTTCACTATTCTAAATTTAGCATTTAGAACCACATTAAACTTTGTTAATCAATCCTACAACAATAACCATATGCAACTGTTATGGCTTGGTGTACAACCGATCTCTCATATTTCATTTAATAGTATACTCGGTATACTTTCGGTTTCCCTTTTTCATTCAAGGGCTCATCAAGTGCAACTAACCAAGGGCTTATCTAGGTACTTGTTACGAATACCCATCCTATATCCTACACCTTGGTTTGGTGAATTTAAGACAACGTAACCAACAACTTGCGATACTTTGGAAAAAATTTTAGACATGTTTTCCATGCCTATATTCTAAGACGACATACTCGTCATGAAGGAATATGTCTTTCACCACACTCAAAATTGTTATCTTGATTATAATTTCTTGACTCCTATCAATCCTTCTCATTTTCATGTTAGATGCTAGGAAGAGATAAACCACATGGGCTAGGGTATATGATCTACTTATGGTGATTAAGGATCATCAAGTGTATTCGAATCAACCCCTTTTGTTTCAAGTACACTTCATCACCCATAGTCAACACAAGCCGACATCAACCGTAAAACCATGGACTCATCACTACCTAGTGTTTAACAATGAATTGATATCCCATTCCGATACGATCTCGATTAGTGGAGCTGAATGGATTATTATGCCATAATGAATACTCCACAGTAACCACCCAATGAACCCCATCATTGGATGGGTACTATGCAAGAGTGGTTATGCTGCAATAACCCATTAAGTTACAGATCCTAAACCTCCTTCCTTAACAAGTTAATTAATCCCTTTAATTCGTAACTTGATAATCCCACCCTAGTTATTTTAAACATTTAGGTATTGTTCCTAAGGACTAACTCGAGTCCTATCAATCGTTCCATCAAGAAACATTATGTTTCTACTAGGTTAACTAGAAGGATCTGCAGGTTCGTTCCTGCTTGTTACTTATTCTCTTAAGTAAGAAACCTTCATTAGTTTACTTTTATACCTTTAGAATGTCATATAAGTATGTTGTAGGGCATTAGCCTCATACATCCAATTATACCTTAAGGAGCATTCAAGTTCATTTTAATGACTCATAATTGGGTCTTATATATTCGACCCATAATAATCTCATGACTTACATTTACTTCCTTTAAGTCATTCAACTTATTCAAACCATAATTACTTAGTTAAAATTAATCCCTTAAGTGTAACTCATCTATGGTAGAAGGACATCTTACATCCAACTCATAGTTTATTCGAAGGGTTCATTCTATCACCCCATAGTGAACAATCCCTTGAATTCAAGTCCTCATAGTATAATTGTTTCATGCGTACAAATCAAATGTGTATCATACTTATAGCTTCATTATTACAACAAGAAGAACCATGCTCTTAATGCCTTAAGGTTAGGTTCATTATACTTCTAACCCCATTATCATTTATATCCTTCATTAACACAATTCCATTTCATCGATGTACCTCATCGTCAATTTAGATGGACATATTTCATTACAGTATAATCACTTAGACCCCTTTCCCAAAGTGGATTCCTATATGTACTTAATAAGATTAAGTACTTGTGTGATTATTCCTATGGTCCGAAAACCATTATTACAATCATGTATCCCTTTAGAGTTCATAACATTCCTCATAAAATAGTCATGATTGTGTTGTTTCATAAAGATATAATTAGACACTAGTCATTCATGATTTAGATTCCTTAACATATGACTTGCTAAGTATAACTTACTCTTTATTTGTCTTAATCAAATGAATTCAGAAAATAAAAGTTACAACAAACAGTCATTTCATTCAAGTCACTTGCAAGGTAAGGATCCCTATTTATTCCCTTTTGCATATCCAAAGATCAACATTAATATTCCTTGCTACATAATAACAATGTAAGTAAGTGACATTTCCCTTAACTTTCCCAAGGTTATAAATTAATGCCAAGAAGTGAAGAAATGTAAATCAATAGATTACCAACAAGCTCACTTTCCAAGTAAAATAAACTTTAGCTAATCCAATCAAGAAAGAATGATTCAAGCAACAACCTTCATCATTTCCAATTTAAGACAACATTTCAAGATGACAAGAAATAATCAAGTTCTTTCCATAATTTACAAAATTGGCCTTAGGCCCTAGGCACTTATTCCCAAGAATAGTTTAGCAAATGAAACATAATCATTTCATCAAACTACATTTCCTCAAGCAATAGAACAAATGCAACTTTCCATAAGTCTTCATCTTTCCCTTCTTATTTTTCACAAAAATTATCTACAAAAAGCGTTAACATCTCTCATTTAATTTGAGCAGTATGATATAAACTAAATCCTAGGAAGCATATGTTCTATCTAAAAACTTCAATAAGGAACATTAATTTTTAATAGAAATCAGTCAAGGGTTCAAAAAATCTTTTCCTATTTGAATAATTTAGCAACATCATACTCAAGTGGATCACAACCTTGCAGTGTTAGCATATAACAATCCAAAACAAGTCTGATTTCTATCAACTAGAAGACTTATTCACAAATTAGTTCAGTAATCATCCAAGTTCAGTCAACAAGTAATCCATAAACATGCAAGTATACATTCTCGCTTACGCAATATCACACTGATGATGCAAAGCCAAGTATACCTGATAGTAGATAACAAGCATGAGTAGAAATGCCTTAATCATGTAGCCCATACTACATGATTAAAACATTTCTCTCGAGTCCAATCAATTACATTCAAAATTGAATTCAGTCCAAATGTTCCAATGTTCTAAAGGTTGGACAAGATCTATACAACTGGTTATAGAAATAACAACAATGAGCTCTCAAGGCCCAATTCCATTTTAGCCTATCAAACAAGCAACTAAACTAGAATAACTTGGCTTCAACCAAATTCAGAGTGCATGAGATGCATTGAATATATACAACATATATATAAATCATCAAGGAGATAGTGCAAGAAATGTAAGTATTCCATACAAGTCAGATAAAGAATCATATCAGTTTGAGTACATCATTCAAATTTAGAACAAGTGATTGAACTAAGGAAGAGAAGACTCACGGCTAATATTCTAGAAAATCGATTAACAATATTTATGATCATCTTCGTATGATCAAGTATCGAGAGGAGTTAGCTTTATCAACACTCAAAGGCAAGTATGATAAATCATCTAACAGGTACATGTAAGATCTCAACCTTAATTATTTAAGGTAAGAAGAGAACAATGAAAAAACTTAAACATATTCGAAGATATAACAGTTCAGCATATTGTTATCAAATTAGAAGTCTACCTAAGACCCAAACAGTTCACAAAAGGAATCAAAATAATCTCGGTAGCCATTAACTACCCTAGTTCAAATAGTCACTACTATGACAAAACCAAGCCAAACCACCTCCTACTCATTCACACAACAATATTCCCAAACATTCTTATGACTTGGGAAACAAAATATCCCATCCATGGTGCAAAGAATTTGAACCGACTATTTAAGTCGAATAATAGTCCCAAGATTTACCCAACACCCAAGGTGAACACGTTAAGTCATGGTGGGTGAAAAATACTACCCCAAAATCCCAGTTGCACTCCAACTCGACCTAGGTTGTCAAACTCGACAACCTTCCTCAAAATAAACATCGAAAAGGAGATAACCAAAATCCGAACCAAATGGGTTCAAACATCCATTCCTTCCAAACGAGGGTGTTCAAATCATTTACCTTAAATCCACAGTTACAAGATTGAAGGGTTCGATCATTCGAACCAAAATAAAACACAACCCAAAAAACTAATTTGGCACAAAAATGATACAGTCTTATTCAAACCAAAATAAAACTCAACCAAGCCAAACAACCTTAGCATGAAACGATATAGTCTTATTCAACTGAGAAATAAAATTCAAGTTTGACCCATAACACAGGGTCATCATTTCCCAAAAAGATAAGAAAATGCCATACCATAGCCATAGAAATAATAATATAGAGGTCGATAGCAACATTACAACCCTGATTTAAGAGTATCCACACATGCAACTGGAAAACAACATTTTATCCTTCCATTACAGTCAAGGAATTATTTACAAACATTCCAAAATAGACATGTGAAGAAAACCAACTTTGTCACCATGATAAGGCCAAAATACAATGGCATGATCAAAAACCAGTTCCAACAACTACTTACCAAGCAACAAGTTCCATTTTACCATGCAATAGTAAAAACCTAAAACCCCAAAATGCTTTCTATAATAAACAAAGTTATTTTAACGAATCAATTAGATAGAACAAGTTTTTGTAAGGGATTAGAGCCTATCATGCCTGGTAGAGCTTCCTGAAGTCTTCTTCCAGCTCCCAGGATCCTTCTCCCAATTCCACGATAGCTTCCACAGTTGAAGTAGTTTGCCAACACAAATTTCTCCACCCTTCCACTTAGAATCCTCTCCAATAGTCTCTCCATGAACCAAAGGAGTAGAGATTCCAATATTAACAAAAAAATGAGAACCAGATCAAAATCTCAAAACCTTCATTCGCAGAGCAAGAGGGAGAAAAGAAAAATGACCAAATGGAAACCCAAAACAACAATACCGACTTCGCCAAAACTGATGTGTTTTTCTTTAGCATTTTGGTACATTTTTCCAAATCATCAATGCCTACTAGGACGGACCAACTTTCCCACTCCCCACCGAATTCCTCTATCTCCATTTTGGCTCGCCACTAACTAGCCTAGCCAACCCAATGATCACATTTAGCACCACTTTTTAGTAACTTGCCATTTCAATTTTGGCTTGCCACTAAGGAGTGCTAGTGGCCTGCCATTAATGACATTGAATTCAAACTCCAGTACATGCAAGGGTGGCAGCAACCACCGACCCCAATTAAACATGCATCCATCCTTAATGCCACTTGAATTATTATTCGAGTTAAACTTTATAGTCTAAGTCCCCCTTCACCATTATAGGTTAGGGCTCAGGTTAGCTTAGTGACATAAAATTAGGCATAGATCAATTTAGGTTAGGTTCCCAAGCAACCAAAATAATCTACATGCCTTAGGTATTAGGTTAGGTCATTAGAACCTTTAACGTTATTAGAATAATAGTAGTAGTGTAAGCTTAATAACTGTCACAACCAATTCTTACCAGCAGAGTGATGTTTCCAAACAAGGTAGTACCACCCGAGCCAGCTCTTGGCACTTTCTAGCCTTGATTACGAGACTGAATCATAGGCAAACTAGAACAAGTCACTAGGATCAATTAGTGCAACATATATAATCCAAAAACAATGAAAAACTACAATTTCTAGAGTTAATCGAATTGCAGATTGAATTAAGGGAATGCCTCGATCAATGTGTTGGAACATAATGATTAAGTGGTCCGCCAACCCTATGTATATGGGTCCATCACTAATATATATGCTAATATTTAATAATATGAAATATTTATATTTCTATTATTAAATATGCTAACCTAGGTATATACTGTCGATTAAATATTTAATATCATGAAATGATTATATTTCTAATATTAAATATTATAAACCTAGGTATATGTGTCAACCGATAAGGTTGAAAAGGTGGGTTAGGAGACATACCCGATCACCTAATATAAAAAGGACTTTGGTCCTCATTTGATATGTTCGAATAAAATATCAAAGGTGAATATTATTTTACCCTTGTGATTAGGGTTGAAAGGAGGAGGTGAAAGTTATTGGATGTAAATTTGGTTCTTGGAAAGTAAAAGGTTATTTCACAATGGTTTTTACCCTATTTGGGGTTTTCCACTATAAACACTATGTCATTGTGTTCTTACTTTTGGTATGTATTACTTAATTAATATGTTATGTAATTTTATTTATTACATTACATAATGTTTAACATTTAATGCTTTATGGTTTATGTTAATATTTAAATGCATTGGTTGATTAAATTCATAATAATTAGAATCCTCTAAATTCTAACATGGTACCAAAGCATGGTTTAAATTAAATAGGTTAGGTCTAAGTTATTGTATTTAATTTTTATAGGTTTTTTTCAACCAACCTGAAAGGGTATTTAAAATGATCAAGCCCCCTTCTTTCCATTTTTTGTGCAAACTAAAATTGTGTGTGTTTTGTGAAGAATTGGTATTTGCAGGAAAATTGTGGTGGACCCCCCATCCTCAAAACCCTTGGTGAAAGGGGCTATGGAATAAGTTTTTACTTGGGAATGAATATCATATGTAAAGGTTAAAATGTTTAAGAAATATTTTATTAATTCTTATATAGTTTATAATGTATGTGAAGGCCAAGGTTAAATTCCAAGGTAAACGTGTAAAAATTCAAATCACAAGGTCTTCATATGAAGACAATTTTCGTATTGTCTCGGGGTTAAAGACCCATAAATAATGCGATTGCTCTAAAATTTTGGTTTGATTTTTTTACATATTTTTATTAAGGATTCATCTATAGTTGTCAGGCTCCCTTTAAATAGGGTCCTTTCTATTTCTTTAATAAATTCATGTAAATACTATAGTCTTAAAACTATAGTAATCTTTTATAATATATATATATATATATATATATAATAACTAATTTTATAGTTTTTAAAAATAAGTATTCAAACATAAACCTAACATGTGTCCCTAACCGTTTATATTATCCATGTAAGGGGGCGGCCCCATTCATTTATATCTTATAGTTTATAAAAATTATATAAATAAACCTATTTCAAGGTTTTCTTTTATATAAGCGTGGGAGTGGAAAATAAAATGAGACAATATCTCGGTATAAATGTGGAATTCCCGTGTAAATAGAGATTTTTTTTTTTAGTTTATTGGTGGCCTATGTGAAGTGTGGTAAATATTTATTAAAATATTGGTAGTTATAACCACATAAAAGTTATAAAGTTTTTAGCTTGTAGGAATTATATGAAATATTTTTCAATCTTTCCATAGTTTCAAATGTGTGTAGGGTAAAATTAAGAGTAAATGAAGGGAGGAGACAAGGTTCATGAAAATAGGGATTTCAATTTATTTCATTGGCTGGGTGAAATTACTTGTCCCCTCAAAATATACGGGTTAATCTGTACTCTCTTGAATTTACTTGAACTTGGTAAAATTATTTTAACCCTTGCGGTATGTCCTTTAAACCCCTTTAATAAGGGTTATGTGTTTTTATAAAAAAATACTATAGTTTATAATTTTTATGAACTATATGTTGTTTTTTATTTACATTATATAAACTATTTACCTCTTTTTAAAAAAAAATTGTATATATTTGTACATTATAAATTATAATAGGTTATTATAATCTATTAAAATATAACCTCCCTAATATTATACAAAAGAAGAAATTCTAGAATTTCACATTCTAGAAATACACAACAAGTTTTGGCTCCATTAAATTTGACGGTCAAATGACCGTCACAGTAGACCAAACATAAGGCAGTATGACAGTCATTTAGACGTCAAATTTAAGCTTGTAGATTCCAGAAAACTTTCACTTTGTTAAAATTGACGGTCAAATGACCATCACGATAGACTAAAAATAAGTCATAATAATGGTCATTGAGACGTTAAATTTAAGCTAGCTGGATCTTTTCCTACATTATGTTTTTTAGAAATTTGAAGTTGTTATGCATTCTTAGCGGTTTTTTCTTCTCTTCTATATGGTCGGAAATATTTTTTATATAAATTTGGGGAATAATACAGAGCTCTTTATATTGTAAGTTATTATTTTGATCATGAGAGATTAATTAATATATATTGTAATGACATAATTAGTTATGATCAAATAGTTTCTTTAGATCTGATTCTATTAAAAGTGTTTTTTTATAAATATGTATCTAAATCATGGTACATTATATATTATAATGGGGTGTGTTTTATAGGTTCAGGAAAAAAATGATGTCCAACTATTTCTATCTTGACAAAACCCAGATCTTGAATGGAACTAACTACAATATTTGGGTCAAAACATAATTTATGGCGAGGAAACTCGGACAATTGTTTCGGATTTGAGGTTGCTCCCACCGGTCGTCAAACAACTATAGATAACATGAATGTATTCTTGTAACAAATGTAGGAGGCTCTTTCTATGATTTTGTGCAATGTGAATGATGAGTACCTTCTACACATTGGTAATATCAAACATCCGAAAGAGGTATGGACACAACTAGAATCCATGCATGAAGGATACTTGGTATATCAAGGATAGTAATGAGAGTATAATAGCTGAAGGAATTCAAAGAAATGGTCTGTATATTTTTGATGATTTCTCTTATGCATCTTGTTTTATATCTCAAAGTTTAAATAATTCAAAACTATGACATGAAAGGTTAGGACATGTTAATTATCGAAGCTTATATGAAATGTCTAGATATAATCTAGTGAAAGGTTTACATGTGTTGTCTTCTTCTCTTGAAGTTACTTCATTAAATGCTTCTAAATGATGGTTTTGATTTTGATTTAGTAAATGGTCATGATGATGTTTTGATCTTTATAGATGTTTCGAAACTCCTATCTTCTTAGCTAAGAAATTAAACTGGCTCGATCTATGTTAGAAAGTTCAAATCCTATTAACCTTAGGAAAATGACAAGAAGCCATCATATGTACCATGCATTAATTACCTTGTATGAACTTGAGCCACGAAGTATTATAGGGTCTAGGTGGTTATACAAAGTAAAATATAATGTTGATGGTAGTATTGACAAACATAAAGCTAGACTTGTTGCTAGAGGTTTCACTTAGAAACCTGGTATTGATTATGTTGAGACATTTTCCCATGTAGCTAAAATGAGTACTGTTAGGGCCTTATTTGTAATTGCCACTCAATTTGGGTGGGAAATCCACCAAATGGATAAGAAAAATATTTTTTGAATTGTGATTTAAAAGAAGAACTTTACATGTTTCAACCTAAAGGATTTGAAGAAACTAGTAAAGAAAATTATGTTTGTAAGTTGAGAAATCCTTGTATGGTTTAAAACAAGCTCTTAGAGCTTGGTATGCAAAAATTGTTTCCTTCTTTAAACTATTGGGTTTTGTTAATTATTCTTCTAAAAATAATATATTCATTAAGCAAGAAGGCTCTTATATTATCATTATATGTATATATGTTTTGCTTATGACTGGTGACAATTCTACTTTAATTCATAGGATTAAATAGAAATTGAAATAGTACTTCAAAATGAATGAGTTAGATCTCTCACATCATGTTCTTTGTATGACCGTATTTCATTCTATTGTTATTTTTTCAAAACACAATATGCAACCAATGTATTAAAAACTTTATTATGATTGATTGTAAACCATTTTATACTTCAATGGAAGTTGGACTAAATATTGATCATAAGCCTACATGTGAAAAAGATGATCCTACTTTTAGGTAGTTAGTTGGTAGTTTGATTTATCTAACTATAACTAGACCAGATATTTCCTATGTAGTAGGAATTGCTTCCAGGTTTATGCAGGAACCTTATAGAGATCATTGAAATCTTGTAAAAATGATTCTTAGATATATTAAAGGAAAAATCAATTATGGGTTGCATTATACTAAGAATGAAAATGCTAACTTATATAGATTTTTTGAATCTAGTCACTTATTGGTGATGTATTGCATAGAAAATTGATTTACGGTTATATGTTTAAATTTGGTGCAAGTGCCATTACTTGGTGCAGCAAAAACAACCAACTGTTTCTATCTCTTTAATAAAAGTTGAGTATAGAAGTGCAATAGAAGCTGCAAAAGAGGCTCTATGGCTAAAGAGGTTGTTCGATAAGATAAAGATGAAGGATCCAGTAGTGTTCCTTTGTTCTACAATAACCAAAGCACCATAGCTCTTGCACATAATCCAATACAACATTAGAGGATGAAGCACATTGAGATACATATACACTTCATCCATGAGAAGGTGCTAAGTGGTGAGATAGATCTCAAGTTCATGCTGACTGAAGAGTAGGTTGCTGACATCTTCACAAAGCTCCCGAGTCTTTGCAAAGTTTTGTCACTTTCATGAAAAACTTGGATTGTTGGAATTACCATTGAGGGGGAGTGTACATGACAATGTCACCTCCTAATGGAACTTATTTTTGTAAAAATACCTTTGGGCATTTGTAAAATACCTTTGGGAAAGTGTAAAAAAAAGGCCTTCGGAAAGTGTAAAAAGACCTTCGTGCATGTATACCTCCTCATCTTCTTTTTAGAAATTAGTGTAGAAAACTCTTAAATGAGGTTTTAGTAAACTCTTTAGTACTATTGATTTTACTTGGTAAATGTCCAGTCTGAAGCATATTGTTAAGGAGTTCCTTGGTTAAAAAGGCTCTATATGCTTAAGTTCAATAACCTTTTATGAGAACACAGCGAGAGCATGTAAAACTTACAAATCATACTTAGTCACTTTGATCATGGAATGATCTTTGGGATTCTAAATCCTTTTGTAAGAAAATGTAACTTGAGTATGATGAAGGTGTTATAATTTCTTCAACCGATATGCTAGCCTAAAATCTTTATGGTTTAAGGATTGTAAATTTTGTTGTGTACCACGAGCGGGTAATCTATTGGCATATGTCATATTATCCCACTTAACATTAAGGGGAGTGTTGGAACATAATGATATAGTGGTCGACCAAACCCTTAATGTATATGGGTCCATCGCTAATATATAGGTTAATATTTAATAATATTAAATATTATAAACCTAGGTATATGTGTCAACCGATAAGGTTGAAAAGGTGGGTCGGGAGATATACCCGATCACCTAATATAAAAAGGACTTTAGGCCGTCATTTGATATGTTCAAATGAAATATCAAAGGTGAATATTATTTTACAGGTTGTGATTAGGGTTAAAAGGAGGAGGTGAAAGTTACTGGATGTAAATTTGGTTATTAGAAAGTAAAAGGTTATTTCATAATGGTTTTTACCCTATTGGGGTTTTCCACTATAAACATTGTGTCACCGTGTTCTTACTTTTGGTATGTATTACTTAATTAATAAATTAAACTTTCTAAAACTATAGACATCATGTTCATTTCATGAACCAATTAAATAAACATCACAATTCAAGAGTACTTTGCAATTTAATGGATGATTAGTTACACAAATCTCAACTGAGATAAACATCAATCTAGCAACATGATTTAATTAGTTCAACAGAGAAACAACTCCAAAAATCACATGTCAACATTGCAATCCACATTCCAATGAGCAAGTACATTTGAAAGGATGGAAGGGACATTACACCATGCGCTTCTATAAGGATAACTAAAGAAGCATGCAAGCTTCACCTAATAACAAATTATCTATAATAAACTCCAAAACTAATCCTATTATCCAATTTTGCACACATGGAAAGATTGGACAATGGGGTCCTAACATGTTCAAAATGAAATAATAGTCAAAGGAACCCCCTCCAGTCATTATCGAGATACAATAATTAAAAATAATTCCTAAATTACATATAAGAGATCACCTAGCATCGAAAGGCACCCAGTTGATCTCAACTCAGTGAAGAGTTCAGGGTCGAGTTGATAGAGAACTCGATGTCAAATTGATATTCATCTTGGAAATCATCTTGGTAGAGTCTCTCGGTTGTAAGAACTTGACAAGATCTTGTTAATGCAAAATATATCTCATTGAAAATTGACGAACTAAGGGAACTCTATAAGGATCTCGGTAGAGATCGATGCAAAAAGATATGAAGGCCGAGTCAGGGAGAGCTAAGTTAACATGAGGCCAAGTCTAATCCATTAGAAAATGCTCGACCAACAACTTGGGAGAATTATCTTGTTTGACCGAGATGATATGAGATTATGTAGATATGGGAAGTTCAACATCATTGAATCTTGGGTTTGTAATTATGTAATGGAAGGACTTCTATTGATCCAGGAAGATAGTATAAGCATCATAGAATACCAATGTAAAATTGAGTCAAACCGACATCTTAAAAGGAGCTGTGAAGTATAACGGTGTGACAAATTGCAACGGATAAGTGAACTCGTAGGAGAATTCAAAGCCAATTCGATCAAGCTCGCTTAGTCGAGGATTGAAAGAGATGAGTCTTGAGCTCAAATTTGATAGGGAGAGTCAAAGTTCGAGCTATGGCATCAATAAAGTCTCAATGAATTAGAAAGGTTTAAGCCATAGGTAGAAGTGAAGGCAGAGATAAGGAATTTGACTCATCTTAGCGACTCGTTCATTTTGGAGATCATGTGGTGAGCTTCTTTTAGGACATGTTCTGCAGAGCCAGGGTGATTCAAACACAAGCCAAGGCATCAAGAGTGCCATAAAATGAATGGAGATCGTTGCGTAAATAGAGATACGTGATGGAGCCCTATCGATGGGACTCATCGAGCATGATGGATAATTCAAGGCAACTCATTTTGTGTGGATGCATTAAAGATGGTTTCTAGGAAAAGTCAACTCACTCAAAGTTGGCATGTGACAAGCTATCAAGGAAGTCAGTGAGTTTAGTGCACCTGCTCAAGCTAAACCATGTCATGGAGCCTTGGGATCTCTTGGGAATATTTTTGTTTCTTATTGGTTGAATTGGCCAAATGATGTCTAGGTTCCGTGGGTCAGTCTTCAACGTGGGATATTCAAATGAGTTTTCCAGGGTAAATGTTGAAATGAAAAACCAAGACAAGGTTTCCACGATAAGAGGGAGTTTCGTGGCCTTTGAATCCGTGCGAGATAATGTCGTGGCAAACCAATATGATATTTCCATGCATGGGAAAAGTTCATGATGATTTCCAAGTGGGTTTCCGTTGATGGAAAACCAACACAAGGTCTCCGCGTAAAGGGGGCCCCGAGTTTCATCTTGCCAAGGACGTGGAAATTTGAGAAAACATCGCCAAGCGTGATAAAACTATGGCAAACCATAATCGGATTTCCGTGAGTTGGAGAAATGAAAACTGATTGCCAGGTGGAGACAATCCCATGACAAACCGTAATAAAATTTCTATCTCACAGGGAGCGTGGGAAGCATTACCATACGGGGATAAACACCTGACATGTCAATGGATGAGTTTCATAAATTAAATGCGCAACTAAAAGCCGAGTCAATGGCCGAGTAGTCTACCGAGTTGTTAACGAATCTACAGGCTGAGGTAGCATTATGAGACCGAGAAACATGGCGAAGTGGGGGTCAACGCTTGTAGTTCAAATGTGTGGAAAAAGGAGAGCATTTCAGAATTTAGCTTGAAGAGTCACTCAGTTCACCACTATGAGGAATGAAAGTGGCTTCGTATCTCATCGTGGGACCTAACCAAGTCAATACGTTAATGGCTTAGTTGTGGCTCATGTGCGAAGAGTTTTATGGGAAGGCGATGTCGAAAAATCATCCGATGGAAGCTAGGTAATCGATGGTGGGCCAGTGGAAGTGCTATGATGGAGTGCTAACATGAAAGTTCTGCTCGTGGGATATTTTTAGCTCTTTTCCTAGTCGGTGGGAAAAATCATGCCTCAACCCCGCACTAAAGTATTCATGAGTTATTTGCTTAAAATGGGAATCTAGGAAGCCTAATGCTAAGTGGGTTTTTATGGATGGCAAGCCAAAGAAGGAATTCCATGCGTGGGAGATTTGGGGTGGTATGACCAAGTCGAGAAGTGGAAATTGGGAACCAACTTGCCAAGGCAATGTATGGCAAAATGGATTCATAAGTCCGAGATCCCCACTCATATCCTACGGACTTCCTTGATACAAACGCCATGCCAATTTGACTTGGAAAAAGGAGGATTTGGCATGGAATAGGGATATTCAAGTCATTTGAACCAAGGCAATTCAAACTAATTTTTCCACACAGAACCTGTCAACTCGGCTACGTGGCGGTCCCGAGTCACTCGGAAGGTAAGTCAAAGAATGTGGGAATGAGTTAACCTACCACATAAACTCTATAATTTGGCAGAGAGCGTTGAAGTGTTTAATAGGATTTGACATGGTGGTCGTGACTTGGCCAAAAGTGAGTATGACATGGAGATAGGTGAGGGGCTCATTTGAATTAAAAGGTAGAGTGATCAAGAACGTGTTGGCTAAGTGTCGATGAAGGCCGAGAATCTCAAAATCTACATACCCACATGCCTGAAGTTGATACAATTCCAGGGCTCATTGATTAATGCAAAACTGGGAGGCCTACTTGAAATAATTTTACAATGGTAAGCTCACGAGGCGAAAAGAATGCCATGGCTAGGGTATTCAAAGAATGGAGCTCAAAGAGTTAGTGAATATGGTATATATATTTTTGCTGGCATTGTTCAGACCTTCCTCAGCCGAGCATTCGGTGCACAGTGACGAGACTTTTCTCGGACTCGACGAGCTATAAGGTAGGATGAGGTAGCATTACGAGATCGAGAAACATGACGAGTGGGAGTTGGTGCTTGGAGTTTGAATGCATGGAAAAGGGAATTCATTTTAGAATTTAGATGAAAAATCAGTCATGTCGATCGAAGTGAATTCATGGGTGAGCTCAACTGGTAGATTCATTGCGAGGAGTCGGTGGTTGGAGCACGGGCCCAACATCGTAACCAATTTGAGAAATACATGTTGTACTCATTACAGAGTTCAGTCGAGGGAAATGATCAAGCCTAGTCATAGTGAAATGGAGGTTGTGTATTTTTGAGAGTCCATTTTGGTCTCACACCACATGGTGGAAGATTACCTGCTCAGGTTGATCTAGTAACTACTCACGCAGGAAAGAGAATGGGATTGATTTGTAAAAATCTCAATCAACTCTTCATGAAATTTACTCATAGAAATAAGTGGAAAGACATGGATCAAAGCACGACTTAACTAAAAGAAATATGGTAGGAGCAATTTGAAAGTAACACAAAAGATGCCCAACTAGCTCGTGACTATGAGCTTGAAGAGAAAGGGAGCACAATGGCATGACAGAGTGTTAGGATCAAGGCTTCCTGGGAGGTTAGAGCCGAATCGATTCATGAAGCTTGAGACCACACACTGAGTTGTAACATTGATGTGAGCCCTTAAAATGGTGCAATCATAGCAAGTCAAATGGAGGCAGGCTTAACTTGCTTTAAGAGTTTAGTAGGAAAATAGCCTAGTGCAGGAAAGAATCATGACCGAGCAATGTTGAATAAAGATCTCATTCAGGAATTGACAAGAAAACTAATCTTGTGGTGAAGTATTCATGGATTAAATGCCAAGTCTGAATCAAGAAGAATCATTGCAGAGCCAATTGGAAAATAAAGTGTGCGAGTGAGGTCGAAGAGTTTATAGAAAATGGTTTGCATGGATACATCACGAAAATCGGTAAGCTTGGATTTCGAGCTTTTTGTAGTCATCCAAGCTAGTAGGAGTGATTTCATACAACGAGCATTAGAGAAACTCGGTGGACCATGATAGGATATCCATGCGGGGTGTTGGAAATGTTAAAAAACTAGCTATAAGGGATGGAATGAGCTGCAAACCTGTGTAACTATGATGCCAAACGTGTGGACCAAGGAAAATGTCTAGGAAAGATCAAATCGAAGTGGGAAAATGTCGATTAATGGAAATGGAAAATGGTGAGTAGCTCGACTTGGTATAATAAAAGCCCAGGATGACCATGATGAAGAAGATACTAATGGCGTCCGAGTTTGTCATGGATAATGGAAGGGGACATAAGCGAGCTCATCAATACATTTTAGCCATGGCTGCATCATTTGATGGAAAGGATGCATTGATAGTGACAAGTTGTATCGTTGAATTGACTATAAGGCATACAAAGAAAATGAATGGTTTGAGTCGAAAGAGGGGGTGTCGAGCCAAGCTCAAACTCGAACATGTATCATCGGTGAGCCATTAGAATGGCTCATCAAAAGGACTTGAGGGCTCATCGGAACATGTTTGTTTTAGTTCACCTCGTATGGAGTGTAGAGGAATGGGTGAGATGTTCTGCAAAGTAACTGCTTTGAAATGATGAGGCTTAAGAGAAGTTGGCGGTCATACAAGTCGAGATAGGTTTAAAGTTCACAGGGCTCGCGAAAAGAGTGAGCTCGGGAGAGTTTTGATGAGCTTGAACTTACGGGATGAGCTAGTTAGAAATAGAATTTGGTGGGAAGATTTCAGATTTATGGGGAGCTCTTGGAAATGAGCCATGGCATTTAGGTAATGTTGAAGCTCACACATAAGTAAGTCAACAGAAAAGAGGGGCTGGTGTGTGTGATAGGAAAACTCACCTCTGAGCCCATAGACAAGATGAATATCAACAAATCTCAGATCCTCAAGCTAAGACCATGAAATGAGATAGAGCTCGATTGCCAAGGTAAGGAAAGAGTTGGTGTGGGGTTCAAAATTGAGTGCAACACTTGAGTTAGAGGATTCGAAACTTGTCGAATCACATGTGCAGACTCTCATCCACATAGACCTCCCTCCTCTTCAAGTCAAATGGATCAACGGGGGTCTTGACATTATGTTAATTAATTTAATATTTTTATTTAAATATTTTAATAATAATATTTATTATTATTATTTAAATATTCTTTTAATTAATTGAAGACTAGGTCATGAGGTAATTAATGACCCATGATGGAAGCTTCTCGGTGGTTCAACTAAATGTAATAAATACATCCCGAGCCTTCAATTTAGGAATGTAATTATGACCTTTCCTCTAATTTCTCACATTATTCTTCTATAAATGTAAGTTGGAAGCTCATTTCAAAGGGTTCTAATAGGTTAGACAAGTTAGACAGGTTGGATATCTTAGGCAAGTGTATGCTTTTCAAGATCCTCTCTCTTACGCAAGTTGTCCTTGTGTGTTGAGATAAATTTCAAGCCTCCTCTTGAAGACTGTAATGGAAACTATTGCCTCTTCTGAATGTATGATGCATTATGCATGTTATTGAAGCAATAAAAGTGTGTGTTTTGTGACTAATCTCGATCCTTTCATCCTTCTATACTTCTTTGTGCCTTTTCTCATGCTTGCAGGTACACTATGCAAGTTCACATTTCTATTGTATGTTCTTGGAGTTCTGTGCTTATCGAGTGGTGGAGTATTGCATGTAGTTGAGTCATGGTGTATGTTCACCCTTTTTGAATTCATCCTTCTTCACTGGGAAACTGGTATATTTCTCTGTTTGATCAATTTTAACAAAGGGAATGCATGTCTCTTAGTTTTTGGTATCCTATACCCTCTCTAAGTTGTAGTAGGTGAAGTTGACCTGTGGTGCACACACCCTCTTCAAATTAACCATTCCTAAGTCTGAAACACCCTTTATTTGGTGCATCACCATCCCTAGTATAGTTTTATTTATGTAAATCTCTTTCCGTAAAACCCCATGAAGATGTTAGCATAGGACTAGATAATCATTTTATTACACTAGGAGTAGTACAACAATTAGTTTTGGAAGAGGAAGCTAGCCTTCTCTGGAGGTTCACTTCAAGCCCAAGTCCCAGAGCTTAAGAGGTGATCCCATGTGTCCCAATCACACTGAACATCCTATTCACATCTTGTCCATTCGAAGGGTGCAGTGATTTGGCGACAATAATTTTTGGCACACTCGGTGGGATAGAGTTGGTACTTCTCTTCTCACTTACACAAGTCAAAGTACTTGGCGACTCTATATCTCTGGATTCCAAATCTCAGTGTGGTAACTTATGCAAAGAATTCAGACAAGAGCTTCTTCAAACAAAGGAAATTATCAGCATATCAAACTTTCCTTGTCTCCTCCAAAGAGAAGAAGAAGAGGCATTTACACATCCATAGTTGCAGATTTACCTAGTAGGGGTCATTTCATTCATCCTTACAGAAGGTTTCCTCAACCTAGGAACAATCAACCTTTCATTGCTATGGCGAGGAACCAAGTTTTCCCCCTTTCAATGCAAGCAGTCCTCTTATGTTGGCTCAACATGACCCGATACCTATTGCGGCACTCAAAAATTTACCCTTCTACATGGGGGAAACTCATGTTACTCCAAAGTGGAGCATATCTTTGATGTAGCCAAAGATCTGCGTATTACATAATATCACGAGAAGACAACATTGCGCTTAGACTTCTTGCTACCTCTTTCAAGGAAAAGCACTTCAATGGTTTCGCGGGTTAGGTGTTGCACTATAACCACTTAGGATGAGTTGGGAGAAAAGTTATGTAAACAGATTCAAGACAAAAGTGATCACCTATAACTTTTGGAACAACTCACTACCATGAAGAGAGCTTCCCAAGAATACATGAGTGATTTCAACTTCCGATTCCATAGGACTTGGAAAAGGATTACAGCACTTGTAAAGCCTTCGCACATAATGCATTCTTACACTATTTATAGGCCTTAAATAGTGATGTAGCGATTATGATCCAGTCCATGGGAGGGACTACACTTCCCGATGCTTACGAAGTTGCCATAAGTGCAAAGAATTCTTTGATTCAGGATGGAAAGATAGCTCCATGAACACCAATGCCCTTTTCTCCGATCTTATGAATCATCAGCCTATCATTGCTCGTATTCTAGTAGACTCCAAGCAACCATCTCAATCTTCCCCTGCCTCTTCAAATGACCTATTTAAAGTCAAGTCACTACTGCAAAATTTTGGAAATGAGCTCGTTGCACTCAAAAGGCAACAATTTCAATACAATCATCCATATCAGCCACAAAATTAGTAGTATCAGGCTAACCATTCTCCTTTTCTAGGAAACAATTAGCCTCAAAATCAAACTACAAGTCAAGTTGCAAATGTCAAGCCCTTGAAATTTCGGAACCCTCTCATGACTAGCTCATCTAGAGCTATAGTACCTATTCAGAATAATCTAGTTCAAGACTACGAATGGTTCTATCCTTACTCTCAACCCCATAATCAAAATATTTGTCCCAATGGAGTTCTTAGCCAGGCCCTTATGGTTCAAAGTGTATCTACCCCTTGAGTTAACAAAAAATTCATCCACGCAAGAAGCAACAGATCAACCACAGGCACTTGAAGAATCCACTTTGCTAAACTGGAAAGAAGAAGATTTTTGTGGGTTGAATACAGATCCCTCATCAGTGGCAGCAAAAACTCGTTCCAAGAAGAGAGCAATGGAGCCTCAACCTCCTCGAAGCTGATCAAGCGTCCACTTCTCAACCTAGGTTACAAATGGCAGTTGATAAAAATGCGGGAAAGAAATCACCAGAAACACCGGCTAGCCATGCCGCAGGGAAAGATGGTTCTCTAGGCATCACACTACCCAAAAAACATTTTCCAAAGGAGGACCCCAATGCCCAAAAAAGTGTCGTCAAAGTAAGAGCTACCATGTGGGACACACTCTCGATCCCTTCTCAAAGAAACCCGTTGCGAGAAGCTTTGAACAGTTTTGGTACAACCAACATATCACCAGACCATGGAGTGACAACTGCTACAAGTTTGTGTCAAATGGAAGGGAAAATTATTCCTACGGCAAACAAACGACCACCATTCTACATTTCCTTGATCATTGGTGACCACCTGGTACATAATTGCATGATCAATTCTAGTGCCAGTAGCTCTGTCATGCCTAAACAAATTACAGATGTACTAGGCATACAATATGCGCCAGTTACAAGAGGGGTTGTTCAGCTAGATGGCACATTTGTTAAGACTATTGGGGTTATCAAAGGACTTCAATTTACCATCCATGCATGCTCAAGTTTTTAATTCACCCAAGACATATCAATCATTGATCTCCCTCCCCTCTTTACCATCTACCTATCATGGGATTTTACCACCAAGATGGGCAGTTACCTATTGGCCGATTGGTCGCATATGATTCTCAGAACTCGATACAAAACCAGTAATTATAAGGGTAGAACGAATCTGCCATAATCATGTAGAACCCTACACTTTAGTCCAATAAATGGAAATTACACCATCGAAGATCTAGAAGAGGAAGATGCCGATCATGAACCAACCACCCTTGTTGAAGAAGTCCCTAATAATTTTCTAGATGAAGTAAGTAGAGATCATTAGTACGATCCCTACACTGATGTATTGCGAAGAAGAGGCTGGTTTTTTGGTTTTGGAAGAAACAAGATTAGGTACCTATTGTATCCATGAAGAAGATACAATCATACCACAACTTGTCAAAACACCAAGTGATTCTAACGAATCTGGGCAATTGTTCTTCGATGGCTCAAGAAGTAAGAATGGATCCAGTGTTGGTGTTATGTTAATTTCTCCAGAGGGACATAAGTAATTCTCATCTTTCCGATTGCAATTTAGTTGCACTAATAATGTTGCTGAATACAAGGCTCTTGTGCAAGGAATTCAACTAGCCCAAAGGAAGGGAATCAAAGCCATGACTATTTTTGGAGATAATGAGTTAGTTTTTCATCAAGTTTTGTACGTAGTGCATCCAAAAATGATCTTTTAAGATCATAGAAGAACCGAGTCAGGACCCGATTGAAGATTTCAAAGCTTTTGGGATCCATGTAGTTCCTAGAGATCAAAATCAAGATGCGAGATAGGCTTTCTACAATTGGTTCAAATACAACATACCAATTGATATCATAAAAGAAGGGCAGTAATTTTTAAAATGGTGGTTTGAATGGTAGTCCCCGATAATGTGAGTATTTGGCAAGTGTTCAATAGTGACAAACAAATTGTCATCTTCCTACAAGAAGAGGTGGAGTTTGTTGCAAAAAATCAAGATAAGTTGCAAGAGTCATATGGTGAGAAAATTATCCAATTGAAAAGAAACAAGTTACAAAAAGGTTTAGTCACTTTGGAGTCCATTTTCAATTCGGATGACCAAGGCAAAAGACAAAGCCCTAATATGGTGGTCAAAGAAGAATATTTTAAGGAAGTCAAAGTATCAAATGCAAAGTTTCTTAAGATTGGAAAAGTGTGTACTTCTGAAGAGAAAGAAGCTTTCATCAAACTTTTTCAAGAGTATCATGACATCTTTGCATGGAGCTATAAAGATCTGTGTGGTTTTGATCTAGGTCTAGCACAACATACCATCGAACTGGATCCTAATGCTAAGCCAGTTCGTTAGAAACAGAGACCAATTAATCCCAAAATTGAGCCACTAATGAGAAAGGAGCTAACCAAGCTCATCGAGGCATGTATAATTTTTCCCATCAAGCATTCCTCATGGGTAGCCAATTTGGTGCCCGTGAGGAAGAAGAACAGAGAGATCCGATTATGCGTAGATTTTAGGGATTTAAATCGTGCATCATTAAAAGACCATTATCCTCTTCCATCAATGGAGCAGATCCTTCAAACGGTGGTAGGAGCTCAAATATTTTATTTGCTCAATGGATATTCAGGTTACAATCAAATCCTATTCCAATAATCCACCAATTCAAAATGGCTTTCACTACCAAGTAGGGCACGTATGCATACAATAAAATGCCATTCGAATTGTCCAATGCCGGGGCTACTTTCCAAAGAGCCATGGACATGGCATTTAAGGGACTAATCAACGATATTATTTTTGTTTACCTTGATGATATAACTATATACTCTAAGCATGTAGAAGATCACATCACACATCTAAGGAAATTTTTCCGAAGGTGTAGGGAATTTGGGGTTTCACTTAACCCCAAGAAATGTATTTTCACAGTGCACGAGGGAAAATTGTTGGGGCATGTTGTTTCAAAGGAAGGATTATCAATTGATCCAGCCAAGATTCGTTCGATTATGTCCTTATCTCTCCCAAGTCACAGGAAGGGCCTCCAAAGTTTTCTGGGAACCATAAATTTCATGCGGAGATTCATCCCTCAATTCACGACATTGGCTAAACCACTGACAACCATGCTAAAGAAAAACATGCCATTCTCATGGAAAAAGGAAGGATGAGAAAGCTTCAAAGCCATCAAAACAGCCATTTCTCAACCTCCCATGTTGGTGAACCCCAGGTTTGACAAAGATTTTATCCTTTATGCTTTTGTAGGTCAAGAGAGCATTTCAGGGATCCTCACCCAACAAAACAACAACCTGATGGAACAACCAATTTCTTTCTTCAATCAATCCCTCCAAGACTACAAGTTCAAATAATCATTCATTGAAAATAGAGTCTTTATGGTTATTCAAGCTTTGAAGAAATTCAAGCACATGTTGTCCAAAGAACAAAATTCATTTGATGATGTCTCATCTAGGTGTCAAGGAGTTTTTACTGAACAAAGAAATGCATGAAAAGTGTGCTGGATGGATCACGAAGGTAATGGAGTATGACATGCACATCAAAGTCACGAAACTTGTCAGAGGTAAGCGTTTGTGTCAACAACTTATTGCAGACATGGAATCAAAAGGTAATGAGGATGTGACACCCCTAAATACTGATGAGGATGTTGATCTAGTTGAATGGTTATTCAAAATGAAGAATTTCCTCTTCTCGGAGCATATCCGAAAAACATGGATAAAAACCAAAGATGAACTTTCTATCTTTAATCTATCCTATTTTTTTGGTAGATAGCATTCTCTTTTGAAAAGATTCGAACAACATTCTCCTTCGGTGCGTAGGACTAAAACAGGTTAAGAAAATACTAGAAGAGTTTGATAATGGCCTATCTAGAGGACATTATTCCACACGAACAACAACTACAAAGATCATGTGAGCCACTACTATTGGCAATATTTATTCAAGGATTCCCATCTCTGGGTAAGGAAATGTAAGGAATGTGCCTTTTTCACAGTAAGCGAAGTTGGTAGCTCTTCCAATGCATCTAATTCAAGTAAATCAACCCTTTGTTTAATGGGGGTTGGACTTCATCGGAATGATTAATCCTCCATCCAGTGACATACATAAGTGGGTCCTTACTACAATAGACTATTTTACTCGATGGAAAGAGGTGGTAGCATTAAAAGAGAGCAATGAAAAGGCAGATCTGGATTTTTTAGAGGGTATAATGATGAGGTTCGATGTTCCATTTATAGTCATTTTAGACAACGCATTGGCTTTTCTTGGTATGAAATTGAGTGAACAGGTTGTTAAAAATGGGGTATACCTCAATTTTTTTCCAATTACTATCCACAAGGAAATGGATTGATTGAGTCTAGCAATCAAAACCTCATAAGGATTATTAAGTGCACAATGGAGACTAACAAGAGGACTTGGCATACACAACTTAAGAATGCCTTATGGGTAGATCGGATCACACCTAAAAGGGCCATCGAAATTCTCCTTTCATTCTTGTTTATGGAAGAGAGGCAAAACTCCCGCTTTCATTGGAGTTATCTTCTTTGGAGTTAGCTCATCAACTTGAAGTTATAGAGAGTGATCCTCTGACAACAAGGTTTGTTGAACTCATAGAATTAGAGGAAGTATGAGACAAGGCTATGAAAACTTTGGAGCAACATCAGGCTTAAGTTAAGAAATATTTTGACAAGAAGGCATCTGAGACATTTTCAAGAGGGAGATTTAGTTCTCAAATGGGATGAAGATAGGCCAAACCAGGCAGGCATGCCAAGTTTGACACTCTCTGGAGTGGGCCATACATCATCACAAGTTGCAAAGAGGTAAATTCATTCCATCTATCTAGGCTCAATGGAGAAGAACTACCCATTCATGTGAATGGGATACATCTTAAAGCTTGTTTTTGAGAAGCATTCCACCCCCTGTATAGTTAAATTAGGTGTTTTCCTCCAAGTGCTTATGCACATTGTTATGTGTTGTTGTTTTTTTGCTTTCCTTGTGGCTATGTTTTGTGTTGTTCTACACATTGTTTCATCATTGGAAGGTGTCAGGGAGAAGGAAGGTTCAAAGTTTCCATAAGAGTTTCAAAATCTTCTTCATTCAAAATTTTGCAGTGTTCCATAGATGTCAAGCATTCAATAGATTCAATATACCTCATGCTTAGCATTACGGAGAGGTCCAGGATATCGGCAATGCTCATGGAGATTCTCGGGACGTGTTAAAGAAAATCATACTACTTTCAAGATTCCAACATATACTCCATGCCCAATGGATGACTTAAGGCTACTGGAATCATGCTTAGCAGAAATCATCCCTGAGAGGTTACCAAAAATGTTATCCAATTTTACACACATGGCAAAATTGGACAACGGGGTCCTATCATGTTCAAAATGAAATAATAGTCCTAGGACCCACTTCTGGTCATTATCAAGATAAAATAATTAAAAATAATTCCTAAATTGCATATAAGAGATCACCTAGCATCGAAAGACACCCAATTGATATCAACTCAGTGAAGAGTTCGGGTCGAATTGATAGAGAACCCGGTATCAAATTGATAGTCATCTTGGAAATCATCTCAGTAGAGTCTCTCAGTTGTAAGAGCTTGACGAGATCTTGTTAATGCAAAATATAGCTAGTTGAAAATTGACGAATGAAGGGAACTCTATAAGGATCTCAGTAGAGATCGATGCAAAAAGATATGAAGGCCGAGTCAGGGAGAGCTAAGTTAACATGAGGCCAAGTCTAATCCATTAGACAGTGCTTGACCAACAACTTGGGAGAATTATCTTGTTTGACCGAGATGATATGAGATTATGCAGATGTGGGAAGTTCAACATCATTGAATCTTAGGTTTGTAATTATGTAATGGAAGGACTTCTATCGATCCAGGAAGATAGTATAAGCATCATAGAATACCAATGTAAAATTGAGTCAAACCGACATCTTAAAAGGAGCTGTGAAGTATAACAATGTGACAAATTGCAACGGATAAGTGAACTCGTAGGAGAATTCAAAGCCAATTCGATCAAGATCGCTTAGTCAAAGATTGAAAAAGATGAGTCTTGAGTCAAAGTTTGAAAGTTTATGGCATCAATAAAGTCTTAACGAATTGGAAAGGTTTGAGCCACAGGTGGAAGTGAAGGCAGAGATAAGTAATTTAAATCATTTTAGCAACTCGTTCATTTTGGAGATCATGTGGTGAGATTCTTTTAGGACATGTTCTACAGAGCTAGGGTGATTCAAACACAAGCCAAGGCATCAAGAGTGCCATAAAATGAATGGAGATCATTGCATAAATAGAGATACGTGATGGATCCCTATCGATGGGACTCATCGAGCATGATGGATAATTCAAGGCAACTCGTTTTGTGTGGATGCATTAAAGATAATTTCTAGGAAAAGTCAACTCACTCAAAGTTGGCATGTGACAAGCTATCAAGGAAGTCAGTGAGTTTAGCGCACCTGCTCAAGCTAAACCATGTTGTGGAGCCTTGGGATCTCTCGAATATTTTTGTTTCTTACTGGTCGAATTGGCCAAATGATGTCTAGGTTCCGCGGGTCAGTCTTCAACATGGGATATTCAAATGAGTTTTCCAAGGTAAATGTTGAAATGAAAAACCAAGACAAGGTTTCCATGATAAGAGGGAGTTTCAGGCCTTTGAAGCCGTGATGGAGATAATGTCGTGGCAAACCAATATGATATTTCCACACATGGGAAAAGTTCATGATGATTTCCAAGTGGGTTTCAGTTGATGGAAAACCAACACAAGGTCTCCGCGCAAAGGGCCCCCAAGTTTCATCTTGCCAAGGACATGGAAATTTGAGAAAACATCGCCAAGCATGATAAAACCGTGGAAAACCATAATCAGATTTCTGTGAGTTGGAGAAATGAAAATCGATTGCCAGGTGGAGACAATCCCATGATAAACCGTAACATAATTTCTATCTCACAGGGAGCGTGGGAAGCATTACCATATGGGGATAAACACCTGACATGTCAATGGATGAGTTTCAAATTAAATGCACAACTAAAAGTTGAGTCAATGGCTGAGTAGTCTCACCGAGTTCTTAGCGAATCTATAGGTGAGGTAAAGCATTACGAGACTGAGCAACATGGCGAGTGGGGGTTAGCACTTGTAGTTCAAATGTATGGAAAAAGGAGAACATTTTGGAATTTAGCCTAAAGAGTCACTTAGTTCACCACTATGAGGAATGAAAGTGGCTTCGTATCTTGTAGCAGGACCCAACCAAGTCAATGCATTAATGGCTCAGTTGTGGCTCATGTGCGAAGAGTTTGACGGGAAGGCGATGTCGAAAACTCATCCTGATGGAAGCTAGGTAATCGATGGTGGGCCGTGGAAGTGCTATGATGGAGTGCCAACATGAAAGTTCTGCTCATGGGATATTTTCAGCTCTTTACCTAGTCGGGTGGGAAAAATAATGCCTCAACCCCACACTAAAGTATTCATGAGTTATTTTCTTAAAATGGGAATCCGGGAAGCCTAATGCTAAGTGGGTTTTTGTGGATGGCAAGCCAAAGAAGGAATTCCACGCGTGGGAGATTTGGGGTGGTATGACCAAGTCGAGAAGTGGAAATTGGGAACCGACTTGCCAAGGCAATGTATGGAAAAATGGATTCATAAGTCTCGAGATCCCCACTCATATCCTGCGGACTTCCTTGATACAAACGCCATGCCAATTTGACTTGGAAAAAGGAGGATTTGGCATGGAATGGGGATATTCAAGTCATTTGAACCAAGGCAATTCAAACTACTTTTTCCACATAGAACCTGTCAACTTGGCTACGTGGTGGTCCCGAGTCACTCAGAAGGTAAGTAAGAGAACATGGGAATGAGTTAACCTACCAGGAAAACTCTATAATTTGGCAGAGATGGTTGAAGTGTATAATAAGATTTGACGTGGTGGTTGCGACTTGGCCAAAAGCGAGTATGAGACAGAGATAGGTGACTGGCTCATTTGAATTAAAAGGTAGAGTGATCAAGAACATATCGGCTAAGTGTCGGATGAAGGCTGAGAATCTCAAAATCTACGTACCCACATTCCTGGAAGTTGATACAATTCTAGGGCTCATTGATTAATGCAAAACTAGGAGGCCTACTCGAAATAATTTTACAATGGTAAGCTCGCAGAGGCAGCAAGAATGTCGAGCTAGGGTATTCAAAGAATGGAGCTCAAAGAGTTAGTGAATACAGTATATATATTTTCACTGGCATTGTTCAAACCTTCCTCCGAGCATTCGGTGCACAGGTGATGAGACTTTTTCTAGACTCGATGAGCTATAAGGCGGGATGAGTAATAGCGTTACGAGACCAAGAAACATGACGAGTGGGAGTCGGCCCTTGGAGTTTGAATGCATAGAAAAGGGAGTTTGTTTTAGAATTTAGATGGCATTTCAGTCATGTCGATCGAAGTGAATTCGTGGGTGAGCTCAACCAAGAGATTCTTTGCGAGGAGTCGTGGTTGGAGCACGGGCCCAACATCATAACCAATTTGAGAAATACGTGGCGTACTCATTGCAGAGTTTAGTCGAGGGAAATGATTAGGCCTAGTCAATGCAGTGAAATGGAGGTTGTGTATTTATGAGAGTCCATTTGGGTCTCATGCCACATGGTGGAAGATTACCCGCTTTCGAGTTGATCTAGTAACTACTCACGCAGAAAGAGAATGGGTTTGATTTTTAAAAATCTCAATCAACTCTTCATGAAATTTACTCGCAGAGAGATAATTGGAAAGACATGGATCGAAGCACGAATTAACTAAAATAAATATGGTAGGAGCAGGTTTGAAAGTAGCATGAAAGATGTCTGAGTAGCTCATGCTTATGAGCTCGAAGAGAAAGGGAGCACAATAGCACGACAGAGTGTTAGGATCGAGGCTTCCTGGGAGGTTAGAGCCGAATCAATTCATGATGCTTGAGACCACACACCGAGTTATAACGTTGATGTGAGCCCTTAAAATGGTGCAAATCATAACAAGTCAAATGGAGGTAGCCTTAAATTTCTTTAAGAGTTTAGTAGGCAAATAGCCTAGTGCGAGGAAAGAATCATGACCGAGCCACACCGAATGAAGATATCATTCGTGAATTGACAAGAAAAATTATCTTGTGGTGAAGTATTCATGGATTAAATGCCAAGTCTGAATCAAGAAGAATCATTGTAGAGACAATTGGAAAATAAAGTGTGTGAGTGAGGTTGAATAGTTTATAGAAAATGGTTTGCATGGATACATCACGAGAAAATGGTAAGCTCGGATTTCAAGCTTCGTTGTAGTCATCCAAGATAGTAGGAGTGATTTCATGCAAAGAGCATTATAGAAACTTGGTGACTAAGAGGATATCCATGCGGGTCTTTGGAAATTTTAAACAACTAGCTATAAGGGATGGAATGAGCTGCAAACCTATGTAACTATGATGCCAAATGTGTGGACCAAGGAAATTTTTGGGAAAGATCAAATCGAAGTGGGAAACTGCCAGATCGATGGAAATGCAAAATGGTGAGTAGCTCAAAATTATAATAGAAAGCCCAGGATGGCCACGATGAAGAAGATATTAATGGTGTCCGAGTTTGTCATGGATAATGGAAGGGGACATAAGTGAGCTCATCAATACATTTTAGCCATGGCCACATCACTTGATGGAAAGGATGCATTGATAGTGACAAGTTGTATCGTTGAATTGACTCTATGGTGTACGAAGACAATGGATGGTCCGAGTCGAAAGTGGGGGTGTTTGAGCCAAGCTCAAACTCGAACATGTATCATCAGGTGAGCCATTGGAATGGCTCAGTAAGAGGACTCGAGGGCTATTAGAACATGTTTGTTTTAGTTCACCTCGCATGGAGTGTAGAGGAATAGGCGAGACGTTTTGCATAACACCGAAATGATGAGGCTTAAGAGAAGTTGGTGGTCATACAAGTCGAGATAGGTTTAAATTTCATAGGAGCTCGTGAAAAGAGTGAGCTCGGAGTGTTTTGATGAGCTCGAAATTGAAGGATGAGCTAGTTAGAAATAGAATTTGGTGGGAAGATTTTGGGATTTATGGGGAGCTCTTGGGAATGAGCCATGGAAACTAGGAATGTTGAATCTCACACATAAGTAAGTCAACAGAAAAGAGGGGTTGGTGTGTGTGATAGGAAAACTCACCTCTGAGCCCATAGACAAGATGAATATCAACAAAGCTCAGATCCTTGAGCTAAGACCATGAAATGATACAGAGAGATTGATTGCCAAGGTAAGGAAAGAGTTGGTGTGGGGTTCATAATCAAGTGCAACACTGAGTTAGAGGATTTAAAACTCATCAAGTTGGGTTATGTGCAGACTCTATCCACATGGACCCCCTCCTCTTCAAGTCAAACAGTCAATGGGGGTCCCGACATTATGTTAATTAATTTAATATTTTTATTTAAATATTTTAATTATTATTTAAATATTTTATTTAAATATTTTTTTAATTAATTAAGAAGACTAGGTCATGAGGTAAGTAATGACCCATGATGGAAGCTTCTTAGGTGGTTCAACTAACTGTAATAAATACATCATGAGCCTTCAATTTAGGAATGTAATTATGACCTTTCCTCTTCTTTCTCACATATTCTTCTATAAATGTAAGTTAGAAGCTCATTTTAAAGGGTTCCAATAAGTCAGACAAGTTGGACAGTTAGATATCTTAGGCAAGTGTATGCTTTTCAAGAGTCCTCTCTCTTCTGCAAGTTGTCCTTGTGTGTTGAGAGAACTTTCAAGGCTCCTCTTCAAGACTGTAATGACAACTATTGCCTCTTCTACATGTATGATGCATTGTGTATGTTATGAAGTAATAAAAGTCTTTGTTTTGTGACTAATCTCGGTCCTTTCATCCTTCTATACTTCTTTTTGCCTTTTCTCATGCTTGCAAGTACATTGTGCAAATTCACGTTTCTATTGCAGGTTCTTGGAGTTCTGTGCTTATCGAGTGGTGGAGTATTGCATGTAGTTGAGTCGTGGTGTCTGTTCACCCTTTTGAATTCATCCTTCTTCACCGGGAAACCGGGTATATTTCTCTGTTTGATCAAGTTTAATAAAGGGAACACATGTCTCTTAGTTTGTGGTATCCTTGTACCCTCTCTAAATTGCAGTAGGTGAAGTTGACCTGTGGTGCACACACCCTCTTCAAATTAACCCTTCCTAAGTCTGGAAACACCCTTTATTTGGTGCATCACCATCCCTAGTATAGTTTCATTTCTATAAATCTCTTTCCCTAAAACCCCATGAAGATGTTAGAATAGGACTAGATAATCATTTTATTACACTAGGAGTAGTACAACACTTAGTTTAGGAAGAGGAAGTCGGCCTTCTCTAGAGGTTCACTTCAAGCCCAAGTCCCACAACTTGAGAGGTGATCCCATGTGTCCTAATAACACCGAACATCCTATTCACATCCTATCCATTCGGAGGTTGCAGTGATTTGGTGACAATAGATAACTAAAGAAGTATGCAAGCTTCACCTAATAACAAATTATCTATAATTAACTCCAAAACTAATCCTATTATTAGCTCAAACTCTTCATGAATGTTGATATTATATATGTTTCAAAAATATCTTTTACCTAGCCTTGAAGACTTATGCTTTGATCCAATGCATGATTTGTACTCTAATCTAGCTTTAGTACGCAACATGCAAAAATGGCTAAGTACCGAGTCTATTCTGCTTTTGCACAAGCCTCCAAGCACTCCCTATTCTAAATCTCTGTGTGCCTTTGTTCCTATCTCACGCACATCCCAAATTTTTGCATGGTGCTTATCCTTAGCACAATTAAAGGGTACAACATTACCCCACACTAATTGGATTTCCATACTTGACAATTCTTTGATCATCTTAAGTGTAAAAATTGACGAAGGAAGGAGAACAAAAATTCAATGCCCAAAAAGAAGGTTACCCAAAACTTATTTCAAGCCGGAGTTGATTGGAGGAGGTTTGGAAATTAAACATCTATTTATTTTACCACCTTGTTCCATTCCTCAAGTTCTGTAAAGCTTTCCCAGCACGAACCTACAATCCCGACACTTGATCAGAATTAACTCTTCAAAATTTTCCTTGAGCTCACTAATTACCACTAACAACAGTGTGTTCCTCAAAGTGCTATCCATTTGTTCCAGCCCCATATTTTAGAAATATCTTATACACTCGATCCAATTTCTCCCACTTAACCTTTATTTTTTCCTTCTTCGCACTTGTTTCTAGCTTATCACTTGTGTGCACTCAACCTTATTAGTTGGTGTCTTTTCTTGAATTTTCTTCAACACTACTTCCTCATCCACCAATCATGCATCAATGAAAGGCTTGCACTTCTGACATCTATTGAAATCCATATCAAATTTTGTGCTTGCTTCTTTGAGCTTGGTGAACAAATCCTCCAACTCAGTGGTCCATGCTTCAATAGTGATTATATTATTCTCCTTCTCCTTCATGATCTCTTCCTCCGTAGGCCTTGTAATGCTCTTGATATTTACAAAGAGCATCCCAACTAAATCCTCCAAGTACTCCATTTCATCTTCATAATCACTCCTAGCCTAGATCACCAATGATGGGCATTGTTCCAAATCCATTTCACTAAAATCCTAGTCTTGTCATACACCTCTTTTTTTCTCCTTGTAGTCCCTTCTTCAATTGATCCACTTCACACTCTTTATCCTCTTTATCAATGACCAATGCCTTCATAGTAGTGCTTGCATCCAAGTTCCTTCGTGATACTTCTCTGCAACCATTTTATTTAAGGCATTGCATGCTTGTTCATCACTCATATAATTTAGATTTATTATCTTATACTTATTCCTGTGGTGTGTTAACAATGTCATAGTTTCAATTGAATGTTCTCTTACCTCAAATTCTTGATCCTTTGTGTGATTATGCAAACTCCAGCTTAACATTTTCCTAGTGTGTGACACCCCTCCTTTTTTATCCATAAAATCCCATGCATGTAACTTTTCTGTCACCACTGTGCTTTGAAATCGTGCTTGCAATACCTTCTTGGGGTCTTCCACATAATCCATATGAGGCGACCTCGTGTCCATTGCTTCCTCTATAATTTTATGTTTGTCCTATGTTTCTTAGGATTTGGAATCCTTGTACTTACGCCTATTCTTGTGTATGTATCTTCCTTAATAACAAAAGTATCACCAGCTCCTTTCTCCATATTCTCCCGTGTCTTTCTTCAAAGCAGAATCTTACCCCTTATTCTTATTATACATGCACCTCCTACATCTCTTTGGCCTTTTCACTCTCCAACTCGTTATGTAAATTCTTGTTCTAATTCTTCTCTTAATTCAATGCCTCTCTTCTCCAAATATGATTCCTCATTTATCTTTGTACTAGAAAAACCATGGATTTTTGGTGCTTAAATTTTTCCTTCTCCGCGCTTCCCTATTGTGAGGTCCCTACACCACCGCTATTTTTCTAGTATAATACTTCCTCTTCCATGAGTGGTCCAGTTTCCCCTCCTCTTCATCTCCTTCTTCTTCTACAAGGTCCTCCTCACACACCCTCTTCATCGGCGGTACTACTATCCTTCCAAGCTATGGAAATGGGGAATATGTAACATCCATCTCAATCCCTCCTTGAGTTTTTGGCCTCAACTATACAAATACTTTGCAAATCATGCCTATAATGGTGACATTGAGTTGGGGATGCAAGTCTAGCATATCGAATCCAATACATCTATATACACAAACCTCAAATCATACCTATATGTTGCGCACAAAGTGTGAAAGTATGAGTCAACCTTGTCTACATCAAAGGTCAACTTCTACGCATCTTTTATTCTATTCACTGAATACTTAAGGTATCATGTAGTGAAGGAAAATGACAACTTGCACCAGGGGCTCATCTCCCCATTCACCATCTTGAAATGTGTAAGACTCAGTAGTCTTTGAATCACCGTGAATTTCACCTATTCCCCAATTATGGTGGATAGTTCATGCAAAACATGCCATTCATTCTAAAATGCCTCTTAACCTCGTTATACCAGATCATCCCATCACAAGTGTATATAACAAATTGTATCTTTGCGGAGATTGATGCACATGTGGGTAAACCCACATGTTGTCCTCTAGTCCATCTAACACTCCAATCTCCCAAAACACTATAAGGAGTATAATCATCCCCATGTTATCTTAGCACCCTCATCATTCTACACTCGTGCTTCTTCTATAAAACCATTTGCAATGAACTACGTGATGTTATAGTGTGCCCTATGTGCTATTCTATGTGCCACATACAAGAATATCTTATTAACGTTTGTCCATCATTCAAATGTTCCCGATTTGCAGCTCACCAGCCTAGAGGCTACCCTAATTTTTGATCATCCAAATATGTAATTTTCATTGCCCTTCCACCCTTCTCGTAGCTTAATTTTGTGGCCAACTCATCTATCTTTGCATTAGCAATAAGGTCTAACCCCATGTCTATTCCCATAATTTGAAGGCCTATAACTCGCTCAATCAACTAAGCAGTAATCCTCATTCTTCTTTTGGTGAAGTAAAATAAATCTTCGTGTACCCTCAACATCAACCATTGGTACAAATGTGTTACCTTTGTGAAAAGGGAAGCTCATAAAGTTGTAAAACTCTAGTCTTCTCAGCTTATCTTCTCACGCACTTGAGTCATTAATAAGAGGGTTTCCTTCCTTAGTTGTTCCTAGAAGTACCTTCTCTAAGTATTCCTTCAATATTTTCTCGTGCTCATCTGTTCTATGATTATATTCACTTATCTTGCACTTTGGGAGCTTAGACTTCCATATTTCCACCCTATGCACACCAGGGGATACTACATTTATGAATAGATCTCCTCCAAGGGATCCTCTGATACTACCTCCACCCTTTTTTTCTATAATTTTGTCCTTTCAAGGTCATATTTCTCATGAAAATTTGCGTGCTTTAGGTGCTCTACGACACAATATTCTCTTATGTCCGAGTGCTGAAAACCTTAACTACTTAATTTGAATGCAAACCATTTCTTCCCATGCTCTACTGCTATTTCCAACTTGCCTCTCTGTAAGGACCTACATGCAACTCCCTCACTAATTTAGTTCATAATGTACTTGGATCTCTCTTGTAGAAGAAAACTTGGTAGCTTATTTCTCAAGTTTTCTTCAAAGGCAAGGTAGCAAAATGACTACCCCTTACCCCTATTTATACTTTTTTAATGACCCACATTATCCTTTTGACCCACACTTTTAAATCAATTTTCCAATAAAGTACCTTTTCTATTTTAACTCACTTCTAAGACTTCCTTTCACGTGTTGCGTAAATCGTAATTTTTGGAGCGCTATACTAATTCTTAGCAAACAACCTCCTCTCGCGTGCTTACCTACACCGAAGTACACAATGAATGCATCATATCCCAAGTAGCTTCTCATGTCATTGCCTACCTCATGTTACACTGTGTGATTATCTTTCCTATGTGGTCTTTAAGCAAACGAATTTTCTTCTAAATTCAAAGCACCTGTAACACCTTCTTTTCTCGCATTAACCTTCTCGGAGACACCTACAAATGAGCCAACTTGCATCTAGATGGAAGAAAATAATTTTATTCTCCCTACTTGATCCACCCCACATTAAAAGTATATGCAATCCTCTACACATGAACTCAAAAGATAGTAATCATCTCCTAGCGCACAAGTGCACTTATTACAAAAAAACACTAAACTAAAATGACAAAGCATAATAATGATGAAAGGAAACAATTGAAAACAAATGCATTAAAGGGAAATCTAATCAAGTGACAACACTAGCTTATTACAAACACCAAGAAGAATGATTTATAGTATGGATTCAAATTTACCTCCATTGAAGTAATCAAGTAAAAAAGTGCCATCCAATGCTTGAACTAATAAATACCGATTCCAATATTTTTATTACCGAAAAGGTCCCAACTAATGAACTTTCAACTTCCCAGGGTGACGCACAAAATTTGAATCATATAGAAGAACCATCTTTCGAACCTCAAGTGGATTTTTTTGAATATATCTATCATGTCACACCTTATGTCTTGCTTTTTCTGTCTTCTAGCTCCGCCGGGAAATAACACGCCGCTCATCCAACTACATCAGTTTTTCTATGCACTCCTCCAAAACTTGTTCATCATCCAGTCCTCATACACATGCAATACACAGGGATGGTAATATAAATTCAATAGGAAATACCACCTCCTTGTAAAACACCAAATGAAAGGGTGTGGCTTTATTCAACCTCTTGTAAGTAGTCATGTATGCCCAAAGTACAACATAGACTTTATCATCCTAGTCTTTCCTTCCAAAATCATAGGTTTTTGTCAATGTGTGGCCCAAATCTTGTTGAAAGCCTCAGTAGTTCCATTTGCCTATGGGTGATAGGGTGTTATCTTGTGGTGCACCACCATAAACTCAACCAAAATAATTCTAATGGTCTCATTAAGAAAATGAGTGCCCCTATCACTTGTCAAGCTCAATAGACATCTATACATGCTGATAATGATCTCCCATAAAAATCTCACCGTTGTAGATTCTCATGGCAATCCTTTATATGTGTTGATTCTTCCCACCTTGTCAGATAGTCTATACAAGTTATAATATAGCACATGCTAGTCCTACTCTTGGGTGGGGAAATAGGACCCACAAAGTCGATTGCCCATTTTTAAAAGGTTTGGCACTAGCAATTAGCCTCAAAGGTATCTCATCTCTATTTCTAGGATTACCAAGGCACTGACAATGATCACACACCTTGACATACTCTTTAACATCCTTATATAAATCTTCCCACCATAATCCAACCATCATAATCTTGCACATGGTGGCATCTCCTGCATAATGAACTCTTGCAATTCCACCATGTGTTTTCTCGTAATACCCTCATGCACATGCTTTAGAAAACACCAACACAAAAATTCATCATGACCTAGTTTGTATAAGTCTCCACTTATAAACTGGTAAGGTGCCACATGTATTGTAAGTTATTTATTTTTTAAGGTCTTCATTTCCTCGACGCCTATCTAGTGTGTAAAAAGACTGCAATATCTTCCAACTCAATGGGCATGTGATTTAATCTAAATAGTTGTGAATCTGACATAGTGTCCTCAATACTCTATGCATCCTCGCCAAAGTTGATCCTTGACGAATGATTAGTCCCTAAGTTGATTTTTCTAGGTTTTATAACAACTGTAAATTGAAACTCCTGAAATAGTAATATCCACCTACAAATGCACCCTTGTAAAATAGGCTTGTTGACCAAATACTTAAGTGCCATATGATATGTAAAGAAAATAAATGGTATTTCCAATAATTATTATATGAACTTATGCAATGCGTAAATCATGGACAAGGCTTCATGTTTAGTAGTTGCATAATTTTTCTCAGTTGGTGTCAACTTCCTTCTTGCGAAACAAATAGGGTGGTCTACAATTCCTTCACCTGGTTGTGCTAACATGACACCAATTGTCATTCCATAAGCATCAACATGAACATGAAATGGTTTGTCCCATGAAGGAAAGAAAAAAATAGGTGTAGTGGTTATCCTTTCCTTCAATGTTTCAAATGCTTGCTATTGCGCCTCACCACAATAGAATTTTCCTTTAGCTTTCAAAAGTTCCTCCTGTATGCGCGATAATATTTGCATAGAATTTAATGAATTTTTGTAATACCCTGTATGTCTAAGAAATCCATGCACTTCACTTTGATTATTAGGTTCTTCCAATCCTAAGATCACAACAACCTTGGCTGGATCTACCAACAAGCCTTCCTTACAAATAATATGCCCAAGAAAAGTGCCAAAAGGTGTTGTAAAGATACATTTCTTAATATTCAGAGAGATGCTCAATTTCCTACACCTCTCAAACATAAGTCTCAAATTGTCACAATGATCCTTAACTAGACCATACACTATCTAATAATCTAGATACACCTATAAAAACTTATGAATGAAGTCCTGAAATTCCTCTACACAATGCATGAGAACACAATCGACACATTCTTCATTAAAGGGAATTACTTGTATATGCAATACTTCCTATTCAAGGTGAAAATTGTCTTTTCTTGATCTTCATTTGTTATACGCACCGATGATAACCATAGAATCTATTAGTGAATAAATAAATCTTGCACCCTCGCGATGCCCTCCTAGATATCTTTAGTAAAAGGTGTGGGAAAAGGGTATATGACAAAAGAAACATTCAAATCTCTATAGTCCACATAGATTATTTATCCTACTATCTTTCTTTATGTTGATTACCATTGGGCTAACCCACTCCAAATCCTCAATGGGCTCAATGATTCTATATTTTAACATCTTTTCCATCTCGATATCACAAAACATATTGAGTTCATAAAACACTAATCTCAACAAACACAGGTGGAACTCAAAGTTTCCATAAAAACTCAGCTAGTAATTTATTGGCAATGAAAGTCGTCGAAACCAAAAAAACAATTACCAAAAACTAAAATGCCAAGTAGAGTTACCAACTTTGTTCTTGCATGCATAGTTCTTGTGCTAAAACAATACAACATAAGTTTCCAACAGAATCACATATACCATGGATTCAAAACCAAGAATGCAAGATTTACTAAACCCAACAACCAATTAACCAGATAGAGCATGCAATGCACAAAACTCAACAGAAGAGTTGTTTTAATGAAAACACTTAGAAGAAAGCAAGAGATTTTAATAGTTAGAGCCTATCATGCCTGATAGTGTCTCTATTAAATCGAAGAAGACCTTCATCCAAGCTCACTACTTCTCCTCTTCTCCACGAAAGATCAAACAACCAAATACCTTTTCCACAATGCCTCTTATACATTCCATGAAATGAAAATAGATTCGAAACTTCAAAAATAGCCATGAAGTGCAGTTCAATCTGTTGGTTTGAAAAACCAGAGAGCATGTAGAGTAAAAATCGTGAAACATGCAAAGTGAAAAACCCAAGAAAAATCCGCTTACATGCCTACCAAGATGGTTTGAGCACAAAACCAAAAGTAATAAATTCCATTAATTCCAAATCTCCTCGCCTAATCTTCCTTGCCACCACCTTCCAAGTCTAGAAAAAGCCAAGTCAAAAATAACATGCATTTCCATTTTACTAATACTTCCACCTAAGCCTCCACCAAGTCATCTAGTCCTTGCCAAAACAGGTAGTCCGTATGCATTTACCAACCTTATCAATAACATAAATTCCTTAGGAACCATCACCCAAATGCATGCGACCACTTAAGTCCCCATTCATATCCATTAGTTTAGGATAGATTAGATTTCTTAGGTTAGATCTTAGGTAGATTAAAATTTATACCTTAGGATATAACACTAACAACTAACCCCCACCATAGGCCTTAGCAAATAGGTTTAGATAATTTCCACATAGGCAAATTAATTCAAAACACAATAGTTTTAGGCATTAGGTTAGATTACAATATTACCTTGTAGTATTAGGATCTAGGTTAATTTTAATACCTAGTAACCTTTCCAATTCCATTAGCACCAAGCTTAGGTTAGGTTGCAAATCAACCAATCATAACAGAATAAGAAGCTTTAGGTTAGAATCAGAATTCTATCAAGTGACATAGCTTAGGTAGAAATATATATATTTTTACCTAGCTTAGGATCCCGTAGGTTAGTCCTATATAGGATCCTGGATCTCTCCTATGCCATGAATAAGCTACATTTCCATTTTCATCAGCAATGACCTGCCATGGTTGATCTCCAAAGACCCAAGCAAAACAAACCACTGAATGGAAACACGTTCACAAAAAAATATAAGAACTTGTAACTACAAAGTTCAGTCCAATGTGTATCTTAATTCATGGAATGTCAATTTACCATTCATTCAACAGAGTAGATTTAAAACATTCCTTAGATCACTAAAATTGATCCAAGGATGAGTCAGATAAATAGATAAGTTTACAACTCTTAAACCAGATTGCAAATCACCTACAAGAAGTGAAAAATGGATTTAGGAAAGCCATTCCAATTCAATCAAAGGATCTTAAGAGCAGAAAAGACTTATCCATTTCAAGCATGATCTCCAATAATCAAAAGAACATATCTTTATAAGGAAAATCACATGTCAACACTTGAAATGCAAAGGAGGAAAATAACAACTGTTAAGGGTGTTACATGCTTCCCTCCTAAAAGAATCATCATCCCGATGATTATCTCTTTTAACAATTTACATCAAGGACAATTAATTCATTCACTTCTCTTATCCTAAGTCAAATATTTCAAAACCTTATAGTTCCAGAAATCAGCATTAAATAACTTTTTATTCAAATCAAATAAATATCTGCCCAAAACTAGGCTTACTTAATGTCATATAAAGATAAAATCATAATTTTTTATCAGTCAACAGATTCAATTCTATTCAAATAGGTATGGAAAAGCAATTTTCATATCCTCTAGATTTTCCTAAGTTGCACTTTCCTTGTTAAACTGGTCCCACTAGACCTTACATTGACTTATTTCTCAATTTCTTAAATGAAACTGGCGAGTTTCCAGCACTCGAATGGGTTTAACTACGATTATTCCTGGGTCTTGGACCTACAAGGAATTCCAATTTAACACGTGTGATAAATCTGAAATGTATTTCTTAAGCAAAGAAATATGGAAAACATCATGCATTCATGATAGAGTAGGTGGTAGTGCTAAATGATAAGCTACATGGTTGATTACTTTGACTATTTCAAAAGGTCCCACATAATGAGGTGATAACTTGGCAGCCTTGCCAAAAGTTATAGAACTCTTTTTCAGTTTAACCCAAAGAAAAACCTTCTCACCAAGTTCAAATTTCCTGTCAACCTACTTTAAGTTAGCATAACTCTTTTATCTATCTGCTACTTCTTTCAAGTGTTCACGAATCATTTTAACTTATTGTTCCATTTTCGTAAGGATTTCAGGTCCAATTACCTCTCTATCCTCAATGCTATCCCAACTAATAGGGGTTCTCGTGATCTCCTTTCATAAAGTGCCTCAAACGGTGCCATCTTAAGAGAAGCATGATATGTATTATTGTATGCAAATTCAACTAATGGAAGGTACTCCTACCACTTATACTGTTGATACATACAATACATCCGTAACATATCTTCCAAAACCTGATTTACTCTTTTAGTCTATCCATCCATTTTCGGATGATACGTAAAACTGAAATTCAGTTTAGTTCCAAGAGCTGCATTGAGCATTTTCCAAAACCTTGACGTCATTCTAGGGTCTCTATCATATATGATTAATTTAGGTACTCCATGTAATCTAAAAATTTTGTGTACAAATATTTTAGCAACACAGGAGAATCATCCTTTAGATTTCCAGCAATAAAATGAGCTACTTTCATTAGTTTATCAACTAATACCAAAATAACATCATGTTTATTTCTTGACATAGGCAATCCTTGTACAAAATCCATGCTTATTACCTTCCATTTATACTGCGGTATGCTATGACGATATAATAAATCGGCCATGGGTGCATATGTTCTGCTTTTACACATTGACATTCAAGACAATGAGTCACAAAATCAATAACATCCTTTTTCATTCCTTTCCATAAATATTACTATTTTATATCAGCAAGCATTTTTATAATGCCGGGTGTCTAGAAAAAGGTGAATTGTGAAACCCTTCGCAACAATTTCTTTCTCAAATCACTAAGCAAATGTATGTATACTCAAGTTTTCATATCGTAAGATTCCTTCATTATCAAAGTGAAATCCTTTATACCTTTCATATTTTAGATCTCAGTAGCAAGTGCTATTTTTACTTGCTAAAAGTAAGAATCGATTCCATAACACTTATTACTTCATCCTTAAGCCGAGTTCTTAGTGTTATAAGAGCGAAATATGCTTCCTACGACTTAGAGCATCACCACTCTATTCTCTTTTCCTTTAATGTAACTTATGTCAAAATCATATTAATACAAAAACTTTAACCACCTTCGCTGCCTTGCATTCAAATTTGGCTCGAGTGAAAATGTACTTCAGCCCAAGATGATCGCCAACTCAAATGGTTTACAAGTAGATAATGCCTCCAAAATCAAGTGCATGAACTCATGGCGTAAGCTCTAAATCATGTGGAGCATAATTTAACTCATGTAACTTAAGTTTTCTACTTTTATAAGCTATGACATGATCATTTTGTAACAAAATACCTCCAAGACCTTCCTTGATGCATCCGTGGGTACAACAGAAAAGTCTCCATTAGGATCGTATAACTAAAATAGGTCTTTGAAGTCAATCAATTTTCAAAATTTTAAAAGCAGATTCACATTTATCATTCCAAACAAATTTTTTATCCTTTTTTGTTATGAATTTATTGGTGCAGCCACCTTAGAAAATCCTTAACAAATTTTCTATAATAACCCGCTAGGCCCATGAGGCTTCTAACTTCATGTACATTCTTTAGTGCATGCCACTTTCGCTATAGCTAAAATTTTAGAAGGATCTATAACAATCCCATCTTTACTTATAACATGACCCAAATAGTGAACTTCAATGTCATAGAAAGGACATTTGGAAAGCTTACCATACAACCTGTCTCTTTCTCTTGAATTTCTATAACTATTTTCATGTGTTCATGATGCTCCTCAACACTTTTGGAATATATGAGAATGTCATCCAAGAATACAAGCACAAACTTATCCAAGTATTCTTGAAAGATATTATTCATTAAGTTCATAAAAGCTACAGGTGCATTAGTTAATCCAAAGGGTAAAACCGTGAATTCATAATGCCCATACCTTGTCTTGAAAGCCATTTTATGAATTTCCTCATCCTTAATTTGTAATTGATGATATCCAGATCGAAGATCTATCTTAGAATATATAGATGCTCCATCATCTGATCAAATAGATCATCAATTATAGGAAGTGGGTATCTATTTTTGATTGTTTCTTTGTTTGAAATCCTATAATCAATGCACAATCTAAGTGTTCCATATTTATTTTTCATAAAAATCACCGGTGCTCCCAAGGTGAAACACCCGGTCTAATCAAACCCTTAGACAAAAGTTCTTGCAACGAGCCTTAAGCTCTACTAACTCGTGGTAGTCATTTGATAAGGTGCTTTAGAAATAGGTTCAGTACTGGTTTGATTTCAATCGTGAAGTCAAACTCCCTTTTGGGTGGTAATCCTGGTAATTCTTCTTTTCATTGTAGTTCTCGTAATAATGGATAATGTTTCATGAAATCACTGTTTTCTTCCGCACATTCTAAAATTTTTACTGCATATAAGGTACAACCCTTATTTTTGGCCTTTTTAAGTTACATAACTAACAATTCCCTAATAGAAATTTCTCATTTTACACCTTTAATATTTGTTTTTTTCTACTGCATCATCTAGACAACTAATATGTTTTTCAAAATAGTCTACCTTTGCTTTATGCTATGCTAACCAATTCTTGTTAGGAAATATTATTAGTGCTCCATTAGTATTCACATGGTTTATTATAATTTGTTAGTATGTTTATATTGTTATAACAAATGTATAACAATATATTAGTACGGAAGTTTATTGTTTTGTATACTTTCTATTTTATAGGAAGTTGTTCAACAACATTCTGGCTATATAATAGCCATTGTATTGGCAAGAAAATATAGAGAATTAATAATATATTCTGTGTTCGTACTGTGTAATTCTGTACCAAATTTAATATTTGGTATCAGAGCGACTCGATGCTCTGTTAAATCTGTGAAAGGGCAGCTTGCTATTTGCTATTGCCCTGTGTATGAATTGATTTGATATGATATGTGCATTTTGAATCTAAACATACCTGTGTCTGATGCTGTGTAATCAAATCTCCAGCAGAAGATGTTTGGCCACGTTTAATCCTACAGCCGTCGGAAGGAAAGAAAGCATTATTATTATTTTTTTCAAGTTTGGCGCATTCTGTATAAGATCAACAGATTTTTTTTTACATTGGATCTTGGCATGTTTGAGTTGTTTTATATTGGCATGACCCTTGATCTCAGCTGCAGTCAATGCCAAAATAATTAACCAGAAGAGGAGACGTCAAACAGTTCTCTTGTGCATCATTGGATCGATGCTTTTGATCTCGCCTTTGAGTTATCTAGAAAACACAATCTTGTACTCAGATTTGTGTGCCTGTATCAGTGGAGATTCGCACGCTTGGAAGAATCACATGCGCATTGTATTGACCGACCTGCGTATTGCGTCGCCATTTTGGTAACTGTGATCAGATTTATCGCTGTTTTGGGCATTTTCATTTTTTTGCCGTTTTTGGACATACCGAAAAAAATCACAAGGAAAAGAAAAAATTTGCCATTTTTGGAAAGGGCCCGGAAAGAAGTTGGACTTAGAGCTTAAAAGTGTTATATCTTTCACCTCGTAACTCAGATTGAGGTGATGTTTTTTTTGAAAATGTATGTTTTTTTAAGATCTTTGCATTGATTATATGCTTTTTGCTGCTAGACCAATTTTTTATTTTTGGAAAATATTTCAAAAATTATATATATATATGTATTTAAAAAAAAAAAATTGTGTCACTTTTGTCTGGATGCACTTTCGCTTGTACGCGACGTCCATAGTGAGGGGGTGCATTATCAGTTGAAACCGACACCCAAGAGAATTGTAATATGAGCCTCAAAGATAAATTTGCTAACTAAGTAGCAAACTAATGGAGGAAGGAGGCATCGGAGGCTGGAGGTCAGACAGCGACCTCTCGTCAGTCACCAACGACGGGCCGCACAGAATGATTTGGTGGCAGGCAGGTGTGCAGTGTGAGTATATGATTTTCAGTGTGGTTTCCATTTTCTCAGAGTGATTATGTTTGCAGAGTTCCCGCTTTTGTTTGGTATTTGATGGATGTTGAAAGAAAGTTGTGTTGAGCGCAGATGACCGCCGCTGATCCTCCGATCGACTTGGTCCTCTCACTCACCGCATTTCGTTGAAGATGGTCACTAGAAGAATACGTTCACTAGCATTAGTGACCATGTGCAGCAAAGACCTAACTAGCAAGATCCATTCAGAGTATGTTCTTCGATGCGCTTTCTTCTCGATCTATATGTGTGGAATTTCACATCAGTGGGGGAATACATACCAATGTTCCATTCCCATTCTCGCACCCAAAACGGCTTAGTCAAGGAAAGCTTCCATGGCAATTGGCATAAGGCGCTTTCTATGCTCATTCGAGATCAAGTGGTAGCGATCAAAGACAGAGACTACAATTAAGAACATTACGATTCTTATAGGAAGTAATGTGAAATTTTTTCAGTATATCTTCTATTGTGCATTTTGAGATATGCATGTTGTGTTTCCTACATAATTCCCCGATGTATAAGCATAGTGGTGAACAAAGTAGCACTTTGCAGTAAGTCAATTCATGGATCTTGAAAGGGTTTGTGGGAGGATCCAAAAACCACACGAGGTCGATTGGGCTGATGAGGTTCCTGTCACTTCAAGGTTTGTGGTAAGCCTGTTTAAAACCATGGAAGGAGCGAGTCTTTCTTTTGGATCAAGGTCATGAGTCACAGAGTTGGACATGCCACAGGGGTGAGCATATTGCAGAGGAGTGTGTGGATGTTTTTCTACCATGTTCGCACTAAGGGGGGGAATGTTAGGAAATATTATTAGTGCTCCATTAGTATTCACATGGTTTATTATAATTTGTTAGTATGTTTATATTGTTATAACAAATGTATAACAATATATTAGTACGGGAAGTTTATTGTTTTGTATACTTCCTATTTTATAGGAAGTTGTTCAACAACATTCCTGGCTATATAATAGCCATTGTATTAGTAAGAAAATATAGAGAATTAATAATATATTCTGTGTTCGTACTGTGTAATTCTGTACCAAATTTAATATTTATGCCTATGGCTATATCATAAGATCCAAAAGGTGCTATATAGAGATCAACTTCAAAGTGGAAAAGCTAAGTAAGTCAAGGACTCGCCCCAAAAAGACACATACTACATGTATGAACATAATTATTACCATAATGTACTAGTCCACGATTTATCTATTTTTCTAGCTTTTCTTTTAAGTTTCAAGCAAGTTTACTAGAAATAAAATATTCAAGTAGCTTCCGTATCAAAAAGAATAATAGAATGTATATGTCGAATAACTTACCAACAACTTCTATAGGTGTAACTTACTTTTCAGCTTACTTGTCAGCTACTGTAGCATGTATCTTACACTGCTGATTATGATCATTCTTCTTCAAAGGACATTGATTCGCATAATAATCTTTGCCACAATTATAACAGCCTCCTACCGGTCCCTTTTTAGACTTAGAATTATTTCTAGCCTTAAAGTTATCATTTTGACATCCATAGGACTTTTGTCTCATTATTATTATTCTTGGAAAAATTATTCCGTGTATTTCCAGCAGACTTATTCATTGCTATTTTCTTATTATTATCAGCTGAAAACTTACTTTTATTACCAAAATTTTTCCATGGTCCTTTCTTAGGTGCAAGAGAAGCTGAAGAAGAGTTTGGAACTTTCTTCCGTACTTCTTCCTTATGAGTAGAAATAGCCTTTAATTTCTGTTCTTGCCTTATGGATTTTTCAACAACCCCTTCCATAGTGGTTGGGTTGTGAACATCAACCTCTCCCCCAATAATGGGATTCAATCCCATAATGAATTTCCATATCCTAAACTTCTCATCAGTTTGATACTGAGGTACATACTTGAGGAGTTTCATAAATTGTTCCCAATACTCAGTTACAGCTAACTTGCCTTGAGCTAAGTTCTGAAGTTCATTCATTTTCTGATCATAATAAAGTTGTGGTAGCCAACGTTGCCTAAAGTAACTTTTAAATTGATCCCAAGTGACGTTAGTTTCATCAATATTTAACTTAGCCTTACGGCTATCCCACCATGAAGATGCTTCATGGGAAAGTTGATATGCTCCCCAAATAGCCTTGGTTTCCTCTGAGAAGTTCCTTATTACAAAGTACTTCTCCATTTAGCTGAGCCAATTCTCGGTTCCATCTCCTAACGTGGTGCCATCAAACTTTGGTGGACTTATCCTTTTTATGTCATTAGTGAGTTCAGCTACCAACCTTGCCTTTTTGTTTTTTGGCTGGACAGGCACATTAACATCATTATTATCAACACCCAAATTAGGGTTGTCCTTAGGAGGTAGCTGATTGTTATTACCAACTTCTTCTTCCTCCTCATTACCCATCACTTGTTGTTCAAGTACAGAAAAATGATCTCTTGTGTCCAACAGAGCAACAAGGATCTCATCAAGTTTTTGGGTCATTGCTTCTCCTTCATCAAGTGGAGCATTATTCGCAACGTTTCCTCTTGTCCTAGCCATTTTCTCACAATAAAATTCAAGTTTTTATCGATTATGGACTAAATAGGTCCAAGAGTCAGTAACCTCTAGCTCGATACCAAGATGTAGCATTTCCATTTTAAGACTTTAGAAACAAGGGAATTTTTTTTTATGAGTAATGTTCTCTATTCTAAATACATAATTTAGAACACACATTCCATAACATCCATTCTTATAACAGATAACCATATGCAACTGTAATGACTCGGTGAGCTACCGATCTATTCATTTCATGACTTGGTGAACTACCGATCTATTCATGTTTAACATTAAGTATTGAATACTTTTCTATATACTACGTATACTTGGTTCTCTTACCCTGTTCTAGGTATTGAGTGATCTGTCTAGGAACCTATCTAAATATTTTCTACCAATATTCATTTGCATCTCAAACCTTAGACTAGGTGACATAGGACAACGCAATCAACAACTTGCAATACTTTGGCCAAAGATTTCTAACATACTTGTTTATATTACTTATTCCTTGATGACATACTCGTCAATCCAGAATACGTCCTTCACCCCCACTCTATTGTTATCTAGAATGTCTTTTACTGACTTTTTTCAGTCCACTTGCCCAAGGTTTAACCCTAGTTCAAGTTAACAACATAGGTTATGATAGGAAGAGGCTCACAAAGACTTAGGGTATATTGGCATACTGGGTCAACCTAGGTCAACCCCATGTGCCAAGGTACCCTGAGTCCTAGAGGGCTACTTCATATCCTAACTATGCTACTATCCATTCCTAGAGGAAAACTAAGTTCAATTCCAAAAGTGTGTAGATCTTGACGATCAATGCAGAAGGGTGTTGCCACATGTTAACTACATCACTGTATCCTCGAGAAGATCCTAATCTTCTCAAAGGTACAACCCTGTAGTTGGCATGTGCCAACATCCTACGTAAAACCTTGTCGAGATGTACATACCCCTAGGAGATTATTAATATATAATTAATTTGGATAATTAAAAGTAGATTTCAACAACCTTGCCCAAACCCTAATCCAACTCTCCCTAAGTTCTTTTCCAAATCAGGTTCCATTAATCCTTGAAGAACTTCCTTAACTTAATATTTCTTTCGATGTTCGATAATTTTGACTTAACAAGTAGTTACCCAAAAAAATATAGGACAACAACCTCATAAGTTCCATTTAATGTGACTTAACCATTCAAGGAAGTGTAACAACCACCTAGGTTGTAACTTAATAGACTTTATTAAATGAAGTCTAATGATTATAAATCATATCTCCCTTTTTGTTTACATTTTCATGAGAGAGGAAGAGTCTTCCTCTTCATGGTCAAGTTCTAGGGTTTAACACACCCTTTATGTCCTTTACAAATTCTATAGTTTTCATTGTATGTTCATTACACATCACCTTACTATAATGAATTGTTTAGATAAGAACATTAAATTCTACAACTTATCTAGCTGCATCACATTTAGGGAAATTACTCTAATTCCCTTTATCCTACTTATCCAAGAATACTCATTTAAACATATAAATAATATGAAAAATATCATCAGGATAAGATTCCATTTCTTTTACATAAGTACAAGATAATTTACACAACCAATGCAAGTAAATTCTCATCCTTCAATTCATTTTCAAAACTTATACATTTAGGCATACTGCATAACAAAACCTTCATTCAAAGGAATATAACCCTTTTTATACAACTCAAGAATGAATTAGAATTCTTCACAAGAATCAGACTTAAATCAGCCAATGCATCATATAAGTTTTTGCCTTCTTTTATCACTTACGAAGTCCATATGTAAAAATTATCAAGACGGTCCAGCTTCAATGAACTGAGCATGATAAGCACTAAGCCTTAAAATGAAGTGCATTCCACTAATTGTTCCAATTAAAACAACCCTACTTTAATGAACAATTAGTATTTCATACACCAAGCATAAGTAAAAACAATCAGAAAAGTAGAGCATTAATGAATCTGAATTCACTTCTAAAAGAAGAACAAAATATAATCTATAATATCTATCTTACAAATTAAAGTATACTTGATCCTATCAATTATCTTTACCAACAACAGAACATAACATCTCATTGTTTCCAATTCTACCACAATAGAATACAACACTTATTTTTACTATAAGATAAAAGAAGTGTTTACAGCATAATCTCGTTAAGATGTTTTCATCTAACTTTCAAGTAAAGAAGAAGAAAATCCATTTCACCATACTAAAACATATAATATCCACAAAGTAGAAATAGGTTCACATCATGACCTAATCTATTTCAACTTAAGATTAACTACCTTAAAATCAAACATTTAAGATATTCATCAGAACAATAATATAAAAATCCAGGAAGGAAAGATGGAGCAATAGCCAACCAATAAGTTTGCATTTTCTTTTCAACAAACCAGTCATCAATCTCTTTCTACTTCGTTTCAGTCAAATGACAAGTATGAGAAGATTAATCAAGTAATGATTCTCTTTTTCCTAAAAGAATAATTAACAGAAGGTTCCAAACAAATGAACTTAACCCAACTGCATTAGAAAAGGAGTCCTAACAGAATATGATCCTAACCTGTAATCATTTCTTTCAACTTAATTAACAATTTACCTTTTCTATACATACAGTTTAAGTTCATACAAGAGTTCCCAAGGAAGAGAACAAGAACAACTTCAAGGAAAGAAGAAAACTTAATGCTACCTTCCTTTCAAAATCTTCCCATTATAATGCATGAGTTCCACTTTCCATTCGAACATTATAACAATGAAGTTCATACACAGCCCACAGACACTAAAGAATCATAGTTTATCTTTTAAAGACTCAACATTCTTTCATTGGACCCAACAAGAAGTGTGAAATCCGAGTAGATGCTAACACTCAAAATTTCCCAATAGTTCAGTCAAGACAGAACTATCTTGTCAATATTTCAACACATCACTATAAGAACTAATAGATTGGGATTCCAATAAAATGATAAACCAACAAGCTAATTCCGATCAAGATCTCGAAGAGTTTACCAAACAACCCACTAAACCATGCTTCCAGTTTTCTCCTTACGCATGTGGTTTGTTTCAAAAAGAATTCTGAATTTAGAACCATTCAATCTAGTAATAAACTCAATTTAAATGACAAGATCTAAACAAACATATTAAAAATACGTTCTACCCAAGACTCGAATTACAAATCCGAGCACAATGTAAAATGTAAGCTCCCTCAAAGGATCAAGATCATTCAAGTGATTATAAACAAGTTCGGACAACAACATGTTCCCTTTTTAGTTTATATTTTAATCAAAGAAACCAAAAAGACTATTAGATCTGAACCAATACATCATTCAGGTTACAATTTTAAAAACACTAAGTAACAAATTGATTGTATAGTGTTGCATCACAATATCTCAATCATGAGTTCATATATACACCAACATCATAATGCTAGACCGAATATAATGAAATTACTTATAAACAGTTCAAAATAAGAATAGAGCTTCCATTTTAAGTTAACATCTTATCAAACCCTGTTTCCCAACTCAAACGGAATGTAAGATCCTTAACAGAGCTTAGACCAGACAAAAAAATAAAAACCGTGTTCTTAATGAACTTTCCATGTAACATTTCATATGGTCACAATAAAACACAGGCACCAAACCCTATGCGGACTATCAACAGTCCATATTATCCATAATAATACAACACAGGTATCAAGCAGTGTGAGGGTTTCAAACAATCAAATTTTCACAAGTTAGAAAACAAGAACCAAGCCATCTACTGCTCTATCACGGTTCCTTATATTTATGAAATGAAACACAAGCATCATATCACCAAGAAACCTAACAGCAGTTCCCAAATACTCCTCAAGTTTCAGACAGAACTCGAACTTGCATACAAGCTTCCATAAAAACATGAGCTCTTTACTAGCTCGAGATCACAAAACATATCGAGTTCACAAAACACTAATCTCAACAAACATAGGCGAACTCAGAGTTTCCATAAAAACTCAGCTAGTAATTTATTGGCAATGAAAGTCATCAACCAAAACAAACAATTACCAAAAACCGAAAATGCCAAGCAAAGTTACCAACTTCATTCTTACATGCATAGTTCTTGTGCTAAAACAATACAACATAAGTTTCCAAAAGAATCATATATACCATGGATTTGAAACCCAAAATGCAAGATTTACTAAACCTAACAACCAATTAACTAGATAGAGCATGCAATGCACAAAAATCAACAGAGCAGAGTTGTTTTAATGAAAACACTTAGAAGAAAGCAAGATATTTTAACAGTTAGAGCCTATCATGCTTGATAGTGTCTCTATCAAATCGAAGAATACCTCTAGCCAAGCTCACTAATTCTCCTCTTCTCCACGAAAGATCAAACAACCGAATAACTTTTCCACAATGCCTCTTATACATTCCACAAAATGAAAATAGATTTGAAACTTCAAAAATAGCCATGAAGTGCATTTCAATCTGTTGGTTTGAAAAACCAGAGAGCATGCAGAGTAAAAATCATGAAACATGCAAAGTGAAACAACCCAAGAAAAATCTGCTTGCATGCCTACCAAGACGGTTTGAGCACAAAAACCAAAAGTAATAAATTCCATTAATTCCAAATCTCCCACCTAATCTTCCTTGCCACCGCCTTCCAAGTCTGGTGAATGCCAAGTCAAAAATAACATGCATTTCCATTTTAGTAACACTTCCACCTAAGCCTCCACCAAGTCATCTAGTCCCTACCAAAACTGGCAGTCCGTATGCATTTACCAACCTTATCAATAACATAAATGCCTTAGGAACCGTCGCCCAAATGCATGCGACCACTTAAGTCCCCATTCATATCCATTAGTTTAGGATAGATTAGATTGCTTAGGTTAGATCTTAGGTAGATTAAAATTTATACCTTAGGATATAACACTAACAACTAACCCCCACCATAGGCCTTAGCAAATAGGTTTAGATAATTTCCACATAGGCAAATTAATTCAAAACACAATAGTTTTAGGCATTAGGTTAGATTACAATATTACCTTGTAGTATTAGGATCTAGGTTAATTTTAATACCTAGTAACCTTTCCAATTCCATTAGCACCAAGCTTAGGTTAGGTTGTAAATCAACCAATCATAGAAGCTTTTAGGTTAGAATCAGAATTCTATCAAGTGACATAGCTTAGGTAGATATATATATATATATATATATATATATATATATATATATATATATATACCTAGCTTAGGATCCCATAGGTTAGTCCTATATAGGATCCCGGATCTCTCCTATGCCGTGAACAGGCTGCATTTCCATTTTTGTCAGCAATGACCTGCCATGGTCGATCTCCAAAGACCCAAGCAAAACAAACCACTGAATGGAAACACATTCACAAAAAAAAAGAACTTGTAACTACAAAGTTTAGTCCAATGTGTATCTTAATTCATGGAATGTCAATTTACCATTCGTTCAATAGAGCAGATTTAAAACATTCCTTGGATCACTAAAATTGATCCAAGGATGAGTCAGATAAATAGATAAGTTTACAACTCTTAAACCAGATTGCAAATCACCTACAAGAAGTGAAAATGGATTCAGAAAGCCATTCCAATTCAATCAAAGGATCTTAAGAGCAAAAATACTTATCCATTTTAAGCATGATCTCCAACAACCGAAAGGACATATATTTTTAAGGAAAATCACATGTTAAAACTTCAAATGTAAAGGATGAAAATAACAACCGTCAAGGGTGTTACAAATAATACTTGTAGTATCACTAATTGAATAAACAACGTCCCACTCGTATTACTCCTTCCGTAGATGGCTTGATTACCTCGGGTCTCGATTATACGTGCATATATTTTATTCAAGTTTTCTTCACTTAAAGGCTCAACTTACGGGCAAACTTTGTATCTACTAATGGTATAATAATGCGCTCTTCCTTGTTATCAAAGCTAATGAACCCCCTTATTAAAGTACACATCCGCATTATTCGCATAACACAAGGGGTGACCAAGTAATGTTTGGGAAACTATCTATTTCTACCAGCTCCAATACTTTAAAGTCCCTAGTAAAATTGGCTCCCTAAATCAAAATAGTCACATCTTTTAATACTCCAATAGGATTAGCCCTAGTTCTGTTTACCATAGACAACACATTTGAAGAATGTTGTAATGGTGGTTTTCCCATATGGTTCTCATTGGGTTTCGAGAATGGAACATGGGTTGAAACCATAGTCGGGGACAAAAAGTCCCTCCTCTTTAATGGGAGAGGTTCCCTTATTGAAAGCTGGAAAAAAAAATACAAATCTACAACTATCAATGTTTGAACCCTAGTAGCCTGGTGTTTTTTCATACTCAAAATATTATCAATCAGAAGGAATGGAAGAATACAGAGATGGGATAAGGAATAAAACAACAATTGTTTTTGGAAATATAGATAGCAGAGTATCTCCCTACTCGCATTGAACCAAGAAAATATAGAAAAGGGATCAATTACTTCACCACCGATGTAAATCTACAGACACAAAGTTCTAAAGATTACACAGACTAGAACACAAAGTTTCTATTGAATGCAAAACAAATGATCCATTGAAACAAGCAAGGAGAGAGAAAGATATAACAAAGGAAATAAGAAAAGAAAGAACTTTTGTATTGAATTACTTTAGAATTTACAACCTTCCTAGAAAACTAGAAAATCCCCTTTTCCGTGGCCAAAACCATGTTCTTATAACAATTTGTATTCATCCATACTTTTTCCCCAAGAAAAGAATATCCGAAAGGGATAATGTTTGTTGCAGATCTACTTTTGGAAAGTGACATGAAATAAATGCACTCATGAAAACTAGAGGTTCAAAAAGGTGAATATTTTAGGTGTTCGAGTATGATTACTTTAGCAGGGGCATCTCATGATTTTCTTCTTTATGTGGTCCTACCATTTCCACCTTTTAACCACTTTCATAGCACTCAAGTGCTTACTAGTAATTTTTTCTCCTTTTTATCGTGTATGCCTGATAAAATTCATTTTCTAGATGATCAAACTTTACATCCCCTCAAACTTATCAATTTGGCTCCATAATAAACCAAAAATGCATCTCATGGAGAAATGAAAAGAATACAGAGAAAAAGAATGAAGAACGATCCATTTTTGTGTTTTGCAGAGCTTTGGTTCGTTAATGGTGTTAAAAACCAGATGAGTGCATTTGGCTATCTTTTCCCCCTTTTACCTTCAAATTTGGACCCTACACGTGGCAAGATCCAAACAACGATGGCCCTAGGGGAGAAAACTACATTTCTTGACATTTGGGAGAAAATCATGATTTCTCATTTTTCTCCACCCCCCGCAGCTCCGCTAAAAGCCGGACACGTGGCACCTTCTCGAGTGGTCGAGGAAATGCGGTTCAAATATGCCATTTAAACTCTTTTTAAAAAAAGGTTCAAATTCTCAATTTCCTTCGTGGGCATGCTATTCCAATTTCATTCTTTTACACGTGGCATCATGTGACTGGTTACGGGAATGCGCTTCAGTTTTATACTTTATCCACTTTTAAAAAGGGGAAAAATTCCAACTTTTCCCCCGAAAGTCCATGCCCCTACCATTGAATTTTCAATGTAGGCAACCTATCCCTTTTTGATTTTCTATAGGCCTCAACTTATAAATTTTCCTTCACATGAGTGGGGCCGTGGGTCTTTTTATAACTTTTCACCCTTCATGGAAACAAGGCTAAAATTCTCAAAGTCCTCCGTCGGTCCGCCACAACGCATATGAACTGAAAAATGGCCATGTGTCCTTTTCGATTCTTCAACACATGGCCTCCTCTGATTGGTTTTTGGGATGTGCTTCTCTTTTATCTATTTTGAAAAGGGGAAAAATTCCAACCTTTCCCCTGAAAGTCCATGACCCTACCATTGAATTTTCAACGTAGGCCACGTTTCCCTTTTGATTTTCTATGAGCCTCGACTTAGAAATTCAACCTTTCACATGGGTGGGGTCATGAGTATTTTAAGAAATTTTCACCCTTTCGCCACAATGCCTTAGAGAATAAAGTGTATTCGTCACCTCGAACTTCCGCGCAAAACTACTCCAGAAATCAAGGACCGGCAGGGATGTGGGGAAAATCTGACATTTTTTTCCAAAATCACCAAAAGTGATAAGTTCAAAAGGAACCCATCTGACCACATCTAATGAGAAGCAAATGCGTAGCTTCACCTTTCCGAGCAAGAATTTGATGGGGAAAAGAACGTAGGAAGTTGTAGGAAATGGGAAAACACCATTTTTTCTCCCGATGAAGAATTTATTTCTCTGCCAAAAGGTTAAAAACAAAAGATGCAAGGTCCCATGCATAAAATAAGAACTAAAATAATTTCCCATCCATTGAAAATAGGTAAAATGTTTTAACGAAAGCAGACTGAGGGAATTTTGATTAAAAATGTCATGGGAAATGAAAATGAGCATCTGAGGAGTTTAAAACATGAATTTCTTCTATGATAGGGCTCCAATTTTCATGAATTTAGATTCAAAAGGGTGGGGAAAATTGAGAGGACAATAGTTGGCTCCTTCTAGGGATGATTTGGTAGAGGAAAGAGGAAAAATCAAGAACCTTAGAGAATTCTGGGTAATTAGATTGAATCAGTGTCTTAGCCAATGGGCAACGGAGTAAAAAAGAAGCAATACCAACACGAAAAAGGAAACCAACCAAAACAAAAACAAGGAAAGAAAAATGCTATACAAAATCTACATAGGGACCACCAAAATTGCTAGGTTTTGAAAAAATTCAAAAATTTCCCACTATAAGGAAGTGGCAGAGGAGAACCATCCATGGAATCTAGGTAAAAAGAGATCTCACCAGAAAAATGTCTAATTTTAAAAGGACCAAGCCAAAGGGAATCAAATTTACAATGGATGCCTCAAGGTTCATGCCTTTCGTCCCAAAGAAGAACATTGTCTCCCACTTGAAAAGTTCTGGGTTTAGACTTTTTGTTAAACAGAGATTTTACCTTGAATTGATGAGATGATGTTCTATTAACCACTTGTAATCTATCTTCATTCAACTTCTGGAGGTACATAATTATTTTGTCTAATGAATTGGTAAAGCTGGCATCCTTAATGGCCTTCATCAAATGTAAGGCTGACAGTTCCAATGTCACTGGCAGTTGAGCTTCAACTCCATATACCACTTGAAAAGGAGACATTCTAATGGCTCTCTTAGGTGTAATCTTATCTACCCATAAAACATCATATAGATTCTTATGCTAATTCCTCTGAGATTCATTAACAAGCTTCCAAACAATGGTGACCAAGTTCTTGTTAGTTGATTTTGCTTGCCCATTCCCTTGGGGATAGTAATATGAAGAGTGGGAAAGGGAAATGCCATAGCCATAGTATAAATCCATCATCTCAATAGAAAAGAAAAATTGGACACATTTTCAGTGACAATCTTGTTTGGTATCCCAAACCTTATTAAGATGTACTCCTTGATGAAGTTGTATACTACTTCAGAAGTAGTACTTTTAACTGGAATGGCTTCTACCCACTTGGTGAAATAATCAGTGGCAGTCAAAACATGAGTATGCCCTACACTTGAAGGTGGATTGAGTGTCCCAATGAAGTCCAAACCCCATTGTTGAAAAGGTTCCTCAATCACCACTGGTTTGAGAGGTAAAGCAGCCAATTTTTGTCTTCCAAATAAGGTTTGACATGCTTCACACTCGCCTACCCACTTTGATGCATCTTTGAACAAGGTAGGCCAATAATACCCAACACGGAGGATTTTGTGGGCTGTGATAGTAGAAGAGAAATGACCTCCATAGGCCTGGTCATGAAAGGCTGAGAACAATTTCTTTTGCTTCTCTTTGTCAACACATTTCAAAAACCTTCCATCTATGCCTCATTTGAACAATGCATTTTCCCACAACACATATTACGTAGACCTTAATTTGATGGCTCTCTTATCCTTATCACTCAAATGGGATGGACATTCTCCATAAGTAAGAAAGTGTGTAATGCTAGCATACCATTCGTTAGTTGAGCTAAGGAAAAGAACAACAGGGATATCAACTTCCTCCTTGGACAATTTGGCATCATCTCCTTCAGCAATGAGTTCACATAAGACCTTTCCTTGAACTAACTTGGTGGGTTTTATGTCAAGATCACACTCCTAAACTTTGGCTACCCAATTGCCTCTCTTGGTTCCAAATTGTTGTTGTGTAAGAATGGATTTAATAGTTATATCAGGCACAAGAACAATAGAATGAGAGTTGAGGATGTAAAAATGAAACTGCTTCACAACTTTGACCACTGCAAAAGCATGTTTCTCCATCATGGTGTACTTCAACTCATGGGATTTCAAAATATAACTCATGAATGCTATGGGGAGTTCATGACCTTCAGCATTCTCCTGGGTTAACACAATAGCTAGAGTACTTTCAGTAGCATAACAATAGATAATGAAGTCTTTTCTATAATCAGGGCATGCCAAGATTGGAGTCTTTGCTATAGCTCTCTTGATGTCTTCAAATGCAACCTTTCCTTCAAAGGACCAACCAAAATTTTTCTTCCCTTTCATCATGTGAGCTATGTTCAAAGTAAGTTTAGAAAAATCAAGTATGAATCTTCTTAAGAAGTTGATCTTGCCAAAGAAAGAGTGCACACCCTTCTTGCTTGTGGGGAGAGGGATCTATCAATTACATGGATTCTTTCTGGATTAATCTTGATTCCCTCCTTGAGACAATGTGTCCTAATAATTTTATCTTGGTGACACAAAGAAAAATTTCTTGGGATTCAAGGAGATGCCATGCTCTCTACACTTTTGGATGACAGGTTTCAAGGTGGTAGAAATGACCACTCGGTTTTGAAAACACAATCGATCATCAAGGTAATGCATTTTCCTTTAAGACTGTTAAAGACCATGTCCATTGCTCAGTGAAAGGTGGCATCAGCATTGATGAGGCCAAAAGGCATTCTACTATAAGTAAAGGTGCCCCAAGGAGTGGTAAAGGCAGTCTTATGTTGATCCGCAACACTTACTTCTACTTGATTATATCTTGAGAATCCATCAAGCATGGACAACATTTTTGAACCTATAACAACCTGCAACACTTGATCCATTATGGGGAGAGGGTAATTATCCTTCAAAGAGGCTTGATTCAGATTCCTAAAATCAACACAAATCTGAATCTCACCATTCTTCTTCCTAACAAGACACAATATTAGCAATCCACATTGAATGGTGAATGGGGAAAATGATCTTAGCCTTTAATAACTTTTGGATCTCTTGAAAGATCGTATCAGTAATTTTAGGGTTATACTGCATCTGCTTTTGCCAAAAGGTCTTGATCCCAGGTTTTAGAGGAATGAAATGTTGCATCTCTTTTGGCTGAAAATCCTTGAGATCATCATAAGAATATGCAAGAACATCAACATACCTTTTCAACAAATTCACTACTTTCTCCCTCTCCTCATGTGTGCAGCACTTTCTCGATGTTTACCAACATGAGTTCATTAAGATTCCCAATGTTTATCTTTTCATAGTCAGATCTGTTGAGCTCCTTTGGAATTTTGGACTTGATGTACCTATCATGTTTATCAAATAAATCTTCCAAACTTACCAACCCTTTAGGTATCTTATTACCTTTTAGTTTTATGCAGCCATCATGATCCATTTCTTCTTTGTTATCTTCTTCATTTGGGGGCACACACTCTCTAGGTAGATTTCCACTTCCTTCAAAGTACAACTAGTCAAAATTATCTTTGAGTTCAAGGAAGGAAAGCAAGTGTTGATCATCATTAAAGACCTGCCAATTATTTGCATTGTCAGGCGGAACACTAGGCCTATGAATCATCTCAATGGTGAATTTATCTTGGGAGAAATCTATATGATAGATTAGTAGAGACCCCAAGATAGCCAAGGAATCAGCCTTGGTGTTTCTTTCCCTTGGCATGGACTCAATAGAAAAGGCATCAAGGAACTCAATGGAATCCCAAACTAGATTCCTGTAATGCTTCAACCTTATATTCTTCACTTGAAAAAGATCTCTGACATGTTTTATAATCATCTCTACATCTCCATGAGCAACTAGATTATTGATCTCCATCTCTTTTTCCATGCTTAAACTAAGGATGAGAGCTTCATACGCAGCTATATTATTTGTGTTTTCGAATTGGATCTTGAAAGAGAAAGGGTGAATTTTCTCTTCAAGAGAAATAAGCACTACACCAGCTCCAGAACCAGCAGAGGAGTAGCTCCCATCAAATTCCAAAATCAAAATTCCATTAGGATCAATAAGAAATTCCTTAGGATGGTTAGCCTCATCTTGTGACATGATCATGTAGTTACCATGACCAATGTCCTCATAAAGTATTTGTGCCTTTGGTTCGGATATTTTTTACATGATATATTCAGTTTGTTTATTAGGAAATAGCTTCTTCATTTTACCATTCACTGGAATAAGAGCATGTGACCAATCCATCATGATTTCTCTTCCAACATATTTGCAAAAATTTCTACTCAACAACATGCCATAGGAAGGGGGAATATCAACTACCAAAATGGTGGCTAAAACTCTCTTCTCTGGAAAAGCAACAAAGGCTACTTGTGCATCCTTGATCCTTCTAACCAATGGCACTTCTCTACTTTCCATTAAGTAACATGAACCAAAAGTGTGGGTTAGGGTTAAGCCTAGGGAATGAGCTACCTTAGCAGGCATCACATTATCTGAAGCACCAGAATCAATAACACAATTGTTGAGTTTGTGGCCAACTATGAGGAGAGTGACATAAAATTTTTTTTATCTTCTCATCAAATGATGTGACTGCTGCTTCCAAGGCTTGGTTGACATAAAGGAGAAGGAGTGGGAAAGAGACATTTGGAACTAGGGGATGAAGGCTTGGATTTGGAGTTTACAAAGTCTACCATCTTAGCAAAGGCCTTGGGATGGGTTTGGTAGAATTCAGATTCTAAGATCTGGATCTTAGTTTTCTTGAGATGGTCAATAATGTCAAAATAAATAGAGGTAGATGGAGCATCATTGATAGGAGTAGATGAAACTTTTGACTTATCAACTCTATCATTTAAAGGGAAAGAATTTTTAGGAGTAGAAATAGAGGAGGAAGGAACACAAAAACTTACCTTGGATGTGGAAGAAGTTAGAATAGGAGCTCCTCTCCTTGCAATCACTGGAATGACCATAGGAGGCTCCTTAGATATTTTAGCAGGCTACACCACTTTCTCCTTCTTGTTGGCTTGCTCACAAGTCATGACAACATATGATTCATTGTTCATCTTTGCAACTCTTTCTTCATAATCATCCTCTTCATCTATACCTTTAGTGGTGAGAAAATGGATGTGAGATCCACTCAAATCTTCTAATTCTTCATCAACTTCCTCTTCATGTTCTTCACAAATTTCATTTTCCTCCTCATCATCAGGCTCCAACACTTCACATGTTGCATTGACTGGAACTTTAATAGGTGGGCCTTCAATTACCAATCTAGTCTGAGGAGAGGGTGACTGATTCATGTACTAAAGCTCTTCCCGGAACATCCCGATAAGGAGCATGCTAGATAACTACTTCTTGAGAGAAATAAGATCATTAGAAAGTTTATGTACCAAATGATATGCATTATCTCTAGGAGAAGATGTGGAGGAAGGAGATGCTTTGGATTTGGATAAAGCTCTCCTTAGCTTGCCAAACATGATCGATCATCTTCAAAACCGACAACAAATATCCGTCAAGATCTAAAGTGGCAAGATTAGCTCTTCTAAGTGAATAGCTCACTTCAGGAAGTTGGGCATTAAGGAAGAAACATTCTGAATTTGATCCATAGGGCACGTGTTTTGGGATCTTGTTAACCATCCTATTGAATTTGGCCCCAAATTCCCTCACGGATCGTGTGACTCTTTTTTGATTTGAGAAATCAGGGCCAAGAGGACATGTACATCATCGTAGGTTTAAAACTCTGCTCAAACCGGGTCATCATGGTGTTCCAATTGGTGATGTATCCAAAGCAGGGAGATGGTAAAACCAATCAACAACATTATCTTGCAATGTCTCCACAAAAAGTCTAATGAAGATATCCTCATGTTCAAATTTGAGGACACCACAAGAAACAATGAAGGCCGTAATATATTCATCTGGATGAACCTTCCCATCACCTCTTAATTTAGGGAAATTATTTCTATTACCTCTAGACAATTCATGCAATGGCTGGGGAAGAGCAAGAGGCCCAACCCTTTGGCCCCAAGGTAGAGGAGATTCCATCCTTGGAAATATTTTTAGAGAGGAACTGAAACACCAATGAGAATCAAAGCATGCAAATTAGGACTGATTTGATCTTGAGGGATGTCACTCCCAGAAGTTTTGTCTCTAGTAGGAGGAGTGCTTGTAGATCTTGTTCCTCTTCTTTTTCTTGTTGATGAAGGGAGAGAGAAACCTTGATGATCCAAAAGTTAGAAATGAGGGTCTTCTTCCCCAAGGGTTATTCTACCCCGAGTGTATCTTGGAGTTTCCAGATCAAAGATGATGAGGAGGTTGTCATTCAAAACTAGAATCGATTTGTAATGAATTCCCTAGCAGAGTCGCCAAAAACAGTTGGGTTTTAGAATGGAACATGGGTTGAAACCACAGTCAGGGGACAACAAGTCCCTCCTCTTTAATGGGAGAGGTTACCTTATTGAAAGCTGGAAAAACAAATGTACAAATCTACAACTATTAATGTTTGGACCCTGTAGCTTGGTGTGTTTTCATACTCAAAATATTATCAATCAGAAGGAATGGAAGAATAAAGAGACGGGAGAAGGAAGAAAACAACAATGTTTTTGGGAAATATAGATAGAAGAGTATCTCCCTACTCACATTGAACCAATAAAATATAGAAAAGGATCAATTACTTCACCACCAATGCAAATCTATGGACACAAAGTTCTAAAGATTACATAGACTAGAACAAAAAGTTTCTATTGAATGTAAAACAAATGATCCATTGAAATGAGCAAGGAGAGAGAAAGATATAACAAAGGAAATAAGAAAAGAAAGAACTTTTGTATTGAATTACTTCAGAATTTACAACCTTCCTAGAAAACCAAAATCCCCTTTTTCAGTGGCCAAAACCATGTTCTTATAACAATTCATATACATCCATACTTTGTACCTAAGAAAAGAATATCCGAAAGGAACACTGTTTATTGCGAGATATGATTTTGGAAAGTGACATGAAATAAACGTACTCATGAAAACTAAAGGTTCAAAAAGGAAAATATTTCAGGTGTTCGAGCATGATTACTTTAGTAGGGGGCATCTCATGATTTTCTTCTTTATGTGGTCCTGCCATTTCCACCTTTTAACCACTTTCATAACACTCAAGTACTTACTGATAATTTTTTCTCCCTTTTTATTGCGTATGCCCGATAAACTCCATTTTCTGATGATAAAACTTTACATCCCCTCAAACTTATCAATTTGGCTCCATAATAAACCAAAAATGCATCTCATGGAGAAATGAAAAGAATACAAAGAAAAAGAATGAAGAACGATCCATTTTTGTGTTTTGCAGAGCTCTGTTCGTTAATGGCATTAAAAACTAGATGAGTGCATTTAGATATCTTTTGCCCCTTTTACCTTCAAATTTGGACCCTACACATGGCAAGATCCAAGAAATGATGAATCTATGGGAGAAAACTATATTTCCTAAAATTTGGGAGAAAAAGCGCGATTTATCATTTTTCTCCGCCCCCGTAGCTCCACCAAAAGCCGACATGTGGTGCCATCTGAGTGGCTAAGGAAATGCAGTTCAAATTTTCCATTTAAACTCTTTTAAAAAAGGCTCAACTTCTCAATTTCCTCCATGGGCCCACTTTGTTATAATTTCATTCTTCAACACATGGCATCATGTGATTGGTTACGGGAATGCGCTTCAGTTTTATACTTTATCCACTTTTTAAAAGGGGAAAAATTCCAACTTTTCCCCAAAAGTCCATGCCCCCACCATTGACTTTTCAATGTAGGCCACGTGTCCCTTTCTAATTTTCTATGGGCCTCAACTTAGAAATTTTCCCTTCGCATGAGCAGGGCCACGAGCCTTTTTAGAACTTTTCACCCTTCATGGAAATAAGGCTAAAATTCCCAAAGTCCTCCATCGGTCCACCACAACACATATGAATTGAAAAATGGCCACGTGTCCTTTTTTGATTCTTTAACACATGGCCTCACCTGATTGGTTGCAAGGATGTGCTTTGATTTTTATTTGTTTTGAAAAGGGGAAAAATTCCAACCTTTCCCCAAAAGTCCATGCCCCCGCCATTGAATTTTCAACGTAGGCCACATGTCCCTTTCTGATTTGCTGCGGGCCTCGACTTAGAAATTTATCCTTTTGCATGGGCGGGGCTATGGGTTTTTTAGAAATTTTTTCCCTTTCACCATAATTCCTTAGAGAATAAAGTGGATCCGTCACCTCGAACTTCAGCCAAAACTGCTCCAGCCAATCAAGGACTGACGGGATGCGGGGAAAATTTGACATTTTTTCCAAAATCACCAAAAGTGATAAGTTCAAAAAGAACTCATTCGGTTGCATCCAATGAGAAGAAAACACGTAGATTCACCTTTTCGAGCAATAATTTAATGGGGGAAAGAGCGTAGGAAGTTGCAGGAAACGGGAAAATGCCATTTTTGCTCCCGATGAAGAATTTATTTCTCTGTAAAAAGGTTAAAAACAAAATATGCAAGGTCCCACACATTCCAAATGCATAAAAGAATAACTAAAATAATTTCCCATCCATTGAAAATAGGTAAAACGTTTTAACGAAAGAAGAGTGAGGGAATTTTGATTAAAAACATTGTGGGAAATGAAAATGAGCATCTGAGGAGTTTAAAACACAAATTTCTTCCATGGCAGGGCTCCAATTTTCACAAAATTATATTCGAAAGGGTAGGGAAAATTGAGAGGACAACAAGTTCCAAGCATCCAATGTGAGTACATTAACTTCTGCACCTATATCTATCAAAATATTTCTCGAATCCATCCATCTATGACCACATTTAATGTAATCTCTTTATCATACTCATGATTATGGGGAGGCATATTTGCATGGAGTATCTTCCTCTCGTGCTCATTACCTACACATGATACTTTTTCTCTCAACCACTCTCCTAACAAGGGGATTATGTTCTCCTGACGTAACATTCAACAAACCTCCTTCAAATCATCTACATCCTTCTACGGGATTTCAACCTTCTTAGCTCGTTCCATCGCATGCACCTACTCTTTCAAGATTTGAATTTCTCCTTGTAGATTCCTGATAATGTCCATAGTCTCCAAGTAAACTTCTTTATGATGTTCAACATCAGGGTACTTGGCATTAATCACTTATTTCTTTGTTATAGTTAGCTTATACTTCAAAGGTTCACAAGCACATGTAGATTCAAAGCGTGTGGTGACTAACACATGTTGTAATTCAGAATTTAGTCCAACCTTTGACATCCATTGATCTCCATCTACGCATTGTATCTTAATCATAACTATTCCTTGTCTTGATTATGCTTTGTTTGCTCATATGCTCATATAAGTCTAGACATTCTTCAAATTTTTGTTATTTTCCACACCATGAACAAACCACATTTTGAGGGCATTCATGCTGATAATGATAAGGAGATCCACAAGTAAAACAAGTTCCTCTAGGAAATCCTCCTCTTCCACCTGCCGCAACCCCGACCTCTATATCCACCACGGATGCCATTATTTCTGTTATCCCCATTACTGCGCCCTTCATTATGTTTTTCTCCTTGTTCCTTAGATCCACTTGCTACACTAGTCTAACACACACCAGTTTCAATGGATTCATGAATATGATCAATCACTTTGTAGTTCATAATGTCATGAGTGCAAGATTTACAAATATTGCAGTACATAGACACATTCTTCTGCATCACACACTATTAAAGAGGGCATCTACTTGCATCATGGTCAAAATGAAAAATCTCACAATCCAACAACATAAGGTGCATCGACGTTAAAGGAAAATTTTATTTGGTATGCCCTTCAAGCTCCTAATTTATACACCATATCCCAATGTGTGTCTCATGAGCTAAATTCAAAGAGGGATTCTCCAACTATTTCTCCATTACTACTGATCTACGCTTCAAGAAATTGGTTTACTCTAGTATCCACACTCCTAACTACCTCAACATGCAAAGCTACCTCCAAAGCATCATACAGATCTACAAAGGTCTTATGAGATAACACCCTTATAAATGGAGTCAATAACCCACTATAAACCACTATGCATGCTGAATAGGATGTATGTCATAAGATAATTTGGACAATGAAGTTTTAAAGCACACTTCATATTCCCAAACAATTTCTAATAAGCCCTATTTAATGTCCTTAAGTGTACTGATACTTTTCTATTCAAACTCAGGGATATGGAACTCAACTAGAAACGTAGAATGCAAAGCATCATAATCCACCATAGTCTGATATAGGTCATAATTTCTATACCAGCTATGTATGCACCCTTGAAGAGTAGTAAAAAACTGACTTGCCTTTATGTTTGGAGTGGTAATTATCTTAGCGCTCCATAACAACTCACACATGTGAATGTGCTCTACATAATCTTCAAAACCTATATAATCTAACAAGTGGAGGGATATCTCATAATAAACTTCCCGAGGTTGAAGTGGTGGTTTCGGAGATGTGGGCCTTGCCCTCTAAATCCGAGAACATGTGGTATTTCCTCCACCACCGTAACTACATGATCTAATTGATCCAAAGCCTCCCGATCCTCCTTAACCACCAAAAGTGGGCACCAAACCAATGGATGTTTTTCTCTGCATCCCAAAAGTAGTACTAAACTGAACTCCCATAGTCTATTAAGTTTTAGTACTTCTAGATGTGTTCCCAATGTTTTGCATGCCCATACTCTATCTTGATGATGCGCCAAAAATATTCTTCCAATTGGTCCTGTAAATAGAAAAGATGTTGTTGCATGTGATGCCATAGATGTATGTGTTTCCTAATGCACTTCTGTATTCAAAGGAAAATGATATCTACCTAAAGCTATTAGATTACCTACACTCACCTATTTATCAATAGTTACTTTTGGAACTCAAACACCAAGTGCAAGGGCTAGGTCACCAAGTGGGATCATATGCATTCATGTGGTTCTCAACATTTACTCATTAGAAATGATCTCATCGGATGGTGGAGGTTACTTGTGCTTTCCTAAGCGGGGGATATCCCCGATGCTCGGCTCTGTGTATTCCATATGAGATTCAAATCCTTCATGAGACATCATCCTCCACAACTCCACAAACTCCTCAATATCATGCTTCTTCACCAATTCCCTCTCCCATGCTTCATTATACTTAAGCTTCCTTTCTTCTCTCTACCTTTTTCCACAAGGTCCACCATCTTTCACCACACCTTCTCCTTCCCTTGCATGTGGTGGTATGTTTAGCTAGCCATAGGTAGGTTCTCTAAACTCAACACCACCATCAAGATATTAATTTACAAAGGAATAACGTGAATGTAAGATCCTCTGGGCTCGTGTAAAAATTCAAACTCAATAACTTCTAGATAAGAATACATAGAAATAACGTACTCCAAAGTATAACTACACACAAAAAAATGTACTAATGATCTAAAACATGCGTCTAAGGTTCACTCACATCAAAAAAATCCTAGTACTCTTCCCCGCATCCAAATCCTTTGTGTGTAACTCTAGATTTTCTTCAATGTGTATGCGCAGACAACCACTCATACAAATATATTGGAAATTAGAAAAATAATGTCTCATAAAGCTCAGGGATTGTTTCTACTCTCCAAATTCCCTCTTTTGAAGTCAAGTTTTGAAAATTTTGAGTTGGTACCTTGGAGTATTGGATCGCGTCAAGCCTGGTATTATTTTTAGTTTTTCATTCCATGGAGAATAGTTTGAAAGTTAGGTGTAATGGTGGAGTTTTCCCCTTCTTTTTATTTCTTCCCGCAGTCGGGAATGACAGTGTATCTTCCTGGTTAATTTTTGTCCCAATATCCATGGGTAGTACATGGAAATCCCTGATTGGATGCAGCATGGTCGTGTTTCAAGCAACAAAAAAGTCTCCACGTGTCCAAATGGCAAAACTCCAAGGGTAGGGCCCAAGGGATAGTCCTTAAATAAGCGCAAGCTTTCCATGTGTCCCAGGTCCAAAATTAAGATAGAACAAGCCCAAATCAGATAAGTATGGAAGGTTCAAGTGGACGATGCCACGTGCCTCATCGGCGCAACTTCAAGAGTAAAAGCCAAAGGCAGGTCTCAAACTCACACCGAGTTCTCTATGTGTCCTAGGTCCAAAAAGGGATAGAGCCGATTATTTAAATTGACTAAGTATGAGTGGGTTAGTGGAAGCCTCCACGTGCCTCAACGACATGATTTTAGAAGTGAAACCAAAAGGCTGGTTTCCAAATGAGTGCCACTCACAACATTGTCGAGTCAATGGAGAGACAAAGTTGGCCATTGAAAAGTCCAGGACCGGTGGAAGAAGCCACGCGTCTGCTCGACACAATTTTAGGAGGTGTTTCCAAAGTGGAAACTCAAATGAATGAAAACTCTCCACGAGTCTAGGGGTTAACATAATTCAAGTACAAAATAGGCTTGAATAGGCTAAATATAAAAGAACCAACCAGCTCTCCATGTGTCAGCCTAGCACAACTTCAAAGGAAAAAAATGCAAAAGGTGTCCGTAGGCCTGCTTCAGTTTAAATCTCTCCCATGTGGATGACCCAAATTTAAAGTTATAAAAGTAGATCGAATGGCCCATATTTAACTGGTGAAATAATGTAATGGCCATATATTAGAAAGCCTGGTTTTTCCACCATTAACGTTTCTTTGTGAATCAAGAATTCGAAGGGAACAAATGATTGGAATGATTTGTAACCATTTATTGCTTACTCGAGGAAGTTGTAACCGTCTCTTGTACGAGCTATTTCATAGGCTTTCAAAGCCATTGTAAAGGGTGGGAATTTTGAGATTATGGAACTATAATTTCAAATATGAAGAAATCAATACAAGGGTTTTCCCCTTTTTCCTCTATTTTCTCTTTCCTTCTTGCTCTGATCTATGAATCATTTAATCCTTGCATGATTAGAAACTTTGTGTTCTAGTTTATACAATCTCAAGAACTTTGAGTCTACGAATTATGCTTGTTATAAACATGAATGGTTCTACTCTATATCTCATTTTTCTCAATACACATAAGGGTTTTCTCTACCATATATTTCCCCTAAAAGTATTGTCTTCTTCTACCTCCCTCCTCTCTTCAAGTCTTCTATCCTCACACGTTGATAAATTTTCGGCATTAAACACATTTCAAGATATCATGAAACCACCATTGAATGAAATATTGTACATTTTACATAGATTTCTTCTTTCAATAAGGGAACCTCTCCCATTAAAGAGGAGGGAATTTATCGTCCCCTAACTATGTTTCATTCCAAGTGCAAATTTGAAACCCAACAATTTTTGGCGACTCTGCTGGGGATTTGTTTAACAAATTTCCTTTCTAAAAATAACAACTAATTTGATCATTTCTTTGATCTGGAAACTCTAAGATACACTCATGGTAGAAGGTCTTTTGGAATTTAAGATCCCTAATTTCAACTCCTAGATCAACAAGGTTTTTAACCTCCTTCAACAAGAAGAAATAGAAGAGATCGTTCCATAAGCACACCTCCGTCATCGAAGACAATGCTTCTAGTAGTAGTATTCCTCAAGCACAAATTAGCCCTAATCTCCGTGACCTAATTCTTACTAGTGTCTCAATTCCACTTCAAGCAATATTTCCAAGGTTTGCAAAACCTCTACCTTGGGGATAAAGAGTTGGGCCTCTGGCTCTTCCTCAACCATTACATTAGTTTCCTAGGGGTAACAAGAAGAATTTTCCCAAATTTAGAGGTGATGGCAAAGTGCACTCTGATGAACACATTGCAGCCTTCATTTTTGCACGTGGGGTATTTGGAGTTGAGCATGAGGATGTCTCTATTAGGCTATTTGTGGAGACCTTGCAAGATAATGTTGTAGATTGGTTTTACCATCTTCCTGCTTAGGACCATCACCAATTGGACTACTATGAGGACTGCATTTGAGCAGCATTTCAAACCTGTTGAAGATGTGCATGATTTGCTAGCTCAGATTTCTCAAATCAAGGAGTCACATGAGCCTATGAGAGAATTTGTGGCCAAGTTCAACAAGATTCCACAAAATAATAGGCATATTGATAAGATTCGAAGTGTTTCTTCTTGAATGCTCAATTTCGGAAGTACACTATACCTTGAGGAGATAAAATATTAAAATTTTTGATGCTTTGATTAGAGATTGGCTGAAAGTGTGGAAGATGACTTGATCATGTATGGAAAGCTAAAAAGGGAGCCTTTCAAATAAAAAGCATCTTCTTCTTCCTCTTCTCTTAGAGGTAATGCAAATCAGTTAGTGCAAAAGCTGGCTAATGACCTCATTGCCATCAAGAAATAATTGGCTCAACATGCTCCATATCAAGATGTTCCAAGGAAGAACTTTCAGCCTAGGAACCGCTTGCCCTCTTCTAAAACAAGGTTGGCCATTAAAGGTCCACCCCTCAAGGTGCCTGACAATGCTACTTGTGAATTTCTTGAGCCTGATGATGAGGAAGAGAATGGGCTCTATGATGAACAGGAAGAGGAATTTGATGAAGAAATGAAGGAGCTTGGAGGTTCTCGAGTTCATTTTCTCACCACTAAAGGTGTGGATGATGAAGATGACTATGATGATGTAGTGGCTGAGATGAACAAAGTGAGTCATATGGTGTTACGACCCGGGAGCAGACCAACAAAAAGGAAAAAGTGGTGCAACTTGTAAAAAGATCTAAGGAGTACCTCATCACCATCTTGGTGATTGCAAGAAGAGGATATCCTATTCCTACTACTTCCACCCAAAAGGTAAGCTCTGCTAATCCTTCTCTCTCTACTTCTACTTATGAGAATTCTTGTCCAATAAATGATAAAGTTGATAGATCAAAAGCTCCTCCTACTCTTAGTAGTGATTCCCCATCCACATCTAGATCTTTTGACATTATAGACCAGCTTCAAAAGACCAAGATTCAGATTTCTGAGGTAGAGTTCTATCAAACACATCCTAAAGCCTTTACCAAAATGGTTAACTTTGTAAATTCTAAATATAAAACCCCAGCCCATTCTTCTAAAGGCCTTTTTCCCACTCCTTCTCTACCTTAACCCAGCCTTATGGTTAGAGTCACTTCACCCAATGAGAAGATCAATCCCTTCTATGTGAATCTCCTCATTACTAGCCACAAGCTTAGAAATTGTGTCATTAATTCCGTGCATCCGATAATGTAATTCTTGCAAAAGTGGCTCATGCTTTAGCTCTAACCCTAACCCACACTTATGGCTCTTGCTATTCCATGGAAAGCGAGAAGTGCCTTTGGTTTAGAGAATCAAGGATGCACAAGTAGTTTTTACTGCTTTACCGTAGCAGAGAATAAGGTCTTGGCTACCATATTGGTTGTTGATATCCCTCCTTCCTATGGCATGCTTCTAAGTAGAAACTTTTGCAAAGATGTTGGAGGTGAGATCCAAATGGATTGGTCACATGATTTGATCCTCCAATGGGAAGATGAAGAAACTACTTCCTGAGAAACAAGTAGAGTATATTTTTAAAAGACAGATGATCCTAAAGCACAAATACTATATGAAGACATTAGGCATGGGAACTACATGATCATGTCACAAGAGGATACAAGTCTGCCAAAGGGATTTTTGCTTGATCCTAATGGTGTGTGGACTTTGGAGTTTGATGGAAGCTTCTCTTTAGCTAGTTATGGAGCCAGTGTAGTGCTCATTTCTCCTAGGGATAAGGCTCATCCTTTCTCCTTTAAGTTCCAGTTTGAAAATGCCAATAATACTACTAAGTATGAGGCCCTCATTCTTGGGTTGAGCATGGCGAAGGAAATGGGAGTGAAGAACCTTCTTGCTCATGGAGATGCAGAGTTAATTATAAAACAAGTTAGAGACCTTTATCAGGTAAAGAAAAGAAGGTTGAAGTACTATATGAATCTGGTCTGGGATTCCATTGAATTCCTTGATGATTTTTCCATTGAAGTTGTGCCAAGGTAAAGGAACACTATGGATGACTCTCTAGCTTTTCGAGGTCCTAGTTGATTCCTCATCCTGATTTCCCTCAAAAGAATTTCACCATTGAGATGATCCATAGACCCAGTGTGCTGACAATGTAAATAATTGGCAAGTTTTCAATGATGACCACCATTTTCTTTCTTTCTTGGAGCTCAGAGACAACTTTGATCAGTTTGTGTAATTTGAAGGAAGTGACAATATTCCTAGAGAGTGTGTGTTATTTGTTGAAGAGGGTGTGAAAGAAGAGATGGATCAAGATGGATGCATCAAACTGAAAGGCAACAAAATACCTAAAGGGCTGGTGGGTTTGGAGGATATTTTTGATAAAATGACAAGTATATGAAGTCTAAAGTTTCTCAAGGAGCCCGACAATCTGCTGAGACTGAGAAAGTGAATATTGGGAGTCTTGATGATCCCAAAATGGTCAACATTGGAAAATGTTGCACTCAGGAAGAGAAAAAGAAGGTGGTGAATTTGTTGAAGAGGTATGTTGATGTTCTGGCTTACTCTTATGATGATCTTAAGGATTTTCATCCTAAATAAATGCAACATTTCATTCCTCTTAAGCCTGGGATCAAACCCTTCAAACAAAAGCAAAGGAAATATAATCCAAAGATAGTTGATATAATTTTCCAAGAAATACAAAAGATTTTAAAGGCTAAGATCATCTTCCCCATCCACCATTCAACGTGGATTGCTAATATAGTGCCTGTCAGAAGAAGAATGGTGAGATCCGGATCTTATGTGGACTTCAAAAATATAAATTAGGGTTCTTTGAAGGACAACTACCCTCTCCCCATGATGGACCAAGTATTGCAAGCTGTCATAGGCTCGGATGATGTCTATGTTAGATGGATTCTCGGGGTACAATCAAGTAGAGGTGAATACTGCAGATCAACATAAGACTACCTTTACTACTCCTTGGGGCACCTTTGCATACAAGAGGATGCCATTTGGTCTCATCAATGCTGGTGCTACTTTCCAGAGGGCCATGGACTTGGATTTTGGTAGTTTGAAAGGGAAATGCATTGTTGTGTATTTGGATGACTTGACAATGTTTTCTAAAGCAAGAACATATCACTTCCAACACCTTGAAACAATATTGCAGAAGTGTAGAGAGCATGGGATTTATTTAAACCCTAAGAATTTTGTGTTTTGTGTCATAGAAGGAAAGCTGTTGGGACACATTGTTTCAAAGGAAGGGATCAAGATTGATCCGGAGAGAGTTCAGGCCATCTAAAAATTCCTCTTCCATCAAGTAAGAAAGGTGTCCATTCTTTCTTTGGTAAGATCAATTTCCTAAGAAGATTCATCCCAGATTTCATAGAACTTATTATGAGAATTTCTCACATGATGTAAGGGAAGAAAACTTTGGTTGGTCCTTTGAAGGGAAGAAATCATTTGAGGACATTAAATAGGATATTGTAAAGAATCCAATCTTAGTGTGCCTTGAATTTAGAAAAGATTTCATTATCTATTATTATGCCACTAAAAATACCCTAGTTGTTGTGTTAGCCCAGAAGAATGCTGAAGATCATGAGCTCCCAATTACATTCATGAGTTATGTCTTGAAAAATCATGAGATGAAGTACACCATGATGGAGAAACATGATTTTTTAGTTGTCAAAGCTATCAAGTAGTTTAGGTTTTACATCCTTAATTCTCATTCTGTGGTGCTAGTTCCTGATACAACAATCAAATCCATTCTTACTCAACAAGAATTTGGAACCAAGAGAGGTAATTGGGTAGCAAAGGTACAAGAGTATGATCTTGACATCAGGCCAACAAAGTTGGTTTGGGTAAGGGCTTGTGTGAAATCATTGCTGAGGGAGATGTCAAGGAGTTGTCCAAAGATGGAGTTGATGTCCCTGTTGTTTTGTTCCTCATCTTGATAGATGTATGGTATGCTGACATTGCTCACTTTCTGACCTATGGATAATTTCCATCTCACTTGAGTGCCAAAGAGAAGAGAGCCATCAAACTGAGGTCTACATAATATGTGTTATGGGAGAATGCTTTGTTCAAACGAGGCATAGATGGAAGGTTTTTGAAGTGTGTAGACAAGGAGCAACAAAAGAAGTTGTTCTCTAATTTTCATGACCAGGCTTGTGGAGGTAATTTCTCCTCTATTATAACAAATCATAAAATACTTTGTGTTGGTTATTATTGGCCCACTCTATTCAGAGATGCATCAAAATGGGTGGTAAATGTGAAGCGTACCAAATGTTTGTTGGAAGACCTAAGTTGGATGCTTTGCCTCTCAATCCTGTAGTGATTGAAGAGCCATTTCAACAATGGGGTTTATAATTCATTGGAGCACTCAATCCATATTCCAGTGCTGGGAATACCCAAGTGTTGACTACCACCTATTACTTCACCAAGTGGGTGGAAGCCATCCCAATCAAGAGAACTACTTCTAAGGTAGTTTGCAACTTCATTAAGGAGAACATATTGATCAGGTTTGGGACCCCAAACAAAATTGTGACTGACAATGCTTCCAACTTTTCTTCTACTGAGATGATGGAATTTTGCTATGGGTATGGGATCTCCCTTGATCATTCTTCAGATTACTACCCCCAAGGGAATGGAAAGGAAAAATTAACAAACAAGAACTTGGTGAACATAGTTAGAAAGCTTGTAAATGATTCTCAGAGGAATTGGCACAAGAAACTTTATGATGCTCTCTGGGCAGATAGAATTACACCCAAAAGAGCAATTGGGATGTCTCCTTTTCAAGTGGTGTATGGTGTTGAAGCCCAGTTACCAGTAATAGTGGAATTACCAACCTTGCACTTAATGAAGGCTATTGAAGATTCAAGTTTTGCCAGTTCCTTGGACAAGAGGATCATGTACCTTTAAAAGCTTGATGAGGACAGATTGCAAGTGGTTGACATGATATCAACTCATCATTTGAAAGTAAAGGATTTGTTTTACAAGAAAGCCAAACCCAGAGTTTTCCAAGTAGGAGACATTGTGCTCCTTTGGGATAAAAGACATGAGCCATGAGGAAGCAATGGCAAGTTTGATTATCTTTAGCTTGGTCCTTTTAGAATCAGAAATTTTGCTTCAAAGAAATATTTTTATCTAGACTACATGGATGGATCTCCCCTCCCACTTCCTTATAGTGGGCAGTACCTAAAGTTTTTCAAGTCCTAGGTGGCTAGGAAGTCCTTTTGTACATTACGTTTGGTTTTTGGTTTTGGCTTGTTTCCCTTTCTTGTTCTTTACTATGTGGTGTGTTTTGTTTTGGGTCTTCCCTTTTGGTTTGTTTTGTTTCTTTTCCTATCTTGTGTGTGTGTTGCCTTGTATTGGTTCTACCTTTGACTCTATTTTCCCAATGGATAAGGCATTGGTCTACTTTCCCTGAGTTTTTATGTGGTTCTTGATCTTTCCTCGTTCCTCTATCAAGTCATCCCCAGAAAGAGCTAGTTGTTGTCGCTCTCCAAATTCCCCTCTTTTGAAGTCAAGTTTTGAAATTTTTAAGTCGGCACATTAGAGTATTAGATCACATCGAGCCTGGTATTATTTGTAATTTTTCATTCCATGGAGAATAGTTTGAAAGTTGGGCGTAATGGTGGAGTTTTTCCCCTTCTTTTTATTTCTTCCCGTAGTCGGGAATGACAGCGTATATCTTTTCGGTTATTTTTTTCCCAGTATCCATGGGTAGTACATGGACATCCCTGATTGGATGTGGCATGGTTGTGTTTCAAGCAACAATGGAAGCCTCCATGTGTCTAAACGATGTAACTCCAAGGGTAGGGCCCAAGGGACAGTCCTCAAATAAGTGCAGGCTTTCCATGTGTCCCAAGTCCAAAATTAAGACAGAACAAGCCCAAATCGGCTAAGTATGGAAGGTTCAGCAGATGGTGCCACGTGCCTCATTGGTGTAACTTCAAGAGTCAAAGCCAGGGGTAGTTCTCAAACTTGTACCAGTCCTCCATGTGTCCTAGGTCTAAAAAGGGATAGAGCCGGTTATTTAAATTGACTAAGTATGAGTAGGTTGGTAGAAGCCTCCACGTGCCTCAACGGTGCGATTTTAGAAGTGAAACCAAAAGGCCGGTTTCTAAATGAGTGCCACGTGGTTAGAGTCAATGGAGAGACAGAGTTGGCCGTTGAAAAGTCTAGGACCGGTGGAAGAAGCCACACATCCATTCAATGCAATTTCAAGAGGCGTTTCCAAAGTGGAAACTCAAATGAGCACTAGCTCTCCACATGTCTAGGGGTCAACATAAGTCAAGTAGGAAATATGCTTGAATTGGCTAAATATAAAAGAACCATCCAACTCTCCATGTGTCACCTAGCACAAATTTAAAGGCAAAAATGCAAAAGGTGTTTGTAGGCCTTATTCGCTTAAATCTCTCCCACGTGGATGACCCAAATTTAAAGTTATAAAATTAGATCGAATGACCCATATTTAACTGGTGAAATAATGTAATAGTCATATATTGAAAGCCTAGTTTTTCTACCATTAATGTTTCTTTGCAAATCAAGAATTCAAAAGGGCATGAATGATTGGAATGATTTGTAACCATTTCTTGCTTTCTCAAGGAAGTTGTAACCGTATCTTACGAGCTATTTCATAGGCTTTCAAAGCCATTGTAAAGGGTTGGAATTTTGAGATTCTAGAACTGCAATTTCAAATTTGAAGAAATAAATACAAGGGTTTTCCCCTTTTTCCTCTGTTTTCTCTTTCCTTCTTACTCGATCTGTGAATCATTTAATCCTTGCATGCTTAGAAACTTTGTGTTCTAGTTTATACAATCTCAAGAAATTTGAGTCTACGGATTATGCCCGTTATAAATGTGAATGGTTCTACTCTATATCTCATTTTTCTCAATACATATAAGGGTTTTCTCTGCCATCTCTTTTCCCTGAAAGTATTGTCTTCTTTTGCTTCCCTCCTCTCTTCAAGTCTTCTATCCTCATGTTTTGATAACTTTTCAGAATTAAACACATTTTAAGATGTTGGGAAACCACTATTGAATGAAAGATTGTGTATTTATACATAGGTTTTGCCCCTACTTTCAATAAGGGAACTTATCCTATTAAAGAGGAGGGACTTGCTTGTCCCTTAACCGTAGTTTCATTCCAAGTGTAAATCTGAAACCCAATAATGATAAATATGTTCCTCAAGCCACATGCATGCATTGAAATCAGGTCCCAAACCATATCTCTATGCATATTGATCTTATTTATTAATTACCTAATCTTCAATGGACGTAAGAGTCAACCGATATGCCATCATCATGCAACATCATGGTAAGTTGTTTGAAAATATCTCCCGACAACGGAACCAAAATGTCATCTTATTTTCCCATTCAAAACCCTAGATGTCTGGCACATCACTCAGATAGATTTGAGAGCTCACCTAAAGTGCGCAAAGATACCAAGTCCCTCTTTGTGATTGTCTTACCAACGTGTTAATATGCATGTTCATAATAACCACAATAAAAGTATATATTTTGACATACTAACCATATCCATGAGCTCAATTTGGAAACAAACATAAAAAATAACATATAGATCACATAAGGATTAATACCGATCCACCTTGTCATAACCATGAATAGAGACATTAATAGTCGATATCCATTTGTGTTCAATGAAAGATTTTGCAAAGAGATATGGATATGGGGCAAAACCCCAAAGCTTTGTGCAAAGTCCCTCAATGGACCATCAGATAAGAAATGAGTAAGGAATCCTACTTTGCATGCATTTAAACTTGAAATAACAAGAAATCTAGCAAATATAACTAACCTATATTCTTGAAAGCTTAATAAAATGAGCCTAATAAAGACTTAAGCAATTGGTTTTGTTGTTTACTACATGAGGGTGAATGAATCTCACTAAATGGCTACATGGCCAAGTTTAGCTATTCCATTACTAACCTAACATGGGTGTAAGATGAAGCTATTTTAATGGTGGATGACCCAAGATCAAATGCCTATTAGCTTAGCTAATGCAAATGAGCTCTTAAGATTTCTTAGGCTTCTTTTGGCTTTAGCTTATGTAAAGTTGTGTGTTTTAATTGGTATGCCTAGCCTTATATTTATAGTTTTTGGTTTGGAAGAATTTGGAATTTGGGTGCATGTGGGACTAAAGCTCAAAAACACTTTTAGATTAGATTAGGATAAACATGCTTTAGGCTTAGTTAAGCTAGGTTTATGATAGTTAACTAGGGTTTAGGCTAGTTAAACTTTTTATTAGCAAGTGATTAGAGACTCATTGATAGTTGGGAGGGGTCTCAATAACCAATTATGACTAATAGATAGCCTAAAAAGCCAATAGAAGTGGTCTAGAGAGGACTAGGGAGGTTCTCAATGTTCTAAATGAGGAATGTTTAGCTTATAAGAGAGATATTAGCTAAATAAGTTGAATATAGGAGGAATACAACTAAAAGAGTGTCGTTCATGGGCATCCGAGAATGGAGTGAAGAAGGGTTGATCAACGAAGTGTCATTAATTGGTTGAATTGGAGGAAATGCCAAGTGAAAGCATATTTTTGGTGTCTACATTTTCCCCTCTTTGAGGTGGCGTAAGCGACGTCACTTCAAAGAAAGTAGAAAAGCATAAACAAGTAGAAAATTTTGAAGGGATAGAAGAAAAATGAGTAGAATGAAGGATTCCCCCTCGATTGTCGATGGGGTGATAGAAGAACTTGATTGACGATTGAAAAGATGATAAAAAGAGAACAAAAGAAAGAATAGTGTGGAGAAGAAGAAAGGGGATAGAAGAAAAATGAGAATGAGGAAGGGGGATTGAGCCAACATCCATCCAGTTCCTTTTAAACAACTTTATTTTCATCATATTGCTAGTGATATTCATCATCGGTCCTTATTAAAAAGAATGAACAAAAGTGTAGTATGACATGAAAAGCCATATACGAATAAATGTCCATTGCTAAAAGCACTAACTCCATGCAACATACAAAATTCAATGCATATGAGAAAGTAAAATATTCATAACTCCATGCAACATACAAAATGCAATGTAATATGAGAAAGTAAAAGATGCATAACTCCATGCAACATACATAATGCAATGCAATACGAGAAAGTAGTCAAGCCAAACCTAACAAAGAGACAAGTACCATGTTTTTGTTATCAAGATTCAATTAAAACCTATTCAAATTAATGACAAGGGTTAATGACGGTGCCCAAGAAAGGATACATGTGAGGAGAATAATGGAGGACACTTGGGTTTGATAAAAAAGTAATGTGCACTACGAAACAAGATTACATGCAACTCATTGTGCCCAAGAATATAGATGAAGTAAGCAACCTAGCTTTTGTTGATGGAGGTAGATCAAGATGATCCGTGAGTCACACACATGAACATGTGAGTAGGGTTCATTTTAAGAGACCTCTTGGAAATCGGAGGTGGAAAATACCTGGCGAATATCCTGAACCGGTTTCACGGGAAGGTGAATTTTTGGGGTTGTAAAAAGCTTGGCCATTAGGAAAAAATTTAGCTTTGATTGTCAAGTGGTGAGACAAAAGGTCATGCAGGCGCGATAGGAGATTTTACTTGTCATGCGTCCAAAAAAATGCATTGACCAGCGCAATAGACCTCATTGACACACGTACGTCAACAACCTTGTTGACATGCGTCAAAGAGGTCTATTGACGCCAAATGCGTTAATGAGGGTGCTACTCCTATCGCGGCGTGTAGCCTCCACCTCTCGCTTTTTCATCGAAAAAATCTCCATGTCGCGCGTTAATAAACTCTTTGTCGTGCATCTAATTATGCGCCAATATCATCATTATACCTCCTTATCGCGCCAACTATCCGCCAGTGTCACGTGTCAACAAATAACCCTCATTGACGTGCATCAACAGACCTCATTGACGTGCATCAACAACCTTGTTGACGCGCGTCAATAGACCTCATTGACGCGCGTCAACAACCTTGTTGACGCGACGCGTCAACAAAATAACCCTCATTGACACATGTCAGCGGACCTCGAATGCATTGGCGACGCGCGTCAACAAGGTTGTTGACACACATCAATGAGGTCTATTGACGCAACCCAGCGTCAACAAGGTTGTTGACGCACGTCAATGAGGTCTATTGACGCGTGTCAATGAGGGTTATTTGTTGACGCGCGACAGCAAATCTCCTGTCGCGCACCTGCAGCCTCCGCCCTCTGCTTGCGCATCGAAAAAATCTTCGTGTCGCTCATCAACAAACTCTTTGTCATGCTTCTACTATGCGTCAATATCTACAGTACCTCCTTATCGCGTGTCAACTATCCGTCAGTGTCGCGCGTCAACAAATAACCCCATTGTCACGCATCTACAATATGGGATATATCATATTGTTGACAAATGCAAGTATAAGTGTTTCTACCCGGTGAATAATCTAGGATTATATAGGGATATTTTTGAAGGGTAGGTAAAGCCGACCCCTAAAAAAAAATTAAAGTGTAATTTTTAGGCGAACAAAGTCAGCGACCAGCATTAAAAATTCACCTTTTCAAATTTCTCAAAAATGGAATATTCACCATATTACGAATATTCGCCACTAAAATTATCCCCGCATGTGAGAACCAAAGAGTGATGTTTTGTAGGATGATTTATATTGTTTAGAAGTTTTCAAAACATATTTGAAAGTTTTTTGATGATTTTTCTAACATATTTGAATGTTTTTGTGATTTTGAAAGTTTTTTGAAACTATGTACAGAAGATGAGGAAGCATGGATGCCCCTAGTGATAGATGGGATGTACAAGGTCATAAGACCACATGCGTAAAAGAAAGGTGAAGATGCAAAATCCCAAATGATTAGGTGAGAGTGTTCAAAGGAAAACTCTTCACGAGGTAGAAGTGGGACCCAAGGCTATTATGGATAGGTTCAACATGATGATGAATGTAAACAAAAGAAGTTTTGGGAAGAAGCAAGGATGCCCCCAACGTAAGTTGGCCTAAAAGAACATGATAGAAAGGAAAGAGAAGATTGTTTTTGTGAAAGGGGACAAAGGTGTCCAAAAACATGACAAAAAAATACTCTTATACACATGGAGATTCCGAATGAAGTAGAAGAATAAAAATGATATGAATGTATCTTAGAACCTCACAATGAAAAGGTGATTAGCCAAAGGCACAAATCATGAGACAAGATACAGACTAGAGTAAGAGTCTCGAACACGGTCCAAAAAATGTTACACTTGGTAACATACTAATCCTATTTTTCTCATAGATATCCTATGTGTGCATGTGAAATTTATTACCTTTTGAAGGGAAGATTTAATAGACAACAAGTGAAAACACCCTAGCCAATGTGTAGGAATGATTTATTTTATAGATGATAGGTGATTTGTGAATGAAGGGTGGAAGGATAGCCATGTACATTGGTCTCCATTGTCACCAGGACATCCATAGCCCCCGAAACGAGATGTATTTGATTCTAATCATAACATTTCTCTACTACAAGTCAGGCATCCATATCCCTAATAGAGATTATTGGAAATACCCCAAGAGAGAGTAATATATCAATTTTCTTTTTCTTTGTAGCTTTTAGGTTCTAAGTTTTGATTGATTTTGATTCTTTTACTTTCTAAAAAATTATTTCAATTCTCTTGTTTGACAAGGGGTTAAGAGCCACCGATGGCTTGATGGAAGGATATGAAAGTGATTGTGATGATGACAATGGCTAGTGTCAACAATTATGTCCAAAAGTTATTCACAAATTTTTTATTAAATGTTGAATGTGATAGGATCTCTAAGAGGTTAGTAGTTCTTTAATTTACCAAGGTGATAAAATATCAGGGTCAAACGGATACCATAGAGATAAATTTCACAAAATATGTGCAAATAGTCTAACCAAAATATCACCGAATGGATGAAAATGGTAGGAAGACTTACAGAATAAAAAAGGAGGAAGGGAATAAAGAAACATCCATGTGTACGCAATACACGATTACAATGTTTGATCTTTGTACCTTTGATTTTTTAATGTTTTCTCAATGTTTTTGTATTTTTCCATTGTTTTTCGATGTTCTAGATTTTTGATAGTTTTTGGAAAGGTGGGAACAACAGAGTCACTCTGTGTGGTAAGATCCAACAACAATGTTTGTGAATTCCTTGATAAGGGAGATTAGGCATGTTTGTTTATCAAGCGTAATATTTTCTCTGATCTCAATGATTGAGGTGAGCTCGTACTCAACAAATGCTTGTGATTTATCCTGAAACATGGATTTCATATGCGGGATCTTGAGTTCCCTATCCAGAGGTTTATGTAATTTGTGCCATACTTGATGGTTGCATTGGTGTTCATTCTTGAATCACAATTGATTTACAATTTTGATATTGTTCGAGTTGTTGGGGGCTTTCAAGATCTTGGAAATTTTGATCTGATCTTGATAATGAACCTATTTTGGTTTCTTATAAGTTGATGTGTGACTTTTCTAACCCTGAGAAGGAGAAGAAGGAGAATGTTGACATTTAGAACTGATGTGAGAAATGACTACGGGCTTGTCAACCATTGATAAAATAAATATATGATGGATGGAAAGGATACGCTTTAAGAATTGAAGAGGATGGGCTTCCGGGAGGTGAGCTATTGATATAAGATGATGAAGGGCTGCTAGAATACAACTCTAAGATGGACGAAATAAGGCTACGAGGACATGGCCCAAGAATAAAAGATGATGAGCTACCCCAAGGTGACCCATATATGAAAGATAATGGAGGGCTACTAGGGCATGGCCCAAGAATAGAAGAAGATGATGAGGGACTACTTAGAGGTATCCCATAGATAGAAGAGGATGAAGGGCTACTAGGATGTGGCCCGAGAATAGAAGGTAATGGGCTACCAAGAGGTGACCCACAAGTAGAAAATGGAGGGCTACTAGGATGTGGCCCTAGGATAGAAGAAGATGATGGGGTACTCAATGGTGACCCAAGGTGAGATTTTGATTAAGGAATGGTGATAGATAATGAATGATTTGGTAATGAGAAGATAGGCCATGGATCAATGCTAGACCCCGACATCTCATCATGCTCAGAGGAAGGTGAAGATGGAATAACAAAAGAAGAATCAAGTTCCATGACTTTAGGATCTTCCTTTATGTTCTGTCGAAAAGGATCAATTTATTTTCCCCAATATGTGAGCATATCGAGTTCTAGAAAGAATCCTTGTTTGCAATCCTCTAAAGGGATATCTTCATGTACTCTAATTGTTTCTTCATTATGAGAGAAATCAATCAGTAGAGGTTGTTTTTCTTTGGCCATAGAAGGTTGAATAGAAGAAATAGGTCCAATAAGGAGGGAAGATTGATTGATAGAAGAAGATGACTCAAGAGAGGAAGTAGGATTGGTGGTAGGTGTCTCATGAATGGATGATTTGGATTTGGACCTATATCATTTTTCTAGAAGACGATGCAATGTAGGAGAGAAAATAAGATCACATAACCATCCATTAAGTTACGATGTAGGATTCGAGTTAGATGATTGACTAGAGGGAATCCAAGTCATGGAACTCTTCGATGGAGGAAGAGGTCATTGAGATGAATGATGAAGGAGGTCCTGCAAAGAAAGGGAGGACTGTGACTCAAGACCAAATTAGATGTTCGATTGATGGAATTTGGAGTCACACGAGTCTTCAAAGGAGGAAGACGTCATTGAGGTGATTTAGAATAAAGGTCCTACAAAGGAAGGGAGGACCATGATTCGATATTTGATCTAGGGGTATCCAAACAATAGTTGGGATTTGAGTCTTCAAAGAAGAGTTAGAATCGAATGGTAGTTTGGATCTGAATCAGAAGAAGAAGAGTGGGGGAACCTAAATAATAATTTGGATCAGAAGCATCCAAACCATACCACCGACTATGAGCTGAAGGTGGGGAACAAGGTACCTAAATGGGCTCTCTAGCATGAAGAACCAAATGAGGTTTAGTTGTAATGGGAATCTTTTGATTTGAATTTCTAAACCTAGGTTTTGTATTGTAGTAAGTGTGAGAAACCGCATGATAGTCAGTCATTGTTGGCGTTGTTTAAACACAAATGTCTAGATCTAGATAGTGTGATGGAACTACTTCAAAGGGAAGGAAGTGACATGTTGATTCGAGTAGCATAATGAAATCCAACTTGACATTACATAAGTGTGGAGATGTGTGCATGATTTTTTGAAGAAGGTCTAAGGAAAATAGAGATTATGATGATGTAATCTTGATGAGATTGAAAATGATTGTCCTAGAATTTTTTTTTCTAGATGAATAATCATAAGGAACAATCATGCAAGTTTGAAACACAAAGCCAATCAACAAGGAAATACATCCTATGTAAATGCGTGTGAAAAATGATAGTTTGATGCCAAGATGATCAACAAAATGTCAATACTTATGTCAAGTTCGAAATGAACAAGGCACAAATATTAAAAAGGGTGGATGTGACTCCCAATCAAAGGATACCATGATAAGTTCAGCGAACAAAAAGATCTAAATGTTAAAGGGTGAGGATTACAAATGTAAGCCACGTAACCACACCAATTGGACATGTCTATCAAGCTTCATGGAGAAGCGAGATATTAGTGTCAAAGTGGTATCGAAATGACACAAACAAAGTAAGCGACACTCTTTCAAGATTTTGGAAAATGTTTGAAGTAAAACAAAGTCAAGGTATACTGAGGATGTGTTAAAATGTGTGCAGCGTAACACCACAATGTGGATACTTAGATCACGTTTATGAAAAACATGACATAAGTATCTTAATTATGTCGAGACAATGCAAACAAGGTAACATGTCAAAGGGAGATCAAATGATGAATCAATCCTAACTATGATGATGATCTTGAAATCAAGATCAAGTGGCCATCAAAGATATAAGGATGCATCCACGCACTTTAGATGTTTAACAACTCAGCCACAAACATGGATGAGTGTAAATGCAGACAAAAAAAGTGGTGAACACTATCTATGAAAACACTCCCGAAAGATGCCTTCTGTTGTCCCAAATGGGAAAAAAGAATGCAAAGGTATAGATCAAAAGATGAAAAATAAACTAAGTGCCACTTGAGCAGAGCTTCGCCTCGTCCAAAGATGTGAAAGAAGCTAAGCTAAGTGAGACGTCATCTAATTTCCATGTGATGAAAGGAACTTAGATCAAAATCACAAGGGTTCTTTTCCTTGTTCGAAAAATAAGGTTCAGATTCCAAATGAGTTGTCACTTCATGATGGCTTGACGCAACAATGGACTAGTAAAGTGGGCCCCAAGATAGAATGACCTCCTTAATAAGTTCTCTCAACTAGGTGTTACAAAGTCATCTAAGAGCGGGCACGATTTACCCAAAAAGTCACATTGACTAAATTGGGAGTATCTCGACTTTTCCCCATTCAAGAACAAGCACTAATTTCATCCATCGTGTACTCTTGCCGGGTTCTCAATATAGACAAATTTTTAACTCTAACTCATAAGGAAAACTAGTCAAGTGGGTAAACGTGTCGGTTCTGTTTTAGCCATGAGGTTATAAAGCGATAGACTACTTTAGGGTTCCTGGTACCACCCCCATTGTTATAGCTTAAGGTGTTATACCAAAGGGGTTATGTTCTAGTTAAGTGGAGAGGGACGTACCCTTTTCCAAAACCTTCAATATAGTGTGATGAATATGGTGTGTTTTTTTATCTTTTTAACTTCAATGTGGTTTTAAGTGGCACACCATTTTGCAACCTGCAAGAAACATGTGTATTAGAAGTTTTGTATTTTTTTTTGATGTCTCATTTCTTGAAAAGTGATTGTTTTGGTCCTACATACGATGTTGGTAATTTTCCAAAATGTCATACAAAGGAGATAAAATGTTGTTTTTGATTTCCCAGATCATCCTAAGATGCAAGGAAAGAGCATACACAACAAGGTATCTCACTCAAATTTGTAATAAATGGAAAATTCCTAAGTACAATGTGAAAATAAGTTCCTTTTAAGTAACTTTTGAAATCTAATTAAACCATTTTGCAAGTATGAAGAAAGTGGTGAAATGTTTTTGATTCCTAAGATCACATAGAAGGCACGAGAGAAGAGCATACATGTTTCAAACTTTCAAAAATGAAGATTCAAACATTTTAAAACAAGATAGTACCAAAAAAAATTAATGCAAAGGAAACCTATAAAACACTTTTGAACCTACTGCAAGAGTTAGAAAACCAAGAAAATCAAAAAATTCTAGAAATCCATTTTTGCACTTTTTAAACAGTTTTTAGTAATTTGCATTTTTGAGGTCTCCAGGGGAATTTTGGGAGTTTTGTGATAGAAGTTATTATACCAAATATATCTTAATTTTGGAAGTTCCCTCACAAAGTACACTTTTTATCTTTCCAATGCCTATTCAAACTCTGAAAACAGGTTAACGAGTCAAAAGATATGATCAAAACAAAGAGCACTAAAAATAAAATAAATGAATCTAGACTACACAGAGACACATGCGCATCCAGAATGACACATACGTGCTGACCACCAATGGATATATGTCCAAGTAGAAAAGTACATGGGAAATTTAAAAATGTAAAGTTAATAGATTGAAATAGGACACGTACGTGCCCAAAATGACACATACGCGCCCCGGCCAATGGATATGCACCCTAACCAATGCAGACGTGGGGCAAGAAAAATTGACAGAGGGGTATGACACCTACGCAAGATTTTTTGACAGAAGTACGCTAGGGTTATGACATGGATGAACCTAACTCAATGGATATGCCTACATACATAAATTAATGAAATCTAGTATATTAAAACACAGACGCTTGCAACTAGATAGGGACGCTTGTATATTAACGTGGATGCTTAGGTTTTGATAAGTACGTACCCAAGAATAAGACAAAATTTTCAAATTTTTACACAGTCAAACCATTTTACACCTACGCATCCAGAGAGGCAGATACTTGGCCAAGATGATGGAGACACATGCGCATCCTGTAAAGACAAAAATTTACAAATTTTCACAGAGGCAAGCCCTTGACAGACACGTGGCCAGAGAAGTGGATACACAGCCCATATGACGGAGACGCATGCGCATCCCTATAGAGGTGAAATTTGAAAATGATAAGGACTATTAGATAGGTACGTGCCTATTCTGATGGAGATGCTATGGTTTTAACATGTATGTTCCCCTTGTTAACACCTACGTGCACCTTGTGAAAAACCTACAAAACTCACAGATTTTCAAATTTTCAAGAGAAAATAGGTTAGTTGTTAGTCAAAGTGTCCTATTTCTATATCAAACCCACAAAATGCATGCAAATGAAGGTAATTTATCTAGTGTTAGAAACAAAAATGAGGAAATAACAAGTGATTTGACCCAAAAACTTGAAAATGAACCTTTGAAAAACCTAAAAGATATCCATTAATGGAGGATGGACATAAGTGTCCCACCGGGCATGCCAAATGTGTTCAATGAAAGATTTTACAAAGAGCTATGGATATGGGGCAAAACCCCAAAACTTTGAGCAAAGTCCCTCAATGGACCATTAAATAAGAAATGAGAAAGGCATCCTATTTACATGCATTTAAACTTGAAATAACAAGAAATCTAGCAAATATAACTAACCTCTATTCTTGAAAGCTTAATAAAATGAGCCTACTAAAGACTTAAGCAATCAGTTTTGTTGTTTACTCCATGAGGGTGAATGAATCTCACTAAATGGCTACATGGCCAAGTTTAGCTATTCCATTACTAACCTAACATGGGTGCAAGATGAAGCTATTTTAATGGTGGATGACCCAAGATCAAATGCCTATTAGCTTAGCTAATGCAAATGAGCTCTTAAGCTTTCTTAGGCTTGTTTTGGCTTTAGCTTATGTAAAGTTGTGTGTTTGAATGGGTAGGCTTAGCCTTGTATTTATAGTTTTTGGTTTGGAAGAATTTGGAATTTGGGTGCATGTGGGACTAAAGCTCAAAAATCACTTTTAGATTATATTAGGATAAACATGCTTTAGACTTAGTTAAGCTAGGTTTAGGCTAGTTAACTAGGGTTTAGGCTAGTTAAACTTTGATTAACAAGTGAATAGAGACTCATTGAGAGTTGGGATGGGTCTGGATAACCAATTATGACTAATAGATAGCCTAGGAAGCCAATAGAAGTGGTCTAGATAGGACTAGGGAGGTTACGAATGGTCTAAATGAGGAATGTATAGCTAATAAGAGAGATATTAGCCAAATATGTTTGATATAGGAGGAATACGATTGAAAGAGTGTTGTTCATGGGCATCCGAGAATGGAGCGAAGAAGGGTTGATCAACGAAGTGTCATTAATTGGTTAAATTGGAGGAAATGCTAAGTGTAAGAATATTTTAGGTTTCTACACCATCCATAATGATCCATTATAATAAATCATGACAAACAAGTGGATGAATACACCACAAACACCATCACAAAGTCATGTACATAAACATACCAGCAACATAACTCTATTACATATAATGATACATCTCTTGCACTCCTAATCCACACACACACACACACACACACACACACACACACACACACACACACACACACACACACACACACACACACACACACATTAAGGTGGGGACTTTCCCTTCACTGCCCATGCACTCTCAAAATAGGATGCATGCTCAAAATAGCCATGCCTTTATAAGGATAACTAAAGAAGCATGCACATTTTTTCTAATAATAGATTATCTATAATTAACTCCAAAACTAATCCTATTATTAGCTCAGACTCTATATGACTCTTAATCTTCCACATGTTCCCAAAATAGCCTTTACTTAGCCTCAAAGTCTTCTTCTTTGATCTAATGCATGCTCCATACTCCAACTTATCTTTAGCCCACAATATGTAAAAACACATAAGTACTAAGTCTATTATTCCAGGTATGAGCCTCCACCTGCTCCCTATTCTACTTACGTATGTGCCTTCACACCTCGCCTCATGTGCATCCAAAATTTTTATGCAGTGCTTATGCTTAACACAATTCTAGGGTGAAACCATTCTTTTTCTTGAGCATTGAAGAAGATGATCTCATGTATGTGAAGGATTGAATGTTGCTAACATGACTAACTACAAGATATGTGCATATGAAAGGTAGAGTACACACCTTCATAGGTATAAAAGGTTGTTTGCAACATGTGTCCGAACCTAATGTGTAGACCTATGTGTGTACATGTAAAACTAACTATGCTATGTGAATTAAAATTAACACATAATAGCTTCAAAATAAGAACATCATGATAAGAGCTTATGGGAAATAACTTCTTCAATGCATGAACATGAATAAATTATAATAAATGCTAAGCCATTCCTACTATTTAAGATTGCTAATTAAAACATGAACCTAATTAGATCATTTAGCAATACAAGTTGATTGTTGTTTAACTCAAGAATTGTAGATGAGATCTCACCAAGGAATGAATACAAGGCCATTTTTGGATCTTCCCATGCTCTTGATTTGAGAGAATGGATGCAAAATGGAGAATCCTTTTTCAACAATGGAGAATGAATCAAATCAAAATGCCTATAGTAATCAATATTCAAATCATGGTGTGTGTTTAGAAGGAAGGAGGAGGGTTCTATATATATCGTCCCTGTTTAAGAGAGCTTTGCATATTAGTTCATGTAGGATAAGGGTAAAAAGAGATTAGAAATGGATAAGCATGGTTTGGAAAAGGTAAGTTTGATTTAGAAGAGTTTAATTTACTATTAAAAACTCATGGGAGTTGGGGAGGTTTTAATTAATCAAAGGTGATTAATTAATAGGTAGAGGAAAGCTTATAAAAGCTAATTAGAAGAAAATTAGTATGATTTGGGGATGTAAGAGAGGAATTTAACCAATAAAAGGGGTTTATTGATTGACATAGAAGGTATCATTAACTAATAATGTTCGATTAATCACTTAGAAGTGGATTAAAACTAACGAAGGGTCGTTAATTGGCATCTGAAATGGGGAAGGGTTAATTAATTAACAAACAATTATTAATTAATAAATAAGAAGGGAAATGCTAGCTAATTAATAAATAAGATGGGAAATGTTAGCTAGTATAATTACTACGGAAATGATGGGAAAGAGGATAGTTAGTGAAATTTTAGTATTAAAACTGCGTAAGAGGATTTTAGGTGTCTACACTATGCATGAAGGAAGATGATATAAGGCCTCATGGTGTAAGAAGGTTGATCTAAATCTGGGTAAGCTTGCTTAGAATCATTTGTTGATCTTTGTACAAGATGGATAGCTACAGGTAAGAGCATTAGCATATTGCATTATTGATGAGTCTGAGTTCTTGAGAAGATAGTGTATATACTTTCATTAAGGTGGTATGATGTCTTAGATGCATGCAAAATGCTTTCTTGGTGTTCTTGGGTTTCTCTATTAGTGAATATGTTGTTCTAAGATAGCTACAAGTACTATACATATGCAAGAATTAGTGTTTCATGGTTTATCATGCCTGATGGTGTAAGTTGAAGAAGCCTCATAATGTTTTGTAAGTGTTCTATGTGATTGATCAAGTTGGTGTGAAGTTGTTTTGTTCATGCCCATTAGTCATGCTTAAGAAAAAAATAAATTTTGAACCTCATGAAGTATGTTATAGTGCTATAGTGACATCAAGTGGTGTTCCTATAGGTATGAAAATGTTGCTCAGGTATGTATGAGTTCTTCATGATAGGGAAGGTTAGGAGAAAGCTTCTAGATGGTGAAATAGAGTTTTTAAGGTAGTTAAGGTATGTAATGGGCGTCTACATCATGAATTGACATAATTTATTCCTTGGATGTATGTTGTCACCAATTATGATTGTTAAATACTAAGAAAGTTGTTTAGGACCTAAGAAAAATGCTCAAGGTAATTTCTAGCAATGATAGTATGGTGTGTTGCTCAAATTTTTTCTTATGGGATTAAGAAATGAAGGTATTAAGTCTAGGGGAGATATGAATTTCATTTCCTAGGTGTGTATGAGGTTTTACAACTTGCCAAAATCAGTCCTAAATGCACTAAGAAGACTGTTTATGGTTATTAGTCCTAATGAGGTACGAAAAGCAATAAAAATGCATTGTAGAGCTAGTTTTATACCTATACAAGATGGATTTTGGTCAAGAAAGAAGATATGATGGCTTGGAATGATCAGTTATGGCATTGTTGGCATGTTTAATGTGTGAATGGCTTAGGTTACAATCATCTACAATGGCGACTTAAAGGCTAACACAAGGTTGAGGAGTAAAATCACAACTTGTGCATGTTTAGAAGGTGACATGTGGTGTCTTGACTCCAAATAAGGTACGTGGACAAAGTATTCATGCTTTATTAACAATGTTTAGATGTTATATATGCTTAGTCCAGGGGAGCATGGTGATTGCATGCTTGAAATGAAGGTAAAAATCAATTTTTGTGCAAAATTCAAGGTCTTGAGCTTATTTGAGATATTTGGTTGATGTTTCCAATAAAAGAATGATGACATGAAGTGAGAAAGATGTATATTATTCAAGTATAATACTTCTATGTCATTAATGTAAAAAGGGGAGAAGTTTAGGTGGTTTTCATCAATGAAAAGGGGAGATTATTGGCACGTGGTCCTAGGTGTTGTAATTGATGAAAAACAAAATTAATGACAAAGTGGATGATGGCTATATAATAATGTGGATTATGTTGACATGGTGGTTCAGATGTGTTCATGATTATATAGGGAGATTCAGTGAGGATTGTTAGCTCTTGCAAGCCTATTTAGGTGCCTAAGTGATGCTATATGACAATATGATATTCTTGGTTTCTTGAGAGAATCATGTTGGTATGATGCATAACATGTTTGGAGAGTGCTTGGGAACTCACATTAGTGGCATGGTGCAGATACAGGTGATTGGCTATGTTACAGGTGCTCATTTGGAGTAGATATGGATGTTAGGAGGCGTGAGCATAAGATTTGGAGCTAAATTAGATCATTTATGCATGTATTAAATTGAATTATGGTATAATAGGTATGTTTGGGTCATTTTAAATGATTTCATGATGTGTTATAACATTCTTTCAATTGACCCTAGCTTCTACAATGTGAAACCCGAAGGACTTATTATGTAAGTCTCAATGACTAGAGAGTTTGAGGTACGGTGATGAAATTATGATGATTTTAGATGTTAGTGTGATGTGTCATGGTTATTTTAGAAAAAATAAGGTTCTTTAGGATGTGAATTTTTCAAGATATGTCAATTTTGGTGAGATAAGGTTAAGAACTAGTGCATTTCCAGCTCAAATTTGAACTTCTGATGCTCACCCTAAATTGTGTGCTTTACATGGGACATTTTGGATTTCAAGGATGTTTCTAAATTGAGTCTAGAAGGTTTCAAAAAATAATGAGGTCATTTCATCATTAGGTTTTTATGAATGAATGTTAAGAAGGTAAACAACTAGTTATGAGTTTGAAACCCTAGCTTGAAAGTGGTATGCAAGGAACTCTTCTCAAGTGTCTAGAATTATTTCATAGTGCATGGATTATGATTATAAAATGTATATTAATCCTTTATATTTCTATAAAGGTATGGTAGAGGTCATGATGATGAGTGGGCCCCACTCAAACAGGCGATTTTGAAAAATAATGTTTTGGGACAAGGTTGTCAAAACAATTACATGATAACTTATTTTTATGGAATGTAAGTGAGTTTATATTGATGTAAAAAGATGTTTAAGGAATTTTTCATGAAGGTACATGGTCAAATGAGCTTCATAAGGTTGACTAGTCAAAGGGTAGTTTTGAGGCCATAAAAATTAGTGTACAATAAAATGGACATAACTAGAGTTATAGGTGGAATTTTGAGGCGATTCAAGTTGTTTTGGAAAGAGGATTAAGATATGTTTCCAGTGATATGAGGTTTGTATCATGATGATGATATTTTATATGGTATCTAGATAAATATTTTAGATATGAAGGTTTTTTCCAAAGTGTAGGACATGACATGATCCGATGGAAGTTTTGAGTTTTTTAAAGCATGAGATGAATTAGGTGATGCTTTATATTACATGGGATATGAATAGGGATGAATGTGACATAAAATGAATCCATTTATAGGTATTGATTGTTCCTAGAAATGTTTTTATCAGCTGATCTTTGAAAACAAATTTTTGGGAAGGGTGATTTGGTGAAGACAAAAGTGATTGTGGTTTGATCAGGTGAGTGTTTCAAGGATTATAATTTGATTATAATTTTTCTAAAAGTTATATAATTTCCATAAATTAGTTAAATGGAATGGTTTTGTTGATTTTAAGTGATTTGGTGGCATAATGAAGTTTCCAGGGTCATGAAGGGTGTAGGAAACAATAATTTTGAGATGAACAAAGAGCACAAGGCCCATTAAATAAAATAATTTGATTGGTTGAGCTAGATTTAAACCATTTATGAATTTTAAATGTAAACATTTGTAATTTTTATGGGTTATGAATAAGTATTGTTTTGATGTAAGGGCATTTTTATCTTTGCACCCATGGGGTTTTGAGCTATTTTTGGCACATGTAATGAGGTTTTTTGCTAGGAAAACCTACTTGGGTCACTTTTGAATATTGTAATTGAAATTGGGGATTATTTCATGATGAATGGGTTGATCCAAAAGAGGGAAAATGTTTGTATTTGAATTTGAAATCAAGAGGAGGTTATAAAAGTATTGTTTTAGGTGCTTTGGCAAGTTGGTTGTGTGTGTGTAAGAAGTATGACCTAGGTGAGAGATATTTTAAGGTGTTGAAGCATGAATTAAGGTTGGATAAGGTGTGTGATAGGTCAAGGAAGATTAGAAAGGATGTGTGCATGTGTTTGAATCTTGAAAAGTGAAGAAAGTGATTACAAATGAGAAATTGGACACCTAAGGTTTGAAGAAGTACGAGTTGAATACTTGGTATCCATCTGTTTTGTGAGAAAAATCAGATATTATATCATCATAAGGTGGTTGAGTGGGTGCTTTATAATCTTGGGGGGTTGTATCCTCCTTGTGGAGTTAGTTATTTACAAAATTAGAGGTTGGTGCTCCTTGTGGGGTTGATGCCTCACTAAATTTTGAAACATATCAATATAATATTGTGTTTTAGTGAGTTTTCTTCCCTTTGAGGGTTTCCCACTTATATCTTGTGTTTTGTGTTGATTATCTTATGTATGGTTCTTGCACATGTGATTATTTGTTGAATTCACACATTAATGGATGATTGAATGTTTACAAATTTTTGAATAGCTAAATCTGAAATATAATTGAAATTATTGTAAGGAATGATTCACCCCCTCTCGGTCCATTTTTCTTCTAAAAAACCTGACATGATTGATTAGAAGGTATTTGTGAGATCTCCATTTGGATTTGATCATGACAATGACGATCTCCTTGATGACATTATTTGATCACTTTCATCATCATCATACACTTGGGGGCATCATACTTATCCCCTTAGCACCATCAAATGTCTAGCATCTCCACTAATACACTACATCTAGTATCTCACATATATCATCCATTTATCGATTATCTCGATATCATTATTTCCTAATGACACACTCATGTTCTTATGGTCCTTACATACCTATTAAGGGATCTCTTACAATAAGAACCTCGTTTCATAATTACATCACATCTTTGCATTGACATATATATATATATATATATATATATATATATTACAAAATCACCCATACATATATTTATTACTATATATTGTTATTCTTGCATAAAATATAATCTTTCATCAACTATCACATCAAATATACATTATCCATCATACTTCATCATCTTCACACCTCACCTATTTATCTATTCCAAACACTTGTCATCGAATAACACACTCATCATCACAAAATTAGGGGCATCACACTTACTCCCCCACACCTTCTAGCATTATCAACTGTCACACATATTACACACATCACATTTAGTCTTCTATGTTCATCATACACATCTTGATACATTTGTATCGTCATTCCCCGATGACACACTCTCATGATTTGGTTCACACTTGACTATTAAGGGCATACTATATACATGAGACTCACACACTACACATTACATACTACACACTATAATACACACTACACATTATATTATTCACACATCATGTGTTATTTATACCTCTTTCTCACAACATCTATCACATACTATGCATATTATTCACTCTACACATTCATGATACATATTTCTTGCATATACTTCTACTGCTGCATGTGCTCATTTCCATAAGATGCACTCTAGTTCCATGGCTCATACAATATTTCTGAGGGTTTTAATCTAAAATGAACCTCACCACACTCACTCACTCACTCATGCACTCTCCAAAATTTATTCTTTGATGATCATATCTTTCTAGTGCACACAATCATATCATTTCTTGATGATGCACTCTTACTATACGGTTCATTCTTGACTTTTGAGGGAACATATATAAATGAACCTCATCTCATGCATTCACATCCACTCAAGGGGCACGCAGCTCTTATTATTCACTCTGCATTCCATTTTGTCTCATCCACAACATACTGCATATCTTGGTTGCATTTATTCTTGCTTACTTACGCTTTTACATGTACACTTTATTACACATGCTAGTAAGATATCTTGTATATCATTATCTTTATCATATACACATGCATGTTAAATTTATTTTCTAGTTGTGATCATAGAATTTACATAGATCTCCACATGCAACATGGATTCTTGGTACATTACCTCATACGAGTCCCACAATGGATCCTAGGGGCATCCACTTTTGTAAACTATAGGTGATATTATTTACATTTTTCAAAGCACATTACTATATAAGTTTATACATGATTTGACATAATTTCTATCTTTCTAACATGCTAACAGGTGCTTTATGTGCAAAATTTGTCTTATACGTCTATTTACTTCCATGGTTGTATACTACATTGCTTCCTATTGTATGTCTTTACTTTTCATTGTCTGTCATTATTTGCGAGGCTTTTCCTTTTGTATTGTGTGCACACTGTCTATTTGACCATCTCAGCCTTGATTGTCTTGTGAAAATGTGAGTGGTGTCCCATGTTTCATGCACCCACTATTCATGGTCTACATTGTCTTCTTGTATTTTAGCTTACACATTGTTTGTTTTCTTGCTAGCTCATATCTTTTCTTCTTAAATGTGTGTTTATCTTTTATTACACTAACAATTGTTCCCTAGCCACTTAGTTTTCATGTGCCTTAGTATCTACCAAACACACTCCCTCCCCATACAAGGCATCAATTTCAGCACAACATCATTCCTCCTTTGGGCCCCATACTCCTTAGTTATGTCACATACACCCTAAATGAAGGGGAAATCATTTGGGTGAATCAATCACCCATACAACATCTTACAATTATAGTTCAACATTGATACAACACGAAACGAGAACCCGGACTAGGTGCGGACACAAAATCATGTACTTTGAGTCATTATTTAGTCTCAAAAAGTATGAACAGTAATAATCAACCCATGTCTTTGGCCATCTTTTGTTGCTTTCTACTACTACTTTTGGTCTTACACCTTTATTGGACCAGTCTATCTTTTCATACTTTAGTCTTACCTTTTCTAGACTAGAGCACTCAACCAGGGATGGTAATTCCGGCACCCTCGTCCCCTTTGGGTGCCTCTATCATCTTTGCACTTTACTCTCACTTTTTGGGTCCTTTCTAGCCATTTGAGCATCTTATCTTTTTGGTATTCATAATTTTTGGGGTTAATTACAAAATCAAAGCAAGGGAATCATAAAAATATAAAGTTATGTGATCATAATAAGGGACCAATCACTAAGCACTAGCTATCCCCACCTAAGTTTTCATCCATCAAAGGCATATATATCTACATTTACATATATTTAGCTCCATCACGAGGCACACAAGGCTGGTTCATCTGCATCAAAATTCATAGGAAGAGAGTCTATCATTTCCATGCACACATTTATTACATTCTACATCTAGTTACTTGCTCGCTACTTTAAAAAGTGTGTCTGATATAAGAGTAACCTAGGGCACAATTACACACACACACACACACACCTAGAACTACATTGGGTTTGAGATGTAGTGTAACATTCAGTGATAAGTCCATCAATTTGGTAGCTGAGGACAATCTAACCATTTCATATGAATTTTTATTTCTTTAGGGTTTTGATGCTTGGTTTGGAGTTTTATAGGTGATTCTTCCATTGCAAGTTTACGACGACATATGGAAAAGTGTAACGACATACACATGATAAGAAATGAAGGAGTACATACATCTTACGACCATAAAAACTTGGGTTTTGACCACCATGTGTAGACTAGGGCACCCAAAATTCAGACCATGGTGCCCACAAGTGCCCTTATCCTTCCCCAGGTGCCCCAGTCTAGTAAAATCCTCCAGATCTACATTTTATCGGGCTCCCAACATGATTTCCTCCTCGTGTTTATCTCGGTCTCTCTTTGCGAGATAGTCTTGCAACATCTTTGAATTGGCTAAGGCTCTTTGAACTCTCTTTTCACCTTAGGATTTATACATTTTATTTATATATTTCTTGGGCATTGTTTACTACTTTAATGTTTTATTTACTCGGTTATTTATGCTCCTATAACATCGAGTTAGACTAGGATATTTACATTTTAGTTTAATCACCAGACAATAGTACTGAGCACCCTTGACCCTTCCTAAATACCTATGACTAGGGGGCATTTACACAACATTTTCACTTCACCACAATTTTTAACACTTCACACAACTTTTACAGGGCACACAATCCTTAGCACTCGACATGCATGCACTACACAACATTTTATAATTTTGTGTTGGATAAGAACGTTGGAACTAGATCATAGTTTTAGACACCATCTATAGTGGTGTTCTAAATTTCAGGAAGTAATTAAAGGTTGGAGGATGAAACCAAACTTTTCTCCCTACACTACTTCTGTTGTGGCATGAGATCACACAAAAATATGGCAGTCAACACAACTAGTGTGAGATCGCCCAAAAAACTCATTCTTCTACATCATCTTCGGATAATTTCTACACTCTTTTCTCATCATGGATCAAGTGCACATGTTCCTTCACATTTTTACATTTTGATCATATAAATGTGTATTTGACTACTTGTTCATTCTTCTATTTTATAATTTTTTCCTTATGTGAAGTGATATTCACATCATCATATAACAATCAATACATCAACAAAAATCAACAATGATCGAAAAACACAACAGTACAACACAACATCGATGCATATGCTCTCACCCCGGGTCATTTTCATCATTTTTTTCACTTCCTCTTCTTTAGCATCCATGCTTCACCTTTTTATCACTCCATTATTTTTCATATCTCTTGGTAGGTTTTTCGTTATCGATCTACATGGTTATCGTGTATGCATCTTCTCTCTACTTTATGTTATCGATATTTTTATTAACAACATAAAGTGGGGGAAAATGTAGACATAAAATCATGTACTTTGGGTATCTATCTAGTCCCGATCACATACTAATTAACCCATGTATTTTGCCACCTTTGCTTGCTTTCTGATTGCTTTTATTGATCTCACACTCCTTATAGCCCATTCTGTCTTTTTATACTTTGACATTTCTCATCCTGGACACGGGGCCCAACCAAGACATCAATGCCGGTGCCTCTGTCCCCTCTAGGTGCCCTTGACCTATTTGTACTTTGTTCACATCTTTTGGGTTCTTTCTAGCCAATTGGGCATATTATCTTTTTTGTAGTCAACCTTTTTCGGGGTTAATTACAAAATTCAAGCAAGGGAATCATATAAATATAAATTTATGTGGCAATAATAAGGGACCAAACACTAATCATTAGTTATCACCACCTAAGGTTACATCCAAAGGCTAATCAAAAGCATTCAAACATCCATTATAACATCCATTCAAGGGTAAGGGACTGCATTCTTTTGCATACACTTCATAGGAGGGGAATTTTATTATATTCCATACACATATCTACTTACATCTAGCTATTTTCTCACTATCAAGTGCGACATGCACAAGAGCCACCTAGGGACAATTCGCACACACACACACACACACCTAGAACTACATTGGGTCTAAAATGTAGTGCAATGCTCAGTCATAAGTTCACTCGTTTGACAACTGAGGACAGTTTGACCCCTCATTTGCATTCTTTTCTTTTTGGGATTTGATGCACTTTTGAGGGTTTTATAGGTGAAATATTTATTGCAGGTTATCGGTGATATCGAGAGAACTTTGTGTGACATACTAGTGACAAAGAAAAATTATAACGAACATCTTACTGAACTCTGAAGGAGAATTTCAAGTTTTGGGTAGACACCCATAGGTGCCCCGACCTAATGTGGGCACCCCGATCCAAGGATGTTAGAAGAAAAATGGAGTAAGAGGGGGTGAATCAGTCCTTATAATAATTTAAATTCAGACTTCATATTTTCTTAACCAAAAATCATAAACATTCAACCATCCATTTATGTGTGCATACAATAAATTATCACATGTGCAAGAACTATAAGTAAGATATCAACACAAGACACAAGATATAAGTGAGAAACACACAAGGGGAAGAAAAGCCACTAGAATAAAATATTATATTGATATGTTTCAAAAATTTAGTGAGACACCAACCCCACAAGGAGCACCAATCCCTAGTTTAGTAGAGCACCAACCTTACAATGAACACCAACCCCTAATTTTGTGAAGCACCAACTCAAAAAGGAGGCTATAACCCCCAAGGATGATCAAGCACCCACTCAACCACATTATTAATTTATTATCTTTAATTTTTTTCTGCCATAACTGATGGAGACTAAGTATTCAACTCGCACTTCTTCAACTCTTCATACAAAACCCTAGGTGATCAAACCCTCACAACTAGCTCTTCCTTCACTTCTCAAACCTTAAAACACATGAACCCATGATTGATTATATTCCTTTACCTATCAACACACCTTATCCAACCTCAATTAATTCTCACACACTTTCACAACCACTTCACCTAGGTCACACATCTTGTACACACACAACCAAATTGCAAAAGCACCCAAAACAATGCTTTTAAAAGATCCTCTTGATTTAAAATTCAAACATAAATTTTTTTACTCCTTTGGCATGACCCATGCATCATAAAAAAATCCTAAATTCAAACTATAATAGTTATCCAAATATTTTGTCCTGGCTAAAAATCTCATTACATGTGCCAAAATGGCTCAAAACCCCATGGGCACAAAGATAAAAATTCCCTTACATAAAAAATATAATTATTCATGACCCATAAATAATTAAAAATTCTTAAAATAACATTTAAAATTCATACATGGTCATAATTTATCTCAACCAATCAAATTATTTCATTTAATGGGCCCAATACTATTTGTTCATCTCAAAACTGTTGTTTCCTACACCCTTTAAGACCTTGGAAACTTCATTATGACACCAAATAAATTAAAATAAACCAAACCATACCATGTAATTAATTTATTTAAATTAAATAACCTTTATAACACTTCTAAGTAATTTATAATCGTTTAAACACTCACCTTCTCAAACCACAATCACTTTTGTCTTCACCAAAACAATTTGCCCAAAAGTTTTTTTCAAATATCAGCTAATAAATTTTTTTATAGAAACATTCAAGACATATAAATGGATTTATTGGATGAAAATTTCATCACTCTTCATATACCAGGTGATACAAATCATCACCTAATCCATATCATGCTTTAAACAACTCAAAGCTGCCATAAAAGTATATCTTGTCCCGTATTGGAAAAATATTCTTATCAAAAGATTGAAATGGAAACCACAAAAAATATCATCATCATGAGAAAATACCAATATAAATTTAAATATATCTAAATCATTTTTCAAACGCATTTTGAATCATCTAAAAATTCCATCGCTAACTCCAGCTTATGCCCATTTTACCGAACACCGCTTTTAAGGTGTAAAAACTACCTTTTGACTACTCAACCTAAATGAAGCTCATTTTAAAATGTACCTGCAAGAAAATTTCCTAAAAAATCATGGAAATCAAGATAAGCTCACACAAATTCCATAACATTAATTTAACATGCAACTATTTTGGACAACCTTGTCCCAAAACATTATTCTTCGAAAATAGCATGTTTGGGTGTGGTCCACTCCTCACCATGGCCACTACCATAAATTTATGGAAACATAATATATTCCTTTACATCATAAAATAATTAATTTTGATTTATCAATCAAAAAGGCTCACCATACCTCTTCTTCTGCAAGCTTCTCCTAACTAGGGTTTAACTAGGGTTTTAAACCACTTTATCTTCTTAACATTCATTCATAAAATAATGATGATTAAATGACCTCATTATTTTTGTGAAATATTTTATAATCAATGTATAAGAATCCTTTAAATAAAAAATATCACATACAAATCACACAATTCAAGGTGAGGATACGAAGTTTCAACTGAGCTGGATTTGCATTAGATTTTGACCCTAACTCACAAAACGACATCAATTGCAAAATACACCTCATGTAAACCTGAAAATTTTCTCAAAGAACCATGACATAACCCAATAACATCTCCAATAATCATAATTTCATTACCATACCTAAAAATATCTAGAAACTAAGACTTTCATAACAACTCCTTAAGGTTTCACACTATAGAAGCAAGGGTCAGCTGAAAGAATGCTATAACTCATCATGAAATCACTTAAAATGACCGAAAAACACCTTATATACCATGATATACTTGGATATAAGGATCAATGAACTTATATAGCTTTAAGGCTTAATCTCATACCTCCTAAAGAACCATGCATGCTCCAAATGAACACCTGAAACATAGTCAATCACCCATATGCACCCTATAACTAATGTGAGTTCCCAATAACTCTAAAAACTTCTATCCATCATGCCAAAATTATTCTCAAGCAACCAAGAAGCTCCTACCTCCATGCAACATCACCTAGGTACCTAAATAGGCTTTGCAAGAGTAAGCAATCCTCATCAATCTAAGCCGTATCATCATGAACTTGCTCGAAAAAGCATGGAAACATAATCCAAAACATCATATGACCCTAATCCATCATCTAATTTATCATTAATGTTGTTTTTCATCAATGACAACACCTATAGGACCACATGCGAATAATCTCCCCCTTTGTCATTGATGGAAAACTACCTAAATTTCTCCCACTTTTACATTAATGAAAAAGGCATACCTATAGTAATATATTATTCACCTACCTCATCTTCATAGAATCATGTTTTAGTTATAAACATCAACCAAATATCTCAAACAAGCACAAGATCTTGAAAAATCATCCAAACTTGATTTCAAACATGTAATCACCATGCTCCCCTAGGAATAAGCATCTAAAACATCTAAGAATCATCAATAGATCATGAAGAATCATTATTATACCTTATTGGGATACAAAACATCATTTACAACCTTCGAGGCATGCAAAACAAGTTATTTATCCTTAACCCCTATTTTAGCTCTCATGTGACCATTGTAGCTGATTGCAACTGAAGCCATTCACATCTTGAACATGTAAAAAATGCCAAAAATGATCATGAAAATCCATCATATCTTCTTTCTTGAATAAATTCCATCTTTTTTAGGCATAAGGAAAGCTCTCTGATGCATATTCTTGCTCTCCACACCACACTTGAGACTTAGAGCCCTAAACAATCTTCTTAGCGTATTTAGAACCAACTTTGATAGGTGTGAGAACCTCATACATTCCTTGACCATGCAACCCATATCTCCCCTGAACTTAAGACCTTTATTTCTATCCCTAAGGATAAATTTTAGAAACTCACCATGTTATCTTGCCAAGAAATAACTTTGACTATTCTTGCTAGGTCCTAAACAAATTTCTCAGTCTAGGACAGTCATAATTGACTGAGAACATGCATTTATGAACCAAAAACAACCAAAAATTGACTTAAACAACTACTTCATACCTTGGATGGCTTGAGATCACTTATATCATCTTCTACAAGCACACATTTAAGCTCCCCTTGAATTTAGTAGGAACATATGCACTTCATTCACCTGTAGCAACATCTTCATACATGTAGGAGTATTTTCTTGTATAACATAGACCACTATGAACCAACATATTATTAAATCACCTTCAAGCTACAAGGATGATACTATTTCAGATTAATAACTACATAAAGAAAATTCAATAATGATAAATATGCTCTCCCCTATCATGAGTGCACTCATACAACTCCGAGAAATCATTTGGACCTAAGCAACTTGAGAGTATAGTAGTCTTGTGAGATTCCTCAAGAGATCAAGAGTCATCACTCTTGCCTTGTTCATGTATTGTCAACCAAATCATTTTCTTCTATAACCATATCTCCTTGCACAACCTTTAAGATCATTCTAAACATAATATGCACCAACACCATATTTCACTAGATATCTACAGCTTGTAGGTAAAATTTTGAGGCAAAGCATAGTAGTATCTTATTCTTTCACAATTACAAGATCCCCATATTCAATCTGTGGATGATACTGATAGAATTTTTGGATTATAATAACTATGGATTTAATCAATTAAATTATAGAAAATTAATAAACTATGTAATATTAAATTAATAAACATCACACTATATTGCATAATAGATAAATAAATACTTACAATAAGTAAATAAAAAATGACACATGATTTATAGTGGGAAACCTAAAGGTAAAAAACCACTGTGAAAAGTAACCTTTATTGTAGAGAACCATTTTACATCTAATAAATTACCTCCTCCTTTAGAAACCCTAATCACAACAGTAAAAAGACCTTTGATATATATCTTTCAATATATCAAATGAGGAACCAAAGTCCTTTTTATATGAGGTGATCGAGTATGTCTCTAGACCCACCTTTTCAACCTAAATAGTTGACATATATACCAAGGTTTAAAATATTTAATAATATAAATATAACTATTCCTTATTATTAAATATTTAACCTAAAGTATATCCTAGGTTTTAATATTTAATAATAGAAATATAAATGTTTCTTATTATTAAATATTTAACCTATAATATAATGTTGGACCCATATTTAATTAAGGGTTGCCAGCCCACTTAACCATTATGTTCCAAAACTCATGCTTAATGTTAAGTGGGATAACATATGCCAATAGATTACTTGCCTGTGGTACACTATAGGATTTACAATCCTTAAACCATAAAGGTTTTAGGCTAGTATATAGGTTAAAGGAATTATAACACCTTCACCATACTCAAGTTACCTTTTAGTACAAAATGATTTGGAATCCCAAAGATCATCCCATGATTAGTGGCTAAGTATGATTTGTGAGTTTTACATGTTCTCATAAGTTCTCGTAAAAGGTTACTTGAAACCAAGCATATAAGAGCCTTTTATAACCAAGGTCCTCCTTAACAATATGCTTACACTAGATGTTTACTAGTAAACTCAATAACACTAAAGAGTTTACTGAAGACCGCCTTTAAGGTATTTCTACACTTCTTTCTAAAAAATAAGTCGAGGAGGTATACACATGCTCAAAGGTATTTTTACACTTTCCCAAAGGTCTTTTTCACTCGCTCATAGGTATTTATTACATTGCATTTTTCATTTTACAAATACCAAGTTCCATTAGGAGGTGACATTTTCATGAACACTCCCCTTAAAAGCAACTCAAAAAATCCAAGTTTTTCATGAAAGTGACAAAATTTTGCAAGACTTAAGGGCTTTGTAAAGATGTCAAAGCAACTCTGCTCTTCAGTTGGCATGAATTTGAGATCTATCTAACCACTTAACACCTTCTCATGGATGAAGTGTATATGTATCTCAATGTGCTTCATCCTCTGATGTTGTATTGGATTATGTGCAAGATCTATGGTGCTCTGGTTATCACATAACAAAGGAATACTACCTTGATCCTTCATCTTTATCTCAATGAACAACCTTTTTATCCATAGTGCCTCTTTTGCAACTTCCATTGCACTTCGTACTCAACTTCAATTGAAGAGATATAAACAATTGGCTACTTTTTACTACACCAAGTAATGACACACTGCACCAAATTTAAACACATAACCAAAAGTAGATTTTCTATCTAATACATCACCAACATGATCAGAATCACAAAATCCATATAAGTTAGCATTTTCATCCTTAGTATAATGTAACCCATAATTGATTGTACCTTTAATATATCTAAGAATTATTTTTACAAGATTCCAATGATCTCTATAAGGTTCTGCATAAACCTAGAAGCAATTCCTACTACATAGGAAATATCTGGTCTAGTTATAGTTAGATAAATCAAACTACCAACTAACTTCCTATATAAAGTAGGATCAAATTTTTCACATGTAGGTTTAGGATCAAGTTTTATTCCAACTTCCATAGGTGTAGAAATTGGTTTACAATCAATCATATGATTTTTTTAGTACATTGGTTGCATATTGTGCTTGAGAAACAACAATAGAATGCTTATCTTGAAATATAACCATGCCAAGAAAATGATGTAAGAGACCTAAATCAGTCATTTCAAAGTATTGTTTCAATTTTTCTTTAATCCTATGAATTAAAGAAAGACTATCACCAGTCATAAGCAAATCATCCACATATAGACATATAATGATAATGTGAGAACCTTCTTATTTAATGAATAGATCATTGTCAAAAAGAACAATTAACAAAACCTAATTGTTTAAAGAAAGCATTAATTTTCGCATACCAAGCTCTAGGAGCTTGCTTTAAACCATACAAATATTTTTTCAACTTACAAACATAGTTTTCTTTACCAGTTTCTTCAAAATCTATAGGTTGAGACATGTAAAGTTATTTTTTTTTTAACCAACATTCAAAAAATATTTTTTACATCCATTTGGTGGATTTCCCACCCAAACTGAACAACAATAACAAACAGGGTCCTAACAATGCTCATTTTAGATACATAGCCAAAGGTCTCAACATAAACTATCCCAAGTTTCGAGTGAAACTTCTAACAAGTCTAGCTTTATATTTTTGACACTACCATCAACATTATATTTTACTTTGTATATCCATCTAGACCCTATAACACTTATTTTCTCAAGAGGTGGAGCTGACTCCCGTGTTTTATTTTAAATAAGGGCATTATATTTATCCTGCATTACATTGATCCACTTCTCATCCCAAGAAGCTTCTTTAAAAATTTACGGCTCAGGTTCATACAAGGTCATTAATGCATGGTACGTATGATGGCTTCTGGTCATTTTCCTAAGGTCAATAGGATTAGAACTTTCTAACATAGTTTGAGCCCATTTTGGTTTCTTAGCTAAGGAGACATGAGATTTAGAAACATCCATAACATTAACACAAGAAACATCATCATGATATTTTACCATATTTTCATTATCAGAACCAGAACCATCATTAGGAATATTGACAGGATTAAGAATATCATTACTATTTGAAGATGAACAGAAACATTTTTCTAAAACAATAACATTGTGATTTTCAGTTACTTCCCTTTTTACAGGGTCGTAAATCCTTAAACTTGTAGTGTTAATACCATATCCAATGAAAATACAAGAAAAATAAGTCATATCAAGTTTCTTTCTTTTATTTTTAGGGATATATAAGGAGGCAAGACTACCAAAGACTTTTAAATGTGATACATCAGGTTTTTGATTTGACCATTTCTCTAAGGGTTAGAAAGGTGAATAAATTTGGTAGGGACTCTATTTAGAATGTAGATTGTTGTGTTCATTGCTTCTACACATAAATTTGGGAAGACCGATAGAATGAAGCATAGTGCAAGCCATATCTAGAATAGTCCTATTTTTCCATTCTACAACACCATTAGACTGGGGAGAATGGGGAGAAGTTAATTCTCTCTTAATACCACAATCAATATAGAAATTTTCAAATGCCTTGCTAACATATTCACCCCATTATCTGTTCTAAGCCTCTTAATTTTATAATTTGATGAATTTTTAACAAAACCTTTAAATTCCTTCAATTTTCTAAATACATCAGATTTATTTTTAAGAAAATATGTCTAAATCATCCTGGTGAAATCATCAATAAATGTCACAACATACAAAGAACCATTTAATGAAGCTACTTCAAGAGGTCCTCTAACATCACTATGAATGAGTTCTAGTGGTGAAGAGGAACTCTTCTCAGATGTAAGTGAAAGGGTTTAGCACTTTGTTTCGAGCGTAAACACCCTTCACAAGCATCATGAGATGAAGACAAAACATGCAAACCTTTAACTAGATTATATCTAGACATTTCATACAAGCTTTGATAATTGACATGTCCTAACCTTTCATGCCATAGTTTTGAATTATTCAAACTTTGAGATACAAAACAAGATGCAAAAGAAAAATCATAAAAATATACAAACCATTTCTTTGAATTCCTTCAACAATTATATTATCATTACTATCTTTGATGTACCAAGTATCCTTCAAAATTTGAATAGAAAAACCATCATGAGTTAGTTGTGAACATGACAAAAGATTATTTTTAAGCTTAGGAACACATAAAACATTATTCAAAATACCATTTGTAAATTTTAATTTTCCTTTCTCTATTTCTTCTAAAGATGAGTTATCACCAAGATACACACGTTCATTGATTTTTGTAACATCAAATAAAGAATTGGAAATACCAGTCATATGATTTGAAGCACCTGAATCTAGAATCCATTCAGAATTAGAGGAAGAGTATAAAACATCATATAATGTAATAGTTTTAGGAGCATCATTAGAACTATCCTTTTTCCTTAAATTATATTTAGATGAGATAGTATGTTTCTAATTTTTATGGATAGGTTTCTTAGATTTACACTCTTCCTTTTGTGCCCAAATTCACCACATTTGTGACATTTACCATTAAAGCTTACACACAAATGTTCAGAAGTAAAAATTTTCTTATCAACAAATGAAGATTTAGATCTAAAATTCTGATTAGAGAAGGGCTTGCGTGGTTTGAACTTCGAATTTTAAGCAAGAAGTGCCTGAGAGGCATTCTCCTTAGAGTCAAAGTTCATCATCACTTGTTCTTCATGTATCAGAAGAGAAATCAAAGTATTTAAATCAAGTAATTCATCCTCATTTTGATATTTAGAGTTTAGGATAGAAATAAAATTCCTAAATCTTTCATGTATATTCAATTGAACAATAAAGTAGATTAATTTTTCACCAATTAAGTCACCTATGCATCCATTTAATTGAGATTTGCTATTTTTAATTTTGGAAAAGAAATTAACTACTTTTTCATCTCCTTTCATAGGAGTCATAAGTAATTCTAAAACAAGTTTAATAATCTTAGATAAGTGCGTACCTTCATGCATGGATTCTAATTATATCCATACCTCTTTAGGATGTTTGATATTACCAATGTGTAGAATATATTCATCATTCAAATTACACAGGATCATGGAAAGGGCTTTACAATACTTTGTGAGAATGCATTCATATTTTCTGCATTCTCTTGATGAATGATGGGCACAAGCTCGGTTCTTGAAATAATCATCCAGATTTTCCTCGCCATAAGTTCTAATTTGACCCTAATCTTCCAAATATTGTAATTTTCTCCATTTAGGATTTGGGATTTATCGAGGTAAAAGAAACTAGACGCCATTATATTTCAAATTTCTGAAACACATACCCCATTATGATATAATGTGTCACTGAGTTAGAAACATATTAATCGAAAAATGACAATACCCATATTTTATGATAAAAAAACTTGTATTATTTCATTAAAAAATCAAGTATTATATATTTAAAAAAAAGAAATAACTAATTTTTAAAAATCTGATCATAAAATTATTACCAAATCTAAATTTATAGATCTAAAGAAACTATTTGACCATAACTAATTATGTCATTAAAATGCATACTAATTAACTTTCCATAATCAAATAATAACCTGCATTATAAAGGGCTCTGGCATTATACCCTAGACCTATCATAAAATTTTCCGACCATATAGAAGTGAAGATGAAACCCCTAAGAATGCACAACAAATTCAAATTTATGAAAAGTGTTAATGAAGATAAAGATTTGGCCAACTTAAATTTGATGTCTAAATGACCATCATTCTGCCTTATTTTTGGTTTGCCACAACAGTCATTTGACCATTAAATTTAACACATTGAAAATTTCCTGGATATGGACAACTTAAATTTGACGTTTAAATGACCGTTATTATGCCTTATTTTTGGTTTTTCGTGACAGTCATTTGACCATCAAATTTAACATAGTGAAAATTACCTATGTATTTCTAGAATATGAAATTTCATAATTTCTTCTTCTATACAGTTTTAAATAGATTCTAGTTTATAAATTATAATAAGATATAAACAACTATATAATTTTTTTGAGAATAGTTTATATAATATAAACTATAATGATCTTTATTCTATAGTAAATTTTTATTTAAAGAATATAGTTATAAAAACTATAAACTTATATTTTTTAAAATCAAGCCCTATTAGAGGGGGGTCCAAAGGACACGAGCATATTATTTTGAAAAAATAAGGTAAAAATAGTAAGAGAATTTTTTTACTGTGAAAGGAGATTTCAATCACATGAGAGTATAAATTAACTTAAGATTTACAAAGGGGATAAGTAATTTCACTCGGCTAATGAAATAATTTGAAATCCCTATTTTCATGAAACTTGTCTCCTCCCTTCATTTACTCTTGAATTTTACCTTTGAAAACATTTACCTTGCACACATTTAAAACTATAGAGAAATAGAAATATTTCATATATTAATTTACCCTTACCTGTATGTGATTTTTACATGCGCGTAAACACCTTTCATTTGTGCATACTCACATTAATTCCTCACAAAACATTTAAAATTTTTAGATTGCAAAAAAATTGGGGAGAAGGGGGCCGATGATTTTTAAATACCCTTCCGGGTTGGTTGAAAAAACCCGTACAAAATTAAATAAATTAAATACAACAACATTTGATCTAATCTATTTAATTTACCTCGCTCTGTTACCATGATAGAATTTGAGGATTCTATTAACTACAAATTTAATCAATTAAATTATACAACATTAATAAACTATGCAATATTAAATCAATAAACATCACACTATATTGCATAACAAATAAAGAAATACTTACAGAAATATACCAAAATGGTTGACACATATACCAATGTTTAAAATATTTAATAATAGAAATAGAAATATTTCTTATTATTAAATATTTAACCTAAAGTATATCCTAGGTTTTAATATTTAATAAAGAAATAGGAATATTTCTTATTATTAAATATTTAACCTACTGATAAATGTTGGACCCATATTTAGTTAAGGGGTGTCCAACCCACTTAACCATTATGTTCCAAATGATACATACTATATGCAACATCAAAAGTGGTAAAAAGAAATCATAACATACATCTTACCTTGTGGAACAAGCATACTTACCTCTAAGAGTACATCGTAATCGTAATAGACCATTGTTACTCATAGAGTCATATTTGGGTCAACACAAAACAATAGAGACCGAGCTTACCTTCCTTATTTAACTTCAGAACTCTCAACACCTTTACTTATACATATCTCATCTTTATAAAGTCTCAAACTTTCCAAAATTTAGAATGTTAATGCTCTTACCAGTAGGAGCTTACTATCAAGCCGAGTCCACTAAACCTATAGACTTCAACTACTTTCTTAAACATAATCGAGATATTTAAGCACTAAGAACAAATGTTGGAGAATATTAACCATGATCATATACTCATAAACTTAGTGTTCATACTATATATACTCACTTTCACCAATTTGAAGGACTCGAACAACATAGATGAGACATTGATAGACATGAGATGAACTATTTAAACACTTGCACAAGCTAGATATACCAAGAGGGCATAATGAACAAGCACCAGACCTTATACCATCAAAATATGCATTCCTCAAGAGTTGCATAGTCAAACACAAGACATACATATGCTAAGACAACATCAAGATACCTCATGACCAACTTCACTCTTTCAAAATACTCATTCATAGTCAACTAGCGCAGGATCTTCAAGAATCATACATAACTTTTGATATACAAGAAATTATGGTGGTTTCTTACCTGATTTAGACACCCACTTAGCTAGTAAAATTCCATCAACAACCTTGAGAGGCCATTCCAAAAGTACTTAACTCGATTAGGTCTCTAGGTACCACACAATCAACTTTCAACACTATCATGAATTCCTAGAAATATATACATTCTTATGAGTTGAAACCACTTGCATCCCTTAGTTCTCATAATCAAGATGATATATAAAAATATTTAGGCCTAGAATCCATTATTAATACCTCCAAATCTTAGTTTCCATCTGTGTACCACTTAGTGTAAAATGTTTGAATATAGTCATACGCAATAAGACCTCAAAGATGAGAAAAAATTAATTTCAAGATCTCAAAAATGGTCATACACATTGGATGATCATCACCAAAATTTCTGAGCACTTACACACTTGATTTAGAACTCTGTATGGAAATTCCACACCTGATTTCATCTTGATTTTGTCTTGTTTAGTCTTGAAGAACACTGGTCCTTAATTTCATACTAAAATCTTAGATCAACACTCATGAAGATACAATAGAATTTTCAAGATATTTCAAAGAACCATTTACATCTCTTGGAGCTCATGAAACAAAGCATAATGAAATTTTAGACCAATGGACAAGTTCAGACCCTCTTTGAGATGACCAAGACACACAACCAAGAAGATTAGACTATCTAGACCTCTTGAAAGGACTTAAAAACTTATGAGACATGAGCCTAACCCAAATTACATCATGGATTCATAGACACTTGATACTTGTATTTACAACACATGAATTTTCCTCATGACAACACCAAGACTCAGAATTTGTCTCCAATTATATCATAAACAACATACCTTCATACTTGCTGAGCATACATTCATAGAATAATAAACATACTTCATGAGTTCAAAAACACTTAGTTATACCTCATGATATAACAACGAGACTCTAGAATAAATTGAGACATCTGACAACAATCACACACCATGATGATGTAGACAAAACCATAAAGAACACAAACATGTACTACTAGTGACCACAAGACTGAGATCAAGACATCTAAAATATGAACCACCATCATGAAGCAAAAAGATCATGAACAAGAACATAAGATGACATACCTTGACCATATGGGGAACACATATTTTGACTTAGATAACTCCCCCTCTCTTGAATGCTTCATATGCATTGATATACCTTCATATGTAGTCTTCTTGCTAATATTTAATAAATCATCCCTTAAAAACTATATATATTCTTCATATTTTGAGAATAAGATTTCTTTATCCTATAGATATAAGATAAGATACTTCACCTTTTCCCATAATAACTTGATTGATTCACTTTGCTTTGTAGATTCAACCACATATTGTTCCTCTCTAGCTTATGAAACTGATTTTCATATTCCTTGATCTACAAAGTCAACTTTTGGTTCTCTTTTATGCTCTCAAAATCATCTTTTTCATCCTCATCATCTTCATCAGAATAACTGTAATAAATTGAAATAAAATATCCTAACAAATAATATCCATCATTAGAAGACCTCATAGCTTCTTTAGTCATGAATAAGGCCTCATTTCCAATGTTCTCACAATCTGATTCAAATTCAAAATCTGAAACACCACTACTTGCATCAGATAACTCATCATCTTGATTTGTATAGAAGCTTCTTTTTTCCTTCTTATGATTAAACCTCTTGAAGTTCTTCTTACCTTTTCCAAACTTGTAATTCTTATTTTTAGGTTCAGCTTCATGATCTTCATCATCATCCTCCTTCTCATGCCTATGAGGACACTTGGCAGCAAAATGTCCTACTTCACCACAATTAAAACATTTGAATGGAAGTTTACCACTATACTTACTAGATCCATGCTTCAATATTCTAGCCACCATAACAAAGAGATCTTCATCCTCAATCTCAAGAGTAACATCATCATCCTTTACCTTCTTACCTTTAGCCTTCATTTCAGATTTGAAAGCAATCTCCTTCTTGGCTGGTTTGGAGTCACCTATTCTCATTTCATAAGTAGTCAAAGTACCATGCAACTCATCCAATTTCAAGGTAGTTAGATCATTTTCCTCTTTAATAACAGAAACTTTGGAATCAAACCTAGGAGTTATAGATCTCAAAACATTTTGAACAATAACTTCTTCTTTTACCTCATCTCCTAACCCTTTCATGCTATTGAAAAATTTATCAACTCTAAGAAGGTATGTAACAATTGACTCATTATCATTCATTTTAAGACTTTCAAACTGATTTCTAAAGGTTTGGAGTTTTGTAATTTTTACCTTTGTGTCACCTTCATATAGAACTTACAACTTATCCCATGCCTCCTTTACAGTTTTTCAATGCATCACTTTTCCCATCTCTGATTCTCCAAGACCACTTATGATAGCATTAAAGGATTTTGAATTATTGGTGTATTCCTTCTTTTCCTCATCAGTAGTTGGAGAGGTGGTAAGAGGATTATAGCCATGCTCCACAACATCCCAAACATAAAACCCTTGAGCCATGATGAATGATTTCATTCTCAAGCTCCAAAATCATAATTCATTCCATCAAATAATGGCGCCTTGCCAATGATAGTGCTACTCATCATATTATGCTTCAAGGATCTCCTTTCAAGTTGTTAAACTTCTCTAAAAGACCTTCTCTGATACCAATTTTTAGAAGTATAATGAAATGAAAGGTGGGGGTGAATTTAAATTAATATTTCATATTTGATCAACCAAAACTCATAAAAATGTAACCATCCATTTATGTGTGCATACAATAAATCATCACATGTGTAAGAACCATAAGCAAGATATCAACACAAGACACAATATATAAGTGGAAAGCCCTCAAGGGGAAGAAAATACACTAAAAAATAATATTATATTGATATTTTCCTAGAACACCAACCCCTAGTTTAGTAGAACACTAACCCTACAAAGAAGACCAACCCCTAATTTTGTGAAGCACCAAATCCACAAGGAGGATACAAACCACCAAGATAATCAAACACCCACTTAACCATCTTATGAAGTTATTATCTCTGATTTTTGCTACCACAACTGATGGAGACCAAGTATTTAGCTTGCACTTCTTCAACTCTTCATAAAAACCCTAGGTGATATAACCCTCACAATTAGCTCTTCCTTCACTTATCAAACCTTCAAACACATGCACACATGGTTAATAATATTCCTTGAGCTGTCACACACCTGATGCAACCTCAATTCATGCTCACACACCCACACAAAAACTTCACCTAGGTTGCACATCTTGCACACACACACACACACACAACCAACTTGCAAAAACATCCAAAAAATGATTTTATAAGTTTCTCTTGATTTAAAATTAAAAAAACCTTTTTCCTCATTTAGAATTACCCATACATCATAAAAACATCCTAAATTCTATCTATAATAGTCATAAGTGACCCTAGTAGGTCGGCTCTAGCTAAAATCTTATTAGAAGTGCCAAAATGGCTCAAAACCCCATGGACACAAAGATAAAAATGCCCTTACATAAAAAATATACTTATTGAGACCCATAAATACTTACACATGATTAAAATAAAATTTAACATTCATAAATGGTAATAATTTATCTCAACCAATAAATTATTTCATTTCATGGGCTCAATACTCTTTGTTCATCTTAAAATTGTTGTTTCCTACACCCTTTAGGACCTTGGAAACTTCATTATGTCACCAAATCAATTAAAATTAACAAAACCATGCCATGTAACAATTTTATGGAAATTACAAAACCTTTATAACACTTATAATTAAGTTATAAGTCTTGAAACACTCACTTGCTCAAACCACAATCACTTTTGTCTTCACCAAAACAACTTGCCAAAAACACCGTTTCCAAAGATCAACTGATAATTTTTTTATAGGAATAATAAATACCTATAAATGGATTCATTGGATGAAAAATTAATCCCTCTTCACATTCCAAGTGATATAAAGTATCACCTAATCCATCTCATGCTTCAAACAACTCAAAACGTTTAGCAAAACATATCATGTATTGTAATGGAAAAAAATTTCTTGCCCAAATATTGACCTATAAACCACATAAAATATCATCATCATGAGAAAAAAATCATATCAATGGAAATATATTTGAATCATCTTTCCAACACATTTTTAATCATCTCAAAATTCCATCTCGTAGCTCCAGTTATGCCCATTTTACTGAACACTACTTTTTAAGGCCTCAAAACTACCCTTTGACCAATAAACCTAAATGAAGCTCATTTTACCATGTACTTGCAAGAATATGTCCTAAAAAATTCATGGACATCAAGATCAAATCACATAAATTACATAACATTAATTTAGCGTGTAACTCTTTTGGACAACCTTGTCCTAAAACACTCTTCTTCAGAATTTGACGTATTTGAGTGAGGCCCACTCATTACCATGACCTATACCATACATTTATAGAAATATAAGAGAGTAATATACATCATTAAATCATTAATTTTGATGAATCAATAAAAACCAGCTCACTATACCTCTTCTTCTATAAGATGCTCCTAGCTAGTGTTTTAGACCACTTTATCTTCTTAACATTTGTTCATAAAAACTTGATGATGAAATGACATCATTATTTTTTAAAAACTTATATAATCACTATAAAACCATCAACGAATTCCATAATTTCCCCTGTAAATCAAGCAATTCAGGGTGAGCATCAGAAGTTCCAACTTGAGCTGGATTTGCACTAGATTTTGACCTTGTCTCACAGAAACTAACATAACTTAAAAAATAAACCTCATGATCACCTAAATTTTTTCCCAAAGCACCATGAAACATATCTAATCATTATAATTTCATTAACATACCTAAAAATATCCAAAACTAATACTTACATAACAACTCCTTAAGGTTTCACAATGTAGAAGCTAGGGTCAACTGAAAGAATGATATAAATTATCATGAAATCACTAAAAATAACCAAAAATACGTGATATAACATGATATACCTAGATAAAAGAAGAAACAATATCATACAGCTCAAAGGTTCAATCTCATACCTCCTAGTAATCATGCCTGTTCCAAATAAGCACCTAAAACATAGCCAATCACTTGTACTTGCACTCAGCAACTCGACGTGAGTGTAAAATCACTTCCAAACCTGCTATCCATCATGCCAACATGATTATCAAGCAACCAAGAAGATCGTATCTCCATGCAACATCATCTACGCCCTAAATGGGCTTTCAAGAGTAGATAATCCTCATTGAATCTCATTGTATCATCATGAACTCACCTGAACCAACATGAAAACATCATCCAAAAATCATATGACCCTAATCCATCATCCAATTTTTCATTAATGTGGTTTTGCATCAATGAAAACACCTATAAGACCACATGCCAACACATGCATATCATGTAGTTACACAATTTTTTAGGCCATTACGAAATAGATAAGTCCTTTTATCTCCTCCTCACAACTAGGGTTTAATTATTTCCTAGCTTAATTTTCTTAGGTCATATTTATTTCATTACATACATGTTTATGATAGTTACTACATGCTTAGATTAGGCATAATTTATTTATTTATAAATAAACATTTTACTTAATCGATAAGATGTGAAATCATCTAGAAAAGAATCACAAACATGGGATACATCTGGTAGAGGTGCCTCAACTAGTTGATCAATAATAACTTGGCCTTTGATTGATTTTTTAGGGGATGAAATTGAAGTTAGATTCTGGAAGTAGGATAACCCATTGTGTTAGATGTCCCAAGAGATGTGTGCAGGATAGAGATAACATAGAGGGTCTACCTTGGTAATTATATGAACTTCATTGTTAAGAAGGTAGTGGCATAACTTGTTTTCTATAAAGACAAGGCAAAGGAATAATTTCTTGATGTAACTATAGTTGCATTCATAAGAGAGAAGTCTGACTGATATAATAGATATCCCTTTCACATTGAGAATCATTGTGTTGCACTAGGAGGGCCCTTAAAGCATGAAACGTGGCAGAAATATATAACAAGAAAGGCTACTTAGCCGTGGAGGGACTATGACAGAGGATTTAAGAGATGATTTAATAACATCAAATGCTTGTTGGAAATTACCATCCCATATGAATTTAATATCCTTCTTCATCAAGTGTATGAATGGTTGGGTTTTATCAGTAAGTTACACAATAAACCATCAAATAGCTTGAATTTTACCTTGTATAGAGTGCAACTAATGAAAATTTTGAGGGGGAGGCATGTCAATAATTGCCTTGATTTCATTGGGATATAATTTAATACCACATTGTGAGATAATGTATCAAAGGATATTGCCAGTTATAGCACCAAAAACACACTTCTTTGGATTTAAGCATACTTTATATTGTTGTAAATGTTTAAATAGTGTGCAGAGATCTTGAGCATGTGTAGAATGGTGTCATGATTTAACAAGTATATCATCAACATAATATTCAAGGATCTTGTGAATATAATCATGGAAGATGTGCATCATTTCTCACTGATAAGTGGCCCCAAATTTTTAAGGCCAAAGGGCATGAAGTTGTAACAAAAATTTCCCCATGGTGTAGTAAAAGAAGTTTTTCTTGATCTGTTAGATTGATTTTGATTTAGTTGTAACCAACAAAGCCATCCATGAAAGAAAGAATATTGTAGCCAGCTACGAATCAACAATGATGTCTATGCACGATAAAGGGAAACTATCCTTAGGACATGCCTTATTTAGATCATGAAAGTCTATGCAATAATGGACCTTGCCATCTGGTTTCATAATGGGCACAATGTTAGACACCCACTTTGGATAATCAATGACATGAATAAAGCCAACATCTAGTAGTTGTTGTATTTATTCTTTAACTAGGAGTGTGACCTTTGGGTGCATTTTATAGATTTTTTGTTGAACAGGTTTTGCACCAAGGTTAAGAATGATGTTATGCATGGCTACAGATTGATCAATACTAGACATATCACTATAGTCTCATGTGAAGATGTATAAAAATTTGTTGATAGAGTTATTCATATTATAAAGTTGTTTTATGAAGGTTATGAGATGCATATGATCATTATAATATACTTGTGGAAGCCAAAAACATATTAGAATGATAATAATGAAGAATATATAATATTTTACACAAGGAAAATGCATAAATACCATGATATATGTGTAAATATTCACTAATTAGTAGTTAATAATGTAAATAAGTGTTAACCAATGGTTACCACAGTCATTATGAGTGAAAAGACATAAATTTTTCCTTTTAAAGGCTATATAATGATGTAAAATGAGGGGAAAAGAGAATATCATGAAAATGAGTGAGAAGAGATGATATAAACATGAAGAGTAAAGAGAGAAATCAATGTAAAAAGTGAGGGATATGAATATAATCAATTTAAACATATATTTATGAATTTTATGTAATTATGATCAATATATGTGTGATATTGGTGGTTTGAACCATTGATGTTTTGAGTAATATGTTTATTCATGTTTAATAAAGGATAAATACTTATTTTATAAGATATATATACCCTTTTGTGTGATGTTAGCTCTAGTTGGGAAAACAAACTACTTAACCTCACATCTATGTTGAGGCTTAAGGTCAACATTTATGACTTCGTGGTATATTATAATGCTCATATACATCCCATAACCTTCATAAAGCAAATTCATAATATGAATAACTATTTCAACATCATGCTCAAACTTCAAAGGTTATCTCATCCTCGAGACGACCAAGTGATGAAGAAATTTATCTTGAACTCTAAACATTGTCTCTTATCTTGAACAAAAGTTTTGATGAATAGATCACCTATGTTTCTAAGTTTATACAATGCAAACATTTGAATATATCTTCCTTAAATAGTCGTAAGGATATAATTTTGATTCATCTTCAAAATCTTCATCTTGTGGAGTCTTCATAAGGTGTTGTTCTTTTCTAGTTCCTCCATTCCTCAAGGATTTTGTCTTGGTCCCTCTAATCTGGTATACTTGTGCTTCCTTTGAAAACTTGAATGAATCATCTTCTCCATTATCATGTAGTGTTATCCTTGTCACATATCCGATGCATTTTACTGGTAATTTATGTAGACACCTAAATTTGGTATCTATACCCTTGATCACCTCGTGTGCGCATGTTTATTTAATCCACCCTCTTATTTAATTAAATTCCCACTTTAATATCTATCACCTTTAATTTACATTAATTAATTAAGCTTCAATTAATTAATTAATCAATTAGTCCACATCCTTTGCTTCCCTTTCCCTAATGGAATTTCTATTTCCTATCCCTACACTTTTTCTAACCTATCTCTATTGCCAACTCACCTACACCTCATCCTAAAACATCCTCTTCCTGCCTAATGCTTTAAAGCATTCAATCCTATCCTTAAAAACATAAAATCATGCCAAAAGTAGAAAAATACTCCCATTCGGGAAACTTACACTTAATCGGCGACGACTTAGCCCAATCACCTGTCAAACCTAGAAAGTTATTCTTCTCTTACCAAAATATCATCATATGCATGCACATACCCTAACTCTATTGCAACCTGTGAGTAGATCCTTATGCCTAAACATCTATGTAATGATCACATACCTCTTGGATATACTTCTAGTTTGTTTGCGTTTCTCATAGACATTCCTTTGTGAGGTTATCATTGTTTAGTATCATTTTATGTAGTTATTATCATATTATCATTTACTTGTTTGCATCTAACATTTTGTAGTTCCGAAACGGTCAAGAATCCATTATGAGCCTATTATATCAATTTTTCTGTTTGTAGGTTATTTGATCCATCTTGTTTCCCTCACCTTGTTCAAAATTACCAGTTGTCATTAATCTACCCAGTTGCCATTAGCTTGGTCTTCTATTCTCATCCTTTCTATTTAAAATTCATTTTAGTGTCATGCTCCAGATCTCGCATTGTTTCCAGCACACGAATCTGCCATCTTACTTCTTTGAGCATGTCCGGTTTTCATACCAAATCCATCGTGATCCTTGTTACCTTGTATTCCTTTCATTTCCTTGCCTCAGACCTCCTATGCAGGTTGTTTCTAGTGTCTCTACAGCCTCTATTATGTCCGACTTGCATTGGAACATCTAAATATACACTCACAACTGTTGTTCCATCCTTCTACCTCAAGTCATCATCGACCTACCTCTACATAGTCTGGGTCACTATCGACCCATACCAAGTACATTTAATCAATATTTCATTTCAATCAGATCAATATTAAATCAATCATAATTACTCTCATATTTTGTAAATCCTTTAGTTTTTGCATACTTTGAGTTTATCTTTATATCGTATCACTTTTTTTTTTAACAATGGGTTTTGACATCCACCGAGGAAGTTAAATGCTTCTTAGGTTTGCTTTGTGGGGAAACCCCCACTAAATCCATCTAATCATTTTCCTTTCAGTGGGTCTTATTTATAGGCTTCATCTGATTTACAATAGAAAAATCCATCATCATCTTACACCCATATCACATCACATCTGAGGTATCATAAATCCTCCAAAATTTATGAGTTTTCTAGTTTCCTTAATAGCTAGTGCATTAACATCATTAAGAATGATAAACTTGGTAAAAATTGCTGGCATGCTCGGTGGGACCACCCTTTTGGTGAACTCCTTCTTTTCTGTCTATATTTAAATTTTTCCATCTTTCACTAACACTGCAGCGTGAGACTCCCTTTGTTGCTTACTTTTGTTAGGTTTGTGGTTTGGATCACCCATTGCTTACTTTTTACCTATTTTCTCCTTTTTATTCATAATTTTATGTTCTTTTTGTGTCCTCATCAAATATCACACTTCATTTTGGGCTTAAAAAGAAAATTATTTTTTCATCCTACTTTCTTATATAGTTTAAGTAGGGGCTTAACTTACTACATATCACATCTTATCACACATAACCTAAACCACACAAATCAAATTAACACATCAAAACATCCCCTTACATGGTTTTCTGATTGGGATTTCATCACCCAACAAGAAGTTGCCTTAGACATTCCCTAGCCATAAAAACCTGAAACCAAACATAGTTTTCCTTCTCCTAGGTTCCTTGCTATCCATCCCCTTTTCTTTTCACACTTTCTTAAATAAATTAAGAACATAAAAATAATATTTTTCTTGACTTTATTGGGTAAAAATTATTTCATGCCCGTAATTACTCGAACCACAACAAAGAAAATAGAAAAATATTTTTCTTCAAACAATTCCTTGTCTCAAAAATGCCCTCTATAATGGTTACCTCATATGTGCCCTTGATTACTTCTTTCATGAGAACTCAACCCCTCATTGATGTCTCTCACCCAAAACCCCTTGTTCACACTACAACTTTAGGTGAGACTAATCCATTATTACACCATAAATCTATTCCATCTAGCCAACTACCCCACCATCCATTTGATCAGAGTCTTTTGGACCTCCTAAGGTCCCTCTCGGTGATACCATGTTCCAAGAAATTTTGGATGCCAATCCAGTGATGCTCTATGAAAATCTCTGTAGGAGATCAAATTATATTCCCTTAGATGGTCTACCACTCTAAAAACTTTATCCTTATCAAACCAATCCCCAAACTACCTAATTTGCAGTAAATGAGATTTCTTTCTACAACCCATCTTGCTTCCTCTTCTACCAATCCCTCATCTCATCAAACTACCCAGATAATCACACCTATTCCTCACAATCTCCCACCAATCAACACAACAATCAACACTACTCTTCCCTCACCTCTTCAGTCACTATTGCCACAAGTGTCCCTGACCAATATACCCAAATATCATATCCCTTATCTGGACAATATGACCTCCTCACATATAACATGCTCTTCAATATCTCCTAACCCACTTTCACGAGTGCTTTACATTATTCAATACCAACCCATTTCAACAACAATTTCAACCTGTTCATACCCACATTCCCACTCAACACTTGCCACAACAACCTACCCAATCCCAACAATCCTATCATATTCCCATCTCCCAACAACAATTCTTTCAACAACCACCTTTTCAATCACAACCCATGATTTACACTCACCCCCAAAAATTCCTCAAACACCCACACATCCACAAGCTCATCAACAAACTCATCCAACCACATCTTACATATAACCACCACCTCTCATCCCCTAATAAACTCTTTCGAATGACCATATGCATGCTCTTTTTACAGTTAGCCAATCTCGAAGTCATTTACTTTAGGATCCAAGATATCATTATCATATGAGAAAATATGTAACAAGCCTATCCAACCATTTGTACCAATTAAACCATATCATCTACACTAGGAATTACCAAAATTTTCCAAGTTTAACAACAAAGAGGACCCATAATAACACCTTCATATATTTAAGCACATATGTTATCTTCTCGCACATGATCGTGGACTTGATGCTCCACATCTTCCCCATGTTGTTGACTAGTCTAGCGTTGGATTGGTACAATAGTATCCACCAATATTCTATATTCCAATTCTCCCAACTAGCGCAACTATTTTTAGAACACTTTTTGATTAACATTACGCGTAAAGTAGCTATCAATGATCTATAAAATATCCAACAGTTTGAGGATGAGTCCATTGTAGACTTCATCACGCAATGGCATGGTATTATAAGATAGTTATCCTTACCTCTCCCATAAAATGACCTCATTGAGATCTTCTCACATTCATTTATAAAGCATATATCTTCTATTTTACAAATCCAATCATTCTGAACCTTTGATGAGGCCTTCACACAATGGCTTACAAGATTAAAATGCGTGTCCTTGAGCGGGGCCATTTAAAACTAAAATCAAATAAACCCAAACATGAATTTACTAAACCATCCACACCAAATGACAAGTCAAAGGCATTGGCAAATGTTGTGGTCATGACATCATCTCCAACATCTACATCTAGCACGTGGACTCAACAAAAAGTCAATCGACGAATGCTTAACTACAATCCCCTGGGAGTCATATAGTATAATATTTTGCAAATAGATGACAATAAATCTTATCACACTTCCTCCTATCTGACTAGTTGATGAGTCTAGACTAAAACTTGTGTGGTATTGTGAAGACCATTACTGTAAGTACCACCAAGTTTGAGGACATGACATAAAGAGATGAAATTTTTTCAAGGATTTAGTCCAAAGACTCATTAATTAGGGTGATCTTCAAGTAGACAATCCAAACGCTTCACCCAATCAACCACTTGACATATTTAAACAACATTTCCCAAATCATATGCCAACAAGCCAAGCCACCACTTCTACTACAATCCAAACACCCAACATTCACACTATAAATACCCTAAACACTACTAATCAAGAACCTATCCCATCCACAACCTCTCGCTTCTACACCTTTGATAACATCCATCCCTTTTGATATCCTTCCTACATCTATTATACCTACATTTATCTCAACGTCCATTCCCGCATCTATGACTACTAGAACCCCATTTGAAAATATATCAGTTATGCCCCTAGAGACATTATTGAAGAAACCATTCCAACCTTGTTTCCACATCTTGCGTTGGTATTTTATCAACCCTCTTACCTATCATATCCACTTCTCGATCTACCTCATCTATTCCAAAGAGGCTTGACCACATCACCTATATCCATTCCACCATTTCCTATCATACTATCCTTATAACCTACACTAGTTCATCCTCCCATTCCCTTACCCACATCAACTACTGTGGTCACATCCACACAAAATTCTTCTTCCATGTCAATTTCATCATTTGAGGAATTCTTAAAAGAACTTTACCTTGCAATGACCTCAAATGTTCCTTCCATGTCATCAACACAATCCCATCAATCTCCACCTTCCATAGATCACCTTAGACAAATGTTGTTTCCTATACCCAAACCAACCATAGCATTACCATCTGACCCCCTAGTTAAGGTTGTCATCACTCCTCCCAAGGATGCATCTTCACATAAAAAATCTATAATCCCTCCTAGGGTTAAACCATCCAATCCAAAATTTTCTATTTCAGGACCATAAACATTTCAACCCAACAATCCAAAACTGCTTAACACTAAAACACCAATAAACACCAAAATTGAATTCAAGCCACCAAAACATCAACATACTCGATTTTACCCCAAACATCTAAGATATCTCATAAGGAATATTCTAAAACTTTAGTTGGATCATATACCAAAATATTCCAACACTTATTACAAACCTTTGCAATCACGCTTCCGCCTATCAAGGCCTTTGACCCAAAAGGAAAGAAGCCTTTATGGTTTAATTCTAACCTTATGTGCACCTTTCATCATACCCTTGGGCATGATACTGAACATTGTAGAGTGCTCTAGGACATTATCCATAATCTCATTGAAGAGGAGAGACTTATTCTTATACCAAGTTGGTCCCTTCCTTCCATATCTAATCTAACATCTTCCATTTCTCCTTCAGAAGATGATTCTTCGAGTTGTTGTCCTCCTTTGTTCATTATGCTATTTGGGTAACCACTCAATCTGGATCACATGATCCAAAATATACCTCCAAACCAAATGCCAATAACTTCATCACAATTCCTCCTCCTAAGGAATTAACCACATAATCAAAACCAAAGGTTTCTATTTGTACAACCCCAAGACTATTGAACAAATTATCATCAGATAGCTTCATCAAGCCCCGTCAAGATTTCGCTTTATGAGCTCATTCAAATCTTGCTAGACCATCAACATGATCTTACTAAAGCCGTAAAGCATATTCTGACATCTAATGATGAAGCTCATCCCTTCGTGTCTCTTGTAGGAGAATTTACTGCTTCTACTACCATCTCATTTGATGATACAAAAATTCTGGAAATCCCATTAGAAGAGCACGATCTTCCCCTCTTTATTACGGTTAATATCAATATACATTTATTTGGTGATCCATGATCAATAGTGGGGAAAACATTAATATTATTCCATTGCATACTTTTGATCAATTCAAGATCCCAAAGGAATCATTTCCCGAGACACCCATGGTCCTTCGTGATTTTAATGATGTCATTGCTCCTACCTTGGGAATGGTCATTCTTCCTATCCATGTCAATGAAAAGATTATCCATGAGATATTATATATCATTGAGGGAAAATTTCAATACAATGTTCTCCTTGGATGATCTGTACTAATTCCTAAGAACAATCCATCTGTACCATCCATCAACTCAACCATTCCCTCATCCAAACTCCCAAATGGTGACTCCTTGGATAACGTTGGACAACATTACATGGGGAGTATCGTCTCCTCACTCAACACTCTTTCCAATCCTCACTGTATTGTTAGACTTGATAAGGTGCCCATTAAAATATGCTTATACTTAGAATTTCATCCCATTCAATTAACGACACTTCGTTAATTCCCCATAGTTCATTCTGCCCATTTACAACACCTTTTCGGTAATCTTCCCATATTCAGATTATTTGGCTAATATCTCTCTTATTAGCTAAACATTCCTCCTTTTGACCATTCAAAACCTCCCTAGTTCTCTCTAGACTACTTTTATTGGCTTCAGTAGGCTATCAATCAGTGAAAATTGGTTATCCAGACCCCTCCCAACTCTCAATGAGTCTCTAATCACTTGCTAATCAAGTTTAACTAGCCTAATCCTAGCTTAAATAAGCCTAAAGCATGTTTATCCTAATCTAATCTAAAAGTGATTTTTGAGCTTTAGTCCCACATGCACCCAAATTCCAAATTCCCCAAGTGAAAAACTATAAATACAAGGCTAAGCCTACCCATTCAAACGAAAACTTTACAAACAACTTCACTCACAAGTCCTTCTCTCTCACATTTGGAGATATTGGCATTAGAAATCATTTGTGATAGCTTTAAGCTATAGAACATTTAGATCTTGGCCATCCTCCATTGGTGAAGCTCTTCCATCTTGCATCCATAACTTCATAGTAGGTTAGTAGGAGGGTATCTAACTTGGTCTTGTAGCCATTTTAGAGAGACCTCTTCACCTCCATTGAAGTAAACAACACATCTAATTTGATTGCTTAGAATCTAACTAGGTTCATTTTTATTAAGCTTTCATGGAGTAGAGAGTAGTATATATGCTAGGGTTTGAATATTTGTTTCAAATTTATATATGCATAGATAGTTTCTTGTTTAGCTCTAATCTCTATGGTGCATGGATGAGTTAGCAAAGCTTTGAGGTTCTTTAACCTCATTCCATAGCTTGTGCAACTTTTCATTGTATACATTTGGCATACCCGATGGGACACTTTGTCCATCCTCCATTAATGGAGTCATTTTGAAGCTTTTTGTTTTAGTTTCTATTTTTTTAGTTTCAATATTTCTAGATTAGTTTCAAGCTTTCTAGATTAATTTTTCAAAGTTTTTTAGATTAGTTTCAAGTTTTTGATTTCACTAACCTTTCTTGTATTAATGGCTAAAATCAGGTTTCCTAACTAGTTAAGCTAGGTTTGTCTTGTTTTTGTGCTCTTTATAGGATCAAAGGAGGTGAAGTGCTGCCAAAATTGAAGCAAATCGATAAAAATTGATATTTTTGAGATAATTTTTGAAAAATCCCATGTTTTTAGCCACCTACAGGAAAGGGAGCACACATACCATTCTGTGCATGCAGGTACAACTCCGATTGTAATTTTTTTGACAGAGGCATGTAGGCACAAAATCAGTGGTGCAGGCACCAAATAAGGGGTGTAGGTACACAAATAGTGGTAGACAAACAAACAGTGGCGCAGGTACACAAATAGTGGCACAGGTACACTAACAAATGGGCGCAGGCATCATTATCAATCTTTCGGAGGCCATAACTTTTGGTCCCCAACTCGAAATGGCTCCATTTTTGTTGCGTTGGAAAGGTATTGAAGTGGAATACACAATGTAATCATAAAATTAAGATTTTTAGTTAACAAAAATTTATGGTTTACATTATTAGGTAAATAGTCATTTTCTAACGTATCTTAAAGTTCAAAAAAGTGTTTTCTTGGCCATTCTAACACTTTGAAATATTTTTGTAGCACTAATCAGTTATTTGTAGGGTTATTTTGGTTTTATTTTTGAATAAATTAGTTAAGTGTTTCATTTCTTAGCTTGAGAAAGGTTTGTAAAGTGTGTATGCTCTCTCCTCGTGCCTTCAAAAGTGATCTTGGAGATCAAAAACACTTGCACAACTTTGTATCATATGTTAAAAACACTTGTTCTAAAAGATAAAGTAATTTTTAGGTGATTTAGTAAGAAATTTCACACTTTGCATATGATCTTCCTTCATGCCTTTTGGTGATCTTAGGAATCAAAAGCAAGGTGTAAATTTTTATTGACATCAATTTGCAATGAAAAATTACTAAACTCGTTGTCAGAGGACCTAACGCTTGTCAAAGAAAGGCATCAAAGAAAAACACAAACCCACTAATACACATGTTTCTTACAGGTTGCCAAATGGTGTGCTACTTAAAACCACATTAAGTTAAGTAAGATAAAAAACACACCATATTCAAAACATTATTGTAGGTTTCGGAAAAGGGTACATCCTCTCTCGCTCAACTGGATCATAACCCCTTTGGCATAATGCCTTAAGCTACAACAATGGGGGTGGTCCAGAACCCCAAAGTAGTCCACACAGAGGGAACCTTGTGGATGAAACGGAAAGTTCTCCGCACTAACTACTTGATTAGTGATTCCTTTGTGAGATAGAGTTACAAGTTGTCCCTATGCGACCCTTTTGAGTACACGATGGATGCATTTATTGCCCACTGTGCTTGAAAGGGGCAAAGTTGAGATACTCCTAAGATAGTTAGGACTATTTGGGTAAATAATCCCTCTCATGAACAAACTTTGTAACACCTAGGATGAGAGAACCACCTAGGAAAATATACTTTGGCCAGGATCCCACTTTTACCATTCTAAAACAGTGTTGAGTTGTGAACCATCTTTGTATTATGAAATGTGCGACACGTTACTTTCGCTTAGTTTTTACTTTCCTTAGGCGAGGTGAAACTCTTCCAAGTAAAGCCAACATTTTTTCATCCCCATTTTGATCTTCTTCCTTCACATTCTTTTGACACTTTGTTGATCAAAAGAAGGGTGACTACCTTTGTGTTACCAATCGATTACTTCTACCACTTTTTTGTCTGTTCACGCCCATCCATGTTTGCGGATAGGTAAGTTAAATGTCTAAAGTGTGTGGAGGTGTATTTATATCATTGGTAGCCTTTGTGATCTTGATACCCACATCAGGATCATCATCATAGTTAGGATTGATTCATCATTTTATTTCCCTTTTACATGTTACATCGTTTGTATTATCTCGACATAATTAAGATACTTATGTCATGTTTCATGTAAACATGATCTAAGTTTCCACATTTTTGTGTTAAACTTCTCACATTTTAACACATCCTTAGTATACTTTGACTTAGTTTGATTTCAAACATTGTCCTAAATCTTGAAAGGTGTCACTTACTTTGTTTGTGTCATTTCGATACCACTTTGACACTAATATCTCACTTCTCCACGAAGCTTGATAGACGTGTCCAATTGGTGTGGTTACTTGGCTTACATTTGTAAACCCCACCCTTTAACATTTAGGTCTTGTTGGTTGTTGAACTTGTCATGGTATCCTTTGATTGGGAGTCACATCTACCCTTTGTTAATATTTATGCCTTGTTCATTTCGAGCTTGACATAAATATTTACATTGTGTTGATCACCTTTGCATCAAAATTTGCACACGCATTTTCATATGGTGTATTTCCTTGTTGATTGGCTTTGTGTTTCACACTTGCATGATTGTTCCTTATGATTATTCATTCATAAAACTTATTTTCTAGGACAATCCCTTTTTATCTCATTGATATTGCATCATCATGATGTCTATTTTCCTTATACCTTCTTCAAAAAATCATGCACACATATCAATACTTATGAAATGTCTAGTTGGTTGTCCTTATGCTACCAAAATCAACATGTCACTTCCTTCCCTTTAAAGGAGTTCCATCACACTATCTAGATCTAGACATTTTTGCTTAAAACAATGCCAAAATGACTGACTATCACACGGTTCCCCATACTTACAAAAATACGGAACCTAGGTTTAGCAATTCAAATCAAAAGATTCCCATTACAACTAAACCTCGTTTGGTTCTTTGTGCTAGAGATCCCATATGGGTAACTCGTTCCCCACCTTCATCTCATAGTCGGTGGTATGATTTGGACACTTCTAATCCAAATTATTATTTGAGTTCCCCCCACTCTTCTTCTAATTCTAATCCAAACATTTCCTCTTCTTCTAAGGATTCCAATCTAAATATTTCCTCTGAATCTTCTGATGATTCAGATCCAAACTACTATTCAGATTCATTCATTTGAAAGTGTGACTCCTATGTCATGGTCCTCCCTATCTTTGCAGAACCTCTTCATCATACATTTAATATGACTCCTACATCGCGGTCCTCCCTTTCTTTGTATGACCCCTTTTATCATCACCACCTCGACGACATCTTCTTCCTTTAAAGATACATGCAACTCCAAATCCCTCCAATCAAACATCTAATACAATTCTAAATCATGGTCCTCTCTTTCTTTGTAGGACCCTTGTTATTATTCATCCAATGCGATTCTTGAATCACGGTCCTCCCCTTCTTCATAGGACCTTCTTCATCAATCACCCCGATAAGTCTTCCTTCTTTGAAGATTCGTGTGACTCAAATCCTTCTTCAGTCAAACGTCTAAATCAACCCATGCGTCACAATCTATAGACTTTGGACTTAATCCTACTAGTTTACAGATAATATACCATCATATAGGTAGGTCCACACCACCTTCTTCTACTCCTGAGACATCTAGCTACACATCTTCTTCATCTCTCTCATGTCATCTTATTCTATCAATCATCATCAAACATCTTCTAAGTCTTCCACACCAAGTGAACTTATTTCTTCCAATCAACCCATGGTGGTCGATCAACAAATCATACTTGATTGACCTCTTTCAGAATGAAGAAACAATCAAGGCATTTATAGGGGCACATGAAGATATTCCTTTAGAAGATTATGAGAAAGGATTCTCTTTAGAATTTGATGCACCCACATATTCTGAGAAAATGTTGATTCCTTTTATCAAGAAATAGAGGAAGAGCCTCAAATCATGCAACTTGATCCTCCTCTTATTCTTCCATCTTCACATTCTTCATTAAGTGAGGAAACTCCTAGGTCTTACATTGATCCATGGCCTATCTTCTCATCACCTAATCACTCTTTGTCTATCATAATTCCTCAATCAAAATCTCTTATGGGGTCAACACCAAGTAGCCCTTCATCTTCATCTAGGTGTGGGTCACCTTCTAGTAGCCCTCCCTCTGCTATTTGTGGGACATTTTCAAGTAGTCCACTATCTTCTATTCTTGGGGCACATCCAACTAGCCCCTTATCTTCTAGGTATGGATCACCCTAGGTAGTCCATCATCTTCTATTCTTGGGCCACATCCTATAGTAGTCCATCATCTTACATCTATGGGTCACATCCTAGTATCCCTTCTTCTCTATTCTTGGGCCACATCCTAGTAACCCTTCATCTTTTATCTATGGGTCACATCCTATTTATGGGTCACATCCTAGTAGCCCTTCATCTTCTATCTATGGCTCACCTCCCAGTAGCCCATCTTCTTCAATCCTTGGACCATATCCTTTTCATCAATCACATCATCCTTCTACCAATGACTGGGGCAAGCCCACCATCATTTCTCTCATTCCTATCATCAATCATAAACGTTCAATTTCTTCTCCTTCTCGAGGTCAGAAAAGTCACAAGTCAGCTTATAAGAAACCCAAACAGGTTCATTATCAAGCTCAGTCAAAACTTCCAAGAGCTCAAAATCCCCCAACAACTTGAATAATCTCAAAGTTGTAAATCAAGCGCGATTCAAGAATGCACATCAACGTAACCATCAAGTATGGTGCAAAATGCATAAACATCTGGATAGGGAACTCAACCTCTCCACATACAAAATCCATGTTTTAGGATAAATCGCAGTCCTTTGTTGAGTGTGAACTCACCACGATCATTGAGATTGGGATAATAGACTCTTGATAAACAAACACGCCTAGTCTCCCTTATCAAGGAAGTCACAAACATTATTGTTGGATCTTACCACATAGAGTGACTTTGTTAGTCCCAACCTCTAAAAATTGTCAAAAATCTAAAAAAAAAAACCAATTCAAAAAAACCAAAAACATTGAGAAAATAGAACAAAAATCAAAGGTACAAAGATCAAACATTGCAATCACGTATTATGTACACATGGATGTTTCTTTCTTCCCTTCCTTTCTATTTTTTTGCAAGTCTCCCTACCATTTTCATCCCTTCGGTGATGTTTTGGTTAGCTTATTCACACACATTTTATGAGATTTATCTCTTATGGTATCTGTTTGACCTGGTCTTTCATCACCTTGGTAAATTAAAGAACGAATGAACTCTTTGAGAGATCCTATCACATTCAACATCTAATAAACTTGTTGCAAATAATTTTTATTTGGACACTAGCCAATGTCATCATCACAATCACTTCCACCTCCTTCCATCAAGTCATATGTGGTTCTTAACCCCTTGTCAAACAAGAGAGCTGAAATAAGTTTTCAGAAATCAAAAGAAACAAAATCAATCAAATCAAAAGCTAAAAGCTACAAAGCAAAAGCAAATTGATATATTACTCTCTCTTGGGGTATTTCCAATAAAATCTACCGGGGCTATGGATGTTTGACTGGTAGTAGAGAAATGTTGTGATTAGAATCAAATACATCTCCATCGGGGCTATGAACTCTGGCTGGCAGTAAAGCAATGTACGGCTATACTTTCACCATCCACTCACAAAATTTCCTTTCACAATCAATCATCCCTACACATTGGCTAGGGTGTATTCACTTGTTGTCTATTAAATATTCCCTTCAAGAGGTTATAAATTCCACATGCACACACTAGATCTCTATGAGTAAACAAGATTAGTATGTTATCAAGTGCCTTTTTTGGACCTTTTCAGAATCTTACTCTAGTCCATATCTTGTCTCACAATTTGTACCTTTGGCTAATCACTTCTTCATCATGAGGCTTCTAAGCTACATTCATATCATTCACATTGTTCTTCTACTTCATTCAGAACATCCATGTGTATAAGATTACTTGTTTTCCATGTTTGTGGACACCTTTGTCCCCTTCCACAAAAATAATCTTCTCCTTCCTTTCTATCATGTGATTTTAGGCCAACTTACATGGGGGCATCCTTTCTTCTTCTTAGCATTTCATTGGTTTATGTTCATCATCATGTTGAACCTATCCATAATGGCCTTGGGTCCCGCTTCTACCTGTGAAGAGTTTGCCTTTGAATACTCCCACCTAATCGCTTAGGGCATTTTTACATCTTCACCTTTCTCATACGCATGTGGCCTTATGCTCTTGTACATCCTATCTATCGCTGGGGGCATCCACACTTCCTTGTCTTCCTGTACATAGTTTCATAAAATTTTCAAAAAAATCAAAAACATTAAAATATGTTAGAAAAATTAAAACATTCAAATATGTTAGAAAAATGAAAACATTCAAATATGTTTAAGAAAACTTATAAAAATTGAAAATAATCCTACAAAAAGTCACTCTTTGGTTCTCACCTCTCCATTGGTGTGACTTGTGGATCATCTTGATCTACCTCCATCAACAAAAGTTAGGATGCTTACTTTGTCTATACTCTGGGCACAATGAGTTTCCTGGTACTATTTCGTAGTGCACATTGCTTTTTCATTGGACCAAAGTGTCCTCCATTTTCCCTTTGCATGTATCCTTTCTTGGGGCACCATCATTAACCCTTGTCATTAATTCAAATAGGTTGGAACTGAAGCTTGATAACAAAAACATGGTACTTGTTTCTCTATTAGGTTTAGGCTTGTTTACTTTCTCGTATTGCATTACATTATGTATGTTGCATGGAGTTAGGCATCTTTTACTTTCTCATATTGCATTGCATTTTTGTATGTTGCATGGAGTTGGTGTTTTTAGCAATGGACATTTGTTCGTATATGGCTTTTCATGTCATACTACACTTTTGTTCATTCTTTTTAATAAAGACCGATGATGAAGATCTCTAGCAATATGATGAAAAATAAATTTTTTTAAAAAGGCATTGGATGGATGTTAGCTCATTCCCTCTTCCTCATACTCCTTTTCTTCTATATCCCCTTTCTTCTTCACACTATTCTTTCTTTTGTTCTCTTTCTGTAATGCTTTTGATCGTCAATCAAGTTCTTCTATCACCCCATCAAAAATAGAGGGGCATCCTCCATTCTACTCATTTTTCTTCTATCCCTTCAAAATTTTCTACTTGTTTATGCTTGTCTACTTTCTTTGAAGTGACGTCACTTACGCCACCCCAAAGAGGGGAAAATGCAGACACCTAAAATATGCTTAGACTTATAATTTCATCCAATCCATTCAATTAACGACACTTCATTAATTCCCCATAGTTCACTCCACTCTCGGATGCCCATTTACAACACCTTCTTGGTCGTATTCTTCCCATATTCAGCTTATTTGGCTAATATCTCTCTTATTAGCTAAACATTCCTCATTTTGACCATTCAAAACCTCCCTAGTTCTCTCTAGACCACTTCTATTTGATTCGTAGGCTATCAATAAGTCAAAATTTGTTATCCTGAACCTTCCCAACTCACAATGTGTCTCTAATCACTTGAATCAAGTTTAACTAGCCTAATCCTAGCATAACTAAGCCTAAAGCATGTTTATCCTAATGTAATCTAAAAGTGATTTTTGAGCTTTAGTTCCACATGCACCCAAATTCCAAATTCCCCAAAGTGGAAAACTATAAATATAAGGCTAAGCCTACCCGTTCAAATGACAACTTTACAGACAAATCCACTCACAAGTCCTTCTCTCTCACATTTGGAGATATTAGCTTTAGAAATCATTTGCATAGCTTTAAGCTATAGAACATTTAGATCTTGGCCATTCTCCATTGGTTAAGCTCTTCCATCTTACATCCATAACTTCATAGTAGGTTAGTAGGAGGGTATCTAACTTGGTCTTGTAGCCATTTAAGAGATACCTCTTCACCTCCATTGAAGTAAACAACACATCTAATTTGATTGCTTAGAATCTAACTAGGTTCATTTTTATTAAGCTTTCATGGAGTAGAGTAGTATATATGCTAGGGTTTGAATATTTGTTTCAAATTTATATATTCATAGATAGTTTCTTGTTTAGCTCGAATCCTATGGTGCAAGGATGAGTTAGAAAATCTTTGAGGTTCTTTAACCTCATTCCATAGCTGCATTGACATGTTTACCTTGTTTGCATTGTCTCAACATAATTAAGATTTTTATGTCATGTTTCTCGTAAACATGATGTAAGTTTCCATATTGTGGCGTTACGCTACCCATGTTTTAACACATCCTTAGTATACTTTGACTTAGTTTGATTTCAAACATTTTCCTAAATCTTGAAAGGTTCCGCTTACTTTGTTTGCATCGTTTTGATCACACTTTGACACTAATATCTCACTTCTCCACGAAGCTTGATAGATGTGTTCAATTGGTGTGGTTACCTCGCTTACATTTGTAAACCCCACCCTTTAACGTTTAGGTCTTGTTGGTTATTGAAATTGTCATGGTATCCTTTGATTTGGAGTTACATATACCCTTTGTTAATATTTACGCCTTGTTCATTTCGAGCTTGACGTAAATATTTACATTGTGTTGATCACCTTTGCATCAAACTTTGCACACGCATTTTCATATGGTGTATTTCCTTGTTGATTGGATTTGTGTTTCACACTTGCATGATTGTTCCTTATGATTATTCATTCATAAAAATTATTTTCTAGGACAATCCCTTTTTATCTCATCGATATTACATCATCATGATGTCTATTTTCCTTAGACCTTCTTCGAAAAATCATGCACACATATCAATACTTATGAAATGTCTAGCTGGTTGTCCTTATGTCACAAAAATTGACATGTCGTTTCCTTCCCTTTAAAGGAGTTCCATCACACTATCTAGATCTAGAAATTTGTGCTTAATAAAACAATGCAAAAATGACCGACTATCGCAGCTTCCCCATACTTACAAAAATACGGAACCTAGGTTTAGTAATTCAAATCAAAAGATTCCCATTACAAATAAACCTTGTTTGGTTCTTTGTGCTAGAGAGCCCATACGGGTAACTCATTCCCCACCTTCATCTCATAGTTAGTGGTATGATTTGGATGCTTCTGATCCAAATTATTATTCGAGTTCTCCCACTCTTCTTCTAATTCTAATCCAAACATTTCCTCTTCTTCTAAGGATTCCAATCCAAATATTTCCTCTGACTCTTCTAATGATTTAGATCCAAACTACTATTTGGATTCATCAAATGTGACTCCTATGTCATGGTCCTCCCTATCTTCACAGGAACCTCTTCATCATACATTTAATATGACTCCTACGTTGCGGTCCTCCCTTTCTTCGCAGGACCCCTTTTATCAGTCAGCCTCGATGAAATCTTCTTCCTTTGAAGATACATGCAACTCCAAATCCCTCCAATCAAACATCTAATACAATTCTTGAATCGCGGTCCTCTCTTTCTTTGCAGGACCCTTGTTATTATTCATCCGATGTGATTCTTGAATCATGGTCCTCCCCTTCTTCACAGGACCTTCTTCATCAATCACCCCGATAAGTATTCCTTATTTGAAGATTCGTGTGACTCAAATTCCTTCGATTCAAATGTCTGAATCAACCCATGCGTCGAAATCTATAGACTTTGGACTTAATCCTACAAGTTCACAGATAATATACCATCATATAGGTAGGTCCACACCACCTTCTTCTACTCTTGAGACATCTAGCTACACATCTTCATCTCTCATGTCATCTTATTCTATCAATCATCATCAAACATCTTCTAAGTCTTCCACACCAAGTGAAATTATTTCTTCCGATCAACCCCTCGGTGGTCAATCAACAAATCATACTTGATTGACCTCTTTTAGAATGAAGAAACAATCAGGGAATTTATAGGGTCACATGAAGATATTCTTTTAGAAGATTACAAGAAAGGATTCTCTTTAGACTTTGATAGACCCACATATTCTCAGAAAATTATTGATTCCTTTTATCAAGAAATAGAGGAAGAGCCTCAAATCATGCAACTCGATCCTCCTCTTATTCTTCCATCTTCACATTATTCATTAAGTGAGGAAACTCCTAGGTCTTACATTGATCCATGGCCTATCTTCTCATCACCTAATCACTCTTTGTCTATCATAATTCCTTAATCACAATCTCTTATGGGGTCAACGCTAAGAAGCCCTTCATCTTCATCTAGGTGTGGGTTACCTTTTAGTAGCCCTCCCTTTTCTATTTGTGGGAAATTTTTCAGTAGTCCACTATCTTCTATTCTTGGGGCACGTCCAACTAGCCCCTTATCTTTTATGTATGGATCACCCCCGGGTAGTCCATCATCTTACATCTATAGGTCACATCCTAGTAGCCCTTCTTCTCCTATTCTTGGGCCACATCCTAGTATCCCTTCATCTTCTATCTATGGGTCACATCCTAGTAGCCCTTATTCTTCTATTCTTGGGCCACATCCTAGTAGCCCTTCATCTTCTATCTATGGCTCACCTCCTAGTAGCCCATCTGCTTCAATCCTTGGACCATATCCTTTTCATCAATCACATCATCCTTCTACCAATAACCGGAGCAAGCCCACCATCATTTCTCTTGTTCCTATCATCAATTGTAAATGTTCACTTTCTTCTCCCTCTCGAGGTTAGAAAAGTCACAAGTCAGCTTATAAGAAACCTAAACAGGTTCATTATCAAGCTCAGGTCAAAACTTCCAAGAGCTCAAAATCCCCCAACAACTTAAATAATCTCAAATTTGTAAATCAAGTGCGATTCAAGAATGCACATCAATGTAACCATTAAGTATGGCACAAAATGCATAAACATCTGGATAGGGAACTCAAGCTCCCACATACAAAATCCATGTTTCAGGATAAATCTCAGTCCTTTGTTGAGTGTGAACTCACCACAATCATTGAGATTGGGGAAAACATGACTCTTGATAAACAAACATGCCTAGTCTCCCTTATCAAGGAAGTCACAAACATTATTGTTGGATCTTACCACATAGAGTGACTTTGTTTGTCCCAACCTCTTAAAACTATCAAAAATATAAAAATGAAAAAATAATTATAAAATACCAAAACAATTGAGAAAACAGAACAAAAATCAAAGGTACAAAGATCAAACATTGCAATCAGGTATTGTGTACACATGGATGTTTCTTTCTTCCCTTCCTTGCTATTTTTTTGCAAGTCTCCTACCATTTTCATCCCTTCGATGACATTTTGGTTATCTTATTCACATGCATTTTGTGACATTTATCTCTATGGTATCTGTTTGACCCTACGTCTTTCATCACCTTGGTAAATTAAAGGACGACTGACCTCTTAGAGATCTTATCAAATTCAACATCTAATAAACTTGTTACGAAGAATTATTGGACATATTTGTGGACACTAGCCAATTTCGTCATCAAAATCACTTCCACCTCCTTCCATTAAGTCATATGTGGTTCTTAACCCTTGTCAAACAAGAGAGATGAAATGATTTTTCAAAAATCAAAAGAAATAAAATCAATCAATTCAAAAGCTAAAAGATACAAAGCAAAAAGCAAATTGATATATTACTCTCTCTTGAGGTATTTCTAATAAACTCTACCGTGGCTATGGACGTCTAACTGGTAGTAGAGCAATGTTGTGATTAGAATGAAATACATCTCCATTGGGGCTATGAATGCCTGGCTTGTAGCAGAGCAATGTACAACTATACTTTCACCATCCACTCACAAAATTGCCTTCACAATCAATCATCCCTACACATTGGCTAGGGTGTATTCACTTGTTGTCTATTAAATATTCCCTTCAAGAGGTTATAAATTCCATGTGCACACACTGGATCTCTATGAGTAAACAAGATTAGTATGTTACCAGGTGTCTTTTTTTGGACCTTTTTTAGACTCTTACTCTAGTCCATATCTTGTCTCATGATTTGTACCTTTGGCTAATCACTTCTTCATCACGAGGCTTCTAAGCTACATTCATATCATTCACATCATTCTTCTACTTCATTCAGAACATCCATGTGTATAAGATTACTTGTTTTCCATGTTTGTGGACACCTTTGTCCCCTTCCACAAAAATAATCTTCTCCTTCCTTTCTATCATGTGCTTTTAGGCCAACTTACACTAGGGGCATCCTTGCTTCTTCTTAGCATTTCATTGGTTTATGTTCATCATCATGTTGAACCTATCCATAATGGCCTTGGGTCCCGCTTCTACCTATGAAGAGTTTGCCTTTGAATACTCCCACCTAATTTCTGGGGCATTTTTGCATCTTCACCTTTCTTGTATGCACGTGGCATTATGCCCTTATACATCCCATCTATCACTGGGGGCATCCACACTTCCTTGTCTTCCTGTACATAGTTTCATAAAATTTTGAAAAAAATCAAAAACATTAAAATATGTTAGAATCATAAAAAACATTCAAATATGTTAGAAAAATCAAAACATTCAAATATGTTAGAAAAATCAAAACATTCAAATATGTTTAAGAAAACTTCTAAAAATTGAAAATCATCTATAAAATTTCACTCTTTGGTTCTCACCTATCCATGTGTACGACTCACACATCATCTTGATCTACCTCCATCAATAAAAGTTAGGTTGCTTACTTCGTTTGTACTCTGGGGCACAACGAGTTTCTTGGTACTATTTCATAGTGCACATTACTTTTTCATCGGACCAAAGTGTCCTCCATTTTCCCTTTACATGTATCCTTACTTGGGGCACCATCATTAACCCTTGTCATTAATTCGAATAGGTTAGAACTGAAGCTTGATAACAAAAACATGGTACTTATTTCTCTATTAGGTTTAGGCTTGTTTACTTTCTCGTATTGCATTACATTATGTATGTTGCATGGAGTTAGGCATCTTTTACTTTCTTGTATTGCATTACATTTTTGTATGTTGCATGGAGTTGGTGTTTTTAGCAATGGAAATTTGTTCGTATATGGATTTTCATGTCATACTACACTTTTGTTCATTATTTTTAATAAATACCGATGATGAAGATCTCTAGCAATATGATGAAAATAAATTTGTTTAAAAACGCATTGGATGGATGTTAGCTCAATCCCTCTTCCTCATACTCCCTTTTCTTCTATATCCCCTTTCTTCTTCACACTATTCTTTCTTCTTTTCTCTTTCTATAATCATTTCGATCGTCAATCAAGTTCTTCTATCACCCCATTGAAAATCGAGGGGGCATCCTCCATTCTACTCATTTTTCTTCTATCCCTTCAAAATTTTCTACTTGTTTATGCTTGTCTACTTTCTTTGAAGTGACGTCACTTACGCCACCCCAAAGAGGGGGAAAATGTAGACACCTAAAATATGCTTAGACTTAGAATTTCATCCAATCCATTCAATTAATGACACTTCGTTAATTCCCCATAGTTCACTCCACTCTTGGATGCCCATTTACAAAACCTTCTCGGTCATATTCTTCCCATATTCAGCTTATTTGGCTATTATATCTCTTATTAGATAAACATTCCTCCTTTTGACCATTCAAAACCTCCTTAGTTCTCTCTAGACCACTTCTATTGGCTTTGTAGGCCTGTCAATCAGTCAAATTTGGTTATCCAAACCCTCCCAACTCTCAATTAGTCTCTAATCACTTGATAATCAAGTTTAACTAGCCTAATCCTAGCTTAACTAAGCCTAAAGCATGTTTATCCTAATCTAATCTAAAATTTATTTTTGAGCTTTAGTCCCACATGCACTCAAATTCCAAATTCCCCCAAGTGGAAAACTATAAATACAAGGCTAAGCCTACCCATTCAAACTACAACTTTACAAAAAACTTCACTCACAAGTCCTTCTCTCTCACATTTGGAGATGTTGGCATTAGAAATCATTTGTGATAGCTTTAAGCTATAGAACATTTAGATCTTGGCCATCCTCCATTGGTGAAGCTCTTCCATCTTGCATCCATAACTTCATAGTAGGTTAGTAGGAGGGTATCTAACTTGGTCTTGTAGCCATTTTAGAGAGACCTCTTCACCTCCATTGAAGTAAACAACACATCTAATTTGATTGCTTAGAATCTAACTAGGTTCATTTTTATTAAGCTTTCATGGAGTAGAGAGTAGTATATATGCTAGGGTTTGAATATTTGTTTCAAATTTATATATGCATAGATAGTTTCAAGTTTAGCTCTAATCCTATGGTGCATGGATGAGTTAGCAAATCTTTGAGGTTCTTTAACCTCATTCCATAGCTTGTGCAACTTTCCATTACATACAGTACCAACCAAACATCAAGGATGTTGTTCCTATTGGTCCACCACATATTCACACTAATATTATTTATGGTGGTTTTGATACCCCCTCTTCCCATATTAATGATATTCCACATGCTAAACCTTATGCTAGTGGATTTGGATTTCTCAACAAACCATATTTTTCCTATACCTATTTCCATCATTGCGCATGGAATGGATTCAGCTTAGGCCATTATGAGCACATCCCACATGGCCTTATTCCTAATCAATGTCGTAAACCTCAAAATTTTTTTGGGTTAGGATATAAGGAGTACTCCTCTGAGCCCATTCCACCATCTGAGATACTCATGGACATGCCTCCTCCACCTCCTTTGTTTTTTTGACTTTCAAAGATGTGGACATACCTTCTCTACCTTCTCCATATTTTCTAACCCTCGAAGACATGGACATGATTTCTCTACCTTCCCCATCTCTTATAACTCCTGAAGACATGAACATACCTTCCCTATTGAATCTTGAAGACATGGAACTAGATGACACCATTTCCATTGATTCTAAATTTTTTAGTCTCCACCATAACTTTGGGACCGGTCACTTATCAGTGTGAAAATCAGACAAGGTCCCTATAAACACACTAAAATTACACACTTGTTTCCACATATTCTCAATGTTATCCTAATACACTCAGTTATTCACCCATTTGTGATTAATTGATTAATTCACACACATTTCACCCTTTGGATTAATTAATTTAATCCCCAATACCCCTTTAGCTAAGGTAATTATAATTTATTAATTAAGTGTGTGCACATCCTAGTTAATCGCCACTTGGTCAACATTCACTTAGACCCCACTTGGACTCCATATCCTCATCCTAGTTAATCTGTATTCATAGAATCCTATAAATGTGGGGGAATTGAATTGCACGTACAACTGCCTTCCTAGATGAAAATTTTGTAATTAATTCATTTATTGCCCCTAAATGCCCAACACTATCAGAACCTCCTCCAATGCTATGTTTAGCATGTGTATTCAAAAGTGTTAAACAAAATTCTAATTGTCTTTTCTTCTATATATTGCAATCTTACTCTCTTGCAAACCCTCTTGAATTGTTTGCAAATAAATTATGTCAAATTGCATTTTGAAGCTTTCCAACCAATTTGTTCATAGAAATTACACTCATATTTGGTGGCCATTGAATAACACCCACAAATCAATCATTTGTAAAGGTTATACAACTTAAAAATCTCTCTTCTGAGGTTTGCATTGGAAGGTTACTTGAAGGTTTGCAAGTTTATTGTTTGTCTTGTCTTTCATTCACTTGTAGTTTTTCTCTGTATATATTTTGGCATGCCCATCGTGAGACTGCGCCCCTCCTCTTTCATCCTTGTTTCTTTTTGTTTGTCTAATTTTGTTCTTGGAATTCTTTGGTTGTCTTTTGTGTTGTTGAGAAGGTGTGGAAGAACCAATAAAAATTTTCTAGATCAACACCAAAAAGAAAATAATATATTTATTGTGTTGTTTTAGGAAATTTTTGAGAGCAACAAAAAAATTGTTTGCGGGTTTTGTCTTCTTGTAATTTTAAAAGTTTTTTGTACTACTTGCACATAAAAATATAATTAGATTTTTATTTCAAAAAAATCATATTTTTTTATCTTTTAAATTTTTCTAACTTAGATTTTAGTTTAAAAGAATTAAAAAAGTTGAAAAAAAAATCTAAAACTTTAGATCCTAGACTACCCCTACCCCCACCTCTCCCTCCCTCACTCATCCAACTCGACTAAGCTACCCCTCACACTCCTCCCCAATCCCTAACTACCCATTTACCCTACCCCCATCCTACCTACCCTAGCTTGGCCATCTCGGCCATGCCACATCCTCACAACGCTCCCCTATGACCTAGATCCTAACCCGTGTTGCCTCAAGATAACACTACCTTCCCAACTTTGATGATATACCCAGGTGATCTAACAACCCCATCTTATCTACACCCTACACCATTTCCTGGATATCCCTCGACTCCCTCACTCCCATTAGTGACACCGCCATCAATCCTAACCCATCATCTATCGCATCCTCATCCTTGACCTAGCCCTTCGTTAACTTGACCCAACCGAGCCCAATTATGAGCTAAACCCCGGACTTCCCCCAATGGATCCTATCCTCATTCCTTAACCTCGAACCCCTACTCATTCTCAAATTCGAGCCCACTCTAACAAGATCTAACTCACCGCTTCCCTCCACCACTTGACCTACACAACAAAACACACACATCAACCCAAGTACTCCCACATCCCCCTTTAGTTATTTACTCAACTCCTTTAGTTTTTAGGTTTTAGGTATTTATTTCATACATATAGTTTACACTTTAGTTTAAGTTAAGCTATTTTATTTTCTTTTATTTTTTTAGTTTAGTTTAGTTTCATTTATTAAGTTTATTTTTATAGGCTTAGTCTAACATTAAAAATTACCTTTCCATTCCGATCATATTTTTATTATTGTTCTAAATTACTTTTATTAGGTGTTTTCACTTAGCTAATTACAATTTTTTTACTTAATTACTTTGTTTAGTTACTTAAATTAGGACATGTTTCCTTTATTTCTTGCTATTTTTCGCTATTATAGAGTAATCATAAAACATTATTTTGCAGGACCCTTTGACGTGGCAGCTTGATTTCTCTTTGTTGGTGAGTGACATTATATCAAAATTTCCATACACTTTGCCTACTTGTGAAAAGTTAAAAAGTTAAGCGTTATTATATGTTTCGGTCTAATTTTTATTACTTTTCAGCCACTTTCCATTCATTACATCATTTTCTTGCATAGACTAACCCTTTTCTAATGAGTCTTACATGCTTCTCGCTTTTTATCAATTTTGTTTTTGTGTGACTACTCATGACATGACCACATGTATCCTCTTCCCTCATGATTTATAAGTGATCTTGGGAATCAAAAACATGGTCATTTCTTTATGTTTTTGAGGAATTAACATTTCACTTAATCAAAGCAAGTTTGCATGTATGCTCTTTCCTTGTTCTTTGTAAGTGATATGAGAAATCAAAAACTTGAACTTGCTTCGTTGTTTTTCTTTTACCTCCTTCTGAAAAAATTTCTAATCTTTTCTTGTAGGACCCACTCTCAAAAAGGTGGATAAAACACTCAAAAACTACTAACTGCAGGTTGCCAAATGGTGTACAACTAAACCACATTAAGCTCACAAGATAAGAAAATACACCACATTCAAAAATTATATTTGTAGGTTCGGTTAAGAGCTACACTCGACCTCTTAACTAGAACATAACCCCTTGGCATAAGCCTTAAGATACAACAAAGGGGGTGGTTCTAGAACACCAAAATATTCCACACCTTGAGGAAACTAGTGGATGAAATGATAAATTTTTATCCTACCTGACTAGTAAAGTCTTGTGAGTTAGAGTCATAGATATCCATAGTAGTAACCCCAGTGCGATTCATTTTAAGCAAGATCTTTGCTCAAGGTTTCAAAGGGGGTAAAGTAAATCCATCAGCTAGCAATAGCATCACGCTCACTTAGATATACTGCTAACACCTAGTTGAGAGAGCCACCTAGGAAGCCAAACATTTTCCAAGCCAATTTAAGGTAGAGGCCACAAAAAAATAGTTAAACAAAAACCTCTTTTTCTATTTTCTTCTTTTGTTTTCTTTCTTTTTATCGTAGTGTTCCACACTCATTTTTTCCAAACACTCCTTGTTTTGGATCCATCTTTCACGTTCATATCTTTTTATTATTTCCAAACACTCTTTGTTTGGATTCTACTTTCATCCTCATTTCATCTTTTCAAGTACATGTTACTTGGATTATTTTTCACTTTCTTTTCGCAATCCCAAATACTCATTTGGATTCATCTTCTATTGTGTTTTTATTTCCAAATTTATCCTTATTTGTACTTGACATTTCTTATTTTTCTCATCATATTTCCTCTCCATCATCATTCATTCACTAAATTTCATTTTACTCTTGAAATTCCCCTTTTTGGAACTTTCGTCTCTTTTTCATTATTTCAATATTTTCATCCTCATTGTATTCTCCATTTGATATTATTTCATTCATTTGGAGTTCTCATTCACTTATTTGAGTCTTCCCCTTTCACAGGTCATCAAATTCTTCTATCTTTCATACTCACCTCATTTTGAGTTTATCTCCCATTTCATTCGATACTTAAACATTTGGATTACATTTCCCAAAGTTTATGTTTTCATCTCCTTTTTGACATCAAGTCTTGAGTTGTTAATATCCAAGTCATTGCTCAAGAAATTTCATCTTATGAATCACATCTTGATAGTGTTGTGTTCCACTTTGTTACAACTCAATTTCATCACATCTTATCTTCATTCTCTTCTTTCATCCTTTAGTTTGACATATCATTGTTGAACTATATATGTTTGGTTTCTTCACGTATTTAACTTGAAAAAATATTTGTTGTGTTTTAGACACTTCATCATAGCCTCATCATATCTTCTTTTCCAAATGTTTACATTGTCAATATTTGAGTCTTATCCTTTCATTAGCCTCTTCCTTCTTAACTAATTCTTGTTAAGGGTTGAGCACATTGCATACGATTTGAATCCTTTTTCATACCCTCTTCCCATCTAGAATTCACTTTGTTAAGTGGTAGAGTGCATTTTCAATCAATCTATCCTCGCTTCTCCACTCTAGCATTCACATTGTTAGAGGTTGAGCACATTTGGAATTTTTTCACTATAAATCTCCTCCATTCTAGCATTCACTTTGTTAGAGGATGAGAACCTTCACCACATTGAACCACTCTTCCATCTCAGCATTCACTTTGTCAAGGGTCAAGTTTATCAAACACTTTCGCATGCTTCCATCTTGAAATTCACTTTGTTAAGGGTTGCATCATTCATATCTTCCAAAATTATTTCCCATCTTAGCATTCACTTTGTTAAGGGACAATTTATTACCAAAATTAATATTACACTTCTCTTCCATCATCGCATTCACTTTTATATGGGTTGAGTTATCTTTCATATCTCTCTTTTGCTCCTCCCCTCTTTTAAAAATGGTGGGAACACGACACGTATATTAAAGTTATTTTAGAAGGAATGAAAAACATCAAAATCCTTTTGGAAATTTTGATAGTGGAAATGAAAAAAACTATGAGGATGATCAATGACATCTCACTCAAGAATAATCCCATATTGAAAATATCTTAGTAAGAATAAGGACCAATTTTCATTTCGTCTCCTTCAGTTGGGAGAAAAATTACCCTATAATTTTGAGGAGGATATTATACAAACATTACTTGGAAAACCACCACCTAACAAGGGAGAACCTTTCCTTTCAATAAATAATGATGACAAGGCAGACCTAGTGACACGAATGGTGATGATTGAAACAAGTCCTCTTTGAAAAACACAAAGGATATGAATAAAAAAAAAAAAAAAATATGACGAAGGGAACAAAGGAAAATCAACTGATTCAGCCACCGATCCCACTCAATCCCTCATGAATCAAATTAATGACATGGCTAAGAAACTTTCTATCTTAAATTCCAAAGTCACCAATGAATCCCATAACAATGAGGCACCAAAGAAAACTAGTGATGCTTCATTTAAGAGTCATACCACACACACCAAAGATAAAAAAATCTACGAGTGATGGTTCCTTATCTTTCTTGCAAAACAACTCACCATTTTCCCAAGAATGGAAAATGATGAAGGACACCATCTCAAGTATGCAACATCAACACAAACAATTTAACTTTGAAGAATTATGTCCTTACCCCTTCGATAAGGACATTTTGTACGTCCCCTTTCCTAAATCTTTTGAGATGCCAAAATTTGACAAATACAAGGGAAAGAATGATCCTAGAGAGCATATCAAGGAGTTTTATATGGCTTGTCAAGAGGTAGCCTATAGTGATGTCTTCTTAATGCATCTTTTTCATGAAGTCTAGGTGCACAAGCCTTGGAATAAATTCTACACCTCCCCAAGGGATCTATACAAACTTTCCCGGACCTCTCAGAGAAGTTTTTCAAACATTTCTTATCCAACCTAGAATATGAAATTACAACGATGGATTTTTGTAATGCCAAACAATGAAAAAATGAAACCTTTGCACAATTCTTACAAAGATTACATGGGATTTCTATTCATTTCCAATGCTCCATGCCCGATAAATAGATTGTGAGAATATTTTTACCTAACCTCAATAATGAGCTATCCTTTCACATGCAAATGCATTGCCTTAATACTTTTGAAGAAGTTATTGAGAAAGGATCGCAGATTGAAAAATCTCTTGTCATAAAAGGTTTGATTAAATCTCATTCAAAAGATAATGGGAAACACAATAACCATACTAATATATCTCATCAAGACAAATGTAAACATGTTGACCACAATCATAATATGGTTAATGATGGTGTTACAGAGAACCGCAATGTCCACAACAACCAAAACACTTAGAATAAACCAAACAAAGGTAAACAACCTCTTATTATTTCTAGTAAAGAGGTTTCCTCCTCTCCTGATTCTAAGCGACATCATTTCAATACTTTGGGAGAACCTTTATCAAGTGTCCTCAGACAACTCGTTAATGCAAACATGGTTACCTATCTTATCACCAGACCTTGGGTTAATGGAGAACCCAATCTTACTTGGTATAAAGTCTGCTACTTATGATGATTTTCATCACATTGAATATCACCCAACTCGATTGATTCTTTCACTTACGTAAATTTGTCAAAGAACTCATTTATAGTGGAGATATCACTATTGAAGAACCATCACCAAATAAAATAAAAAAATGAAAATATCAAGGTTTTCTCAAATCCATTTCCCAAACATGGCAGTGACAATAAAAACAATGACAAAGGTTCTTCTACGACTAACACTAATTTCAGTTCAATTATCTCATTTATTGAGTAAGTAACTTCTATAATGGCGACCATTAAATTCAAAACATAAAGAAATGATATAACCACATGCCAAAGGAAGATGTGTGTTCCCATGGAAAACCAACCTTCTACATCTTCTATAAAACCTCAAACGTCCAAACTAACAACTCCTTCAAATCAAAAGTCAAACTCTAATGCCAAATCTCCCACTCTAGGTCAATATGAATTCATCAAACAATTAGTAACCACACCAATGCATATCTCTCTAATGGAATTCTTAAAAGAGTCACCTAGCTATCGTGATATTATCACTCATGATCTAAATGAATCACATGTTCCTCATACTCTCAATGTTCAACAGCTTTTATGCTATGATTGCAAACCTTATGCCTAAAACTATGATCCTATCTTTTGGCCCTCAAGATATGTTGAACCCAAATTTGATTAATAATAACTCCTTGTACATTGAAGCCTACGTTATAGATCATAAGGTCAAGAGAGTTCTTATCGACAATGGAGTGGCTCTTAACATCTAATTTATAAACATTAATCACCTCCTTGGTCATACAATAGATGAATTAGATTCTAATATCATTACCATTCATGGTTATGATAATACCGAGCACCAGTCCTGTGGTACCATCACTCTTCCCATACAAGTAGGCCCGTAACTCCTCGACACTGTATGTCATGTAGTTGACACAGAAACGCCATATAACCTTCTTCTAGGTAGACCTTAGATACATGCGATGCATGAAATACCTTCCACCTTCCATCAATGCATATCATTTCCACATAACATCGTAGAGTTCACCTTGCATGGAGATACTAACCCCTTTGAATATTATAAGTTTTTAAAAGTGAGGTACAAAGAAGGAAATTATTTTCCATCTTCTAATAGCATAATTGGATCTAGTGCAACTCCTATTTTTACTAATCAGTATTGAACTTGACATAATATTACGTCCTCATACTTCCACGTATTCTTTTAAAGAATTTACATCTAAATCATCATTTGAGGATATTCCTCACGCCTCTGTGCCTTCCTTTGAAGCATCTACATCTAAGGTGTCACCTGAAGTTACATTCTCCCATAAAGGCTTAGGTGAGTACACACTTGACAATGCATTTCTTGTTGGAAAACTCCCATTATTGCCTCATAGCTATGGGAATCTTAATGCTCCTCATCTATGAGAACCTCCAACATTAAATATTGGAAACACTCTTTGGAGGTGATATGGATATCTAGAAGATGAAAATATTTCAATCTCTCAAAACTCTTGGCTATACATGTAGACACTAAAATTAGGTCACACTCACCTTTTGTCCCTCGACAAATAAGAACCCTTTATTACATTTACCTAGCCATGACCCCTTCACCCCACTAATATTAATTAAATTAAATTAATGCATTATCCTCACTATATTTATTATTTAAATATCTTATTTAAATAATATCTACACATAAAATTCACTTAGACACCTCACCAAGCTAGCTCAACCTAAGACCTATTCATAGCAAGTTCCCATAACTAACTAAGACTTACTCAAAACCTAAAAATCAATGCCTATATTCCCTCTAACCACATTCCCGCATGCTCACAAGAAGTTTCGAGTCTAATCCATAGCATAATGACATGAGATCTAAGAAAATCAAGAGGATCTCCCTAAGTTTAGTAAACCTAGAAAATCCCACCTTGACCAATGTCGGTTACCCCTAACTGTCACCGGTTAAGACAGATCACGCCGCATTACCCTTTTAACCCAAAACAACCTTATTCTCAAGGTTGGAATTTGGAAGTTGGAATTTGGAAGCAAGAAATTTGATGAGAAATAACACATATCGTAGAGAAAACGCATCTTTAGAGAGCCGGTTCCAATGAAAACTCACATCCAAGGAAGGAGATTGAGCATCTTCTCTTGCACACAAACCGTCCCAGCCCACTGGTCCTGATCTATCCAAGCAAAGAGGAGTGTGCATGTAGCCCATAAAGAAGCTTTTCCTCGCTTGGTGATCACTTGCAGCCTTCAAACCCATCATCAGCACCTCCATCCTTCATACATAGACCTTCAGGAATGAAATCCAAGTAAGTATAACGTCATACTTCTTTGGTTTATTTCATTTCACCATTATTTTATCACCCATTGTTTATCTTGCTCCCTATTGACCTTCTCCAACATTTTCACCTCCATAGACTCATTAAAACCTCACAAAAGCCTACTCCAGTCACCCAATACCTCATCTTGACCAACCAAAATCCTTTGTGTAATCACAAAGGAGACCAAAACCCTATTTTATGACATTTCTAGATCTCACAGTAACCGGCACCAGTTATACCTAATCATGGTCAATCACCCCTAACCGATGCCGGTCTATGTGTTTGCCCACATAGCCTTAAACAGAGACCTACCCACCTAATTTTACCTCACCCTCACTCACCTGTGACCTACCCGAGACCTTTATCAGAATTGCAGAGACCTAGAACCAATCATTTGACCTTTGGATTCTATTCTAGCTTAGCATGTTAGATTAGATCTATTTTCTTATTGTGTTTTAAGTGAGATACCTAAATCATTTTAAAATAACAATAAGATTTACTTTGTTTACAACATTAATTTGTTTAAAACATTGGATGATGACAGCCATCTAGGAAGTATCATACTTCCTGCATCTAGCTTACGCTAGGCGCTTCACTACCCACATCGTTTAATTCCTTCCGGTGGTCTTGTTTTCATTACAGGTAGTAGTTCCTCCTAGCCAAAAGGAAGCTCTCACAATCAGTGTGGATTCGGAAGTCATACGTGTGTAAAAACTATCAACCAAAATTTTAACAGGTGTATGTCTCCTATGCCCAATTTACCCTATCTATTTTGTCAACACTTCAAAGAAACAATCTAAGAAAAAGGTGAACATTTTTGGCACACCGGTGGGACCCATCTCGGGGTTCCTTGAATTTCATTCATTCTAGGAAAAATTGTGTATTTGTTTCCTTTCTAAAAAGAGTACACACTAATTTTCTTCCCTGGTAATCCACATCTCTTCTTTCTATTTTCTCTAAAGAAAAGCTTTCTTTTGGTGTAATTAAAAATAATCATCTCTTATTATAGTGAAAGAGAATCCCTCTTCCTCTTCATCTTATTACGTCATCCAATTTCACATTTTTGATTTGGGTTTAAAAACAATTGCATTCCATTCTGATTTATTGCATTAGCTCACATTAAATGAGGGCAACCTATATGCTGGAGGTCATGACCAGCTGATGGTTGATAAACGAATCATAGAAAGCACTTATATCCTTTTCTCTTTCTCTCGAGTGTTACCAAACCAAAAAAATTCAAATAAATACATTCTTAAACAACATCTTATTTGGAAGAATCTGGTGATCACACAATCACAACATAGTGGGAACCCATCTCACTACTCATCAAGTCATACTTGAGCAAAGCCCACCCCCATAATAACATACCAAACCTCACCCTTTAGATCCCCTTCTTTGTAGGAAGCCATCCTCATCAAAAACTCTATTTTACAATTCATGTGTCAGTCCCTAAATAACATAAGCTAAACAAACATAATAGAAAATGGCACTCTTTGGATCAGATTTTCTTAATGTTTCATCTTGGCTTGCATTTTGAGGTGAAATATCACGTTCATCACTATTTTTTTTTCCTCCTTGCATGCTCCTCATCATAGCTGATGTATTCCACTTCTTCACCTAAGTGTGTTTGGGCCATATCATCATCATTCTCAAAATTCTAGGTCTGATTTCACATCAAATTTTAATTTAGAACCACTTTCTTTCATCAATGCTTCAATTCCACAAGAACCCTCATCGGTTAACTCTAACCACCATCGCTATACCAAACTAATTTCGGTTCCAAGTCCTTTTTCTAACCTACTCAAAAGGACATTTTCACTCCATTTTCTTCCACTGTCCACAGCCTCTCGTCACTATCATTATTCTCATTGACATTTTAAACATCCTCGCATTTAACATACTTGTAATATTTTACCTTCTACCTCACTCTTTACTTACTATCCATTTTCTATAGTGACCGGTGCAATGTTATCCCTTATCGATGTTAGTTTTCCTAACTAGCATCGGTTAGCCTTTTCACATTCTAGCCACCATTTGTTAATTCATCCATTTTTATCACCGATTTTCCTATTCTGTTGTTCTCTCAGTATCATTTATAGAGAAGCATCCCTACTCGATCAATATTGGTTCACATGGTGCTGACCCAAAGACAAGTAAGCGCCTCATGTTCCACGCTAGTCCACAACCACTCCCACCTAGTCCTTGACCTCCTTCTATTTTATCACCGGTCCATGGATCCCATCCAACCTATTTCTATCACTACTAGAGATGAGGAGTTCACACGAATCCTTGACCAGAACCCTACCGCCTTGTAGTTTTACCTCTCCCACTCGTCCACTCAAGACACCTCGGGTTAGTTGATATACGGCATGCCCGTATCTATCCCCCAACTCTCGCACCCACTTCCACATTAGCCCCATCTAGCTTCATGCTACCTATATCCACCTTACCCCAGTGCATTTTTCGCTTAGGTTCTATACCTACCATGACTACCACATCTATTATCTCTGTGGCACCCATCACATCCACCATACCCTCGACAACTACCCCAAACACAACCTCATCCACCCCTCATGTCTCACACATACCTATAGCTACATTCCCACCTCCAGTGTTGGTGACTCCTACCCCATTTCAGAACATGGTTCTTTCCATTCCAAAATCATTAGCCCCTATTACGACGCTTCCACCTCCATATACATACTACCAACAACTACCTGTTTCATCTGTTATTCATTCCGGGTATGTACCCCCTATTTCCTTGCCTTCTTCTCCACCACCTTACATGGCAGCCCCATACACTGGGATGCCACCCCCATTATATGCCCAAAACCAACCTCCTCACGCTATAAGAGGCATCCAATCATCACAACTCACCAATGACCTAATTAAATTGATGTTGGATAAGATGCGAGATAATGGAGGCATCCATTTCTATCTCCCATAACACTCTCACATACAATGAGATTTGCAATGAGCCTATTCACCCATCCATTCCCATCCGTTCATACTATGTGCATTGGGAAATGCCTAAATTCAACCACTTCAATAAAGCAAGGAAGACCCACAACAGAATTTACACTCGTTCAAACATGGGTGTTATCTCGATCACTCATGATGATGCCCTACTTTTGAGAACCTTTCCCATCTCCCTCACTGGACTCTGCATTAGATTGGTATAGTGGGTTACTTTATTATCCAAAATGTGCCCCTACTCATTTTTGTGGCTAACTCCTCGTGTTCTTACCTCTCTTGTGCCTCAGTCTCCATTTTTACTTTTAGGCACTCAAATATTTCTAAAAATGGCACCATTGGATAGAGCTCTCTCTCGGCTTTCCGAGAAGGTAAAGTTTTCCTCCTAACTCCTCATATTTTTCAAGTTATGGCTCAAGCGGAGTTTTTATGGGAAATTTTCCAGGAGGCCCATGACCCGATAGGAAGCCACCACGTGGCACCCGGAGTGGCAGAGCATGGGGAAGATTTGAAATTTTTTCCAAAGACCAAACGGGTAAAAATTCAAACTTTTGCCCGCCGATCCGATTTTGGCCTATTTTTGCCATAAATTTTCAAATCGCCATATCTTTCGATCCGTGAGCTCGATTTTCACGTTCTTTATATCAATGGAAAGCTGGTGAAATTCTCTACGAGATTATGTGGTAATTTTTGCATTTTGGTTCAGTTTGGAGAGAGAAAATAAAGAAATGTCTCTGGCACTTGGTAATGGCCGAAATGACGTTTCAACAACCGAGCTTTAATGCAAAATGGGTCGCATTCTTCTTCAAAGATGTCCAAAATGTCGGGCATGGGTTTGTAAGGATGCCCATGCTATTTTAATGTATTTTCATTTAATGGGGAATGGCTCCCACATTTTTTACATGTTTTCTCTCTCTTGGGCTCGACCCATGCCTTGTAAAAGCCGATTTGGCTCATTTTTTGAGGGTTAAACATTTTTTGGATAGCAAGCTTCTTTTGTCACCTTCAACAAGTGATTTTTGCAAGTATCGACCTTATACATGATTGTAATAGGTTTCGCCTCTTTGATGTTGCAAATGCAAGGATTTTTACAATGAAAAATGACAGTGCAGACTCTATGATCAATTTTCAGTCCTTTGTTTGTATTGTCTTGCTTCATTTCAAACCTCTAATTACATCTTATCAACCTGTGTATGATGTTTCATGTTGCATTTTATGAAATTGTGTCAATTTTCATGAACAAGAAGTGTTCACCACTCCTTTGGTGTATCACCTATTAGTTTAGTTTCAATTTTTGCACTTTCTATCTCTGTCTCCTTGGAATTTAGAGTAGGATTAGGATTCAAACCTCTGCATTGTGCAAATAACTGATATGATCGAGGAGTCTGAGGAACCAGCCTCTAATCTGAGATTCCTCTCTCATTTTACAAGTCCCACACTTGGAGAGAAGTTTCAATGTTGTGCAATCACACTTTGGATGCCTCAAACATCAACTTAGAAACTGATTTGCATCCGTGGGTCTTTGCTTAGATTTGCCACAACAATTACCCAAACACTCTATATTCTCATTCAATCAGTAGCCCAAGCTTTCTTGGACCATTTCTCTATCAATATCTCTAAGAAAGTTCCCATGACCGATCTATATTCCACACATCAAGATGAGGATGAATCTATCATAGATTTTTTCACTTGCCGGTGTAGCTCGATCAATCAACTTACCTTCCAACCGCCACAAATCCGAACTCATCTATCTCTTCACACAAGCTTGCGTCAGACATATCTCCCCAACCTTATAGGTCCAAACTTTTTGAACATTCGATGAGGCATTCACTATGGCATGAAAATTAGAGATTCGGGCCATCGAAGAGAAGAAAATCCAATTATAAAATAAGAATTCGCATTCAGATGAATGAAACCTCTTCTTCTTCCAAACCACCAACTAATTATCCAAAGGCAAAGGGTACCACTAATATAGTGGTACTCAAGGCTGGCCCAACTCATCCGTCCAATCAGGCTACACCCTCATCTAATCTATCACCTATCCAGGCTTTTCGATTCAGATAAGAGTAGTGAAAATATACCCCAATTGGGGAACCTTACTCTTATGTCTTAGAAAATCTTATCAAAGTTGGAGCCATCACTCTTCCACCCATAAAACCACACACCAGTTTTGACCCTGCTTGCCCCATGCCCACATGGTATAAAGAGCATGATTTCTGTAACTATCACCGAGTGAAGGGTCATAGTGATGGAAACTGCATCACTTTTAAGAATATTGTCCAAGAAATGCTCGAGAAAGGTGAGTTAACTATGGATAATCCCAACACCACCCCCAACCAAAATCTACAAATCTTCAAAAAACTATTTCCCAACCATGCCCCTTCATCCAATCAAACCGGTGAGACATCCACTCATGATACCCATACCCATGAGGTTCACGCAATCTTTAATGAGGTACCTATCACCTCTCAATTACCTCACATCCCTTCCATAGAGGAAATCCTAGCCCGAAATCCTCCTTCCACATTGGAACCAACCTCCACTGTTCCTTCACCAACAAAGGAACACCTTTCATCTCCTTCATCACCAACGGAGGAGTCTTCCACTAACATCGAGCCCCTCTCACCCCTAGCTTCACCACTTAGAGAGCCTTTACCTACCATACCTCCTCCACCCGTAGAGGAGCTCCCATTACCTCCTCCACCCATAGAGGAGCACCCACTACCTCCTCCACCCATAGAGGAGCACCTATCCATTCCTCCACTTATAGAGGAGCCCCCATCATCTCTTCCACCCATCATAGACCCAATGGAGATACCTTTGCCTCTTGGCGAGCATTCCCATTAGCTACCCAACATCCAACAAACCTACTTTCAGATCTTTTACACATGGAAGCTGAAGCTGTCCAATTCCCCATCTCTAAGATACATTTTATGGGAATTCCCATTAGTTCCTCACCAACTCCACCCACAAATGTTCGATTCTCAAGTTTGGTGATCACTTAGATTATGTAGATAGTGATTTACTATGGGACGCCTCTTACTCCTGTCTCAACATAGATGTAGAGATCCCTCGATGACACCTCCACTATCTACCCAAACACATTCCCACCCATCAAACCACATACAAGCACTACTGTCACAACCCCTTCCATGATACCCATTAGCAATCACATCACACCCTTACCCATAACCTGACCTATAACTTAACCCAAACCCATACCTACAACATCTACCTCCACTAAACCTATTACCACTTTAGGGGTCACCCCGACCACCACCTCACTCATCCTCCTATTAAACTAGATTTATCTACATCCTCCAATGTCAATGCCACACCTACTTTGACACCCAAACCAAATCAACAAACTCATCAACCTCATACCCTAACCACACCAATCACACCCGCACTTGTCCTGCTCTCGCTTCGGATATTAGCTACCTAACATGGTCAAGCATCCTTCACCCATCCATAAACTAATAACACAACAACCTATTCCTTCCTCACAAGCCTATAACCCACCTGTGCAGTACAACATGACTTATACCCGCACTGCAGCCTTCTTACCACCAATACCTCCAATACCTTACGTTATTGCTTCACTACCCAATACACTTCAATCATTATCCCTCACACCCCAATTACGAACCACATCATCTACCTTCACAACACCCCCATTATCCCAATGGGTAACTTGCCCTCTTCCTCCATCTACTTTTCCTTCTAGACCTCGTACACCCACATCACCTTTACCCAAGAAGGTGCAACTCAAAAACAAAACCCCACTACCCCACAATAAGGTAGTCAAAACAACCACACACCCACCTACCCAAACAAACATGACCAATACCTAAAACCACATTGACACCTAAACCCATAGCTTGACCCATTCCTACTCTTCCAAAACAATTCACCGACAACCAAACACACCTACACCCAAACCTACATTCACTTCCCATTGTGATCCACTAGCGGGGTCCTACGCCAAAATTTTAACCAACCTCCTCAAACTTATGTTATCACATTACTGCCACTCCGAACTTACGACCCCCTCAAACCCAAGCCAAAAGGGTTTGATGATACTAAAATTTGTGCATACCATTGTGTGCTAGGGCATGATGTGGAGAACTGCAAGGCCTTGAAAACTGTCCTTATCTAATTGTGTCCACTAGAAACCAAATTTGATGATGATGACCTTCTTGACAAGGATCCTGCTTCACCAACACCCATTCCCACACTAATCACTCAACAACCACAACCTCCACCCTCACAGCTCTTAGAGCCACCCTCAAGATTTGAAATTAACATGGTTCGCATTAGAGAACTTTCCACACCACCACCCAAATGTCGTTGTGCCCAACTAACCTCACAAGGATTTTCTCCTTAGTAGGTTTTTTCCCTTCATGTCGTTATACCACTCACCCTACACCTTCTCCATTTTCCAACTTCCCTTGAATCAACATGGTACACATCACTACACGTGCGCAGAAGGGCAAAGAAAAAGTAGCTAACCCACCAACCAATCCTATACCCAACATACCATCTGCACCCATACCTAAGATAACTATCCACGGCCCCACATACCCCATTTCTAATGGCATCACACATCACACCATGCTCAAGCAATTACACCAATCTCCCCTCAAAATGTCCTTATATAACCTCATCCAAACCTTGGAATCCCATCGTCAAGCTCTCATGGAGGCTCTTCAATCTATTGAGGTTTTACCCAATGACCCTACTCCCGTAGCCTCCATTATCACACCCCATCATATAGCCTCTCTCACCAAATTACCACCTTTATCCTCATATCACCTTGTTCACAAAGTGGCCTCACTTAGCTTCTCAAAGGAGGAGATCGCGCCACACCAAAATGATGACCCGGACCCAACCCTCTTCATCTCTGTCCACATTGATGACATACGAGTACACCATGTGATGATTGATGGAGGCACTAACATTAACATCATTTCATCCCATGCATTTGCTCAAATATGCATGCTTGACAATTACATACATAAACATCCGGTCATGTTGCATTCATTCAATGACGCTATCACCTCCACACTAGGCATTGCCATCCCGCATGTTCGCATGGGCCCCCGTACTATTCCGCAATTGTTTTATGTTTTGGAGGGGAAATTCTAATATAACTTTTTACTTGGTAGACTCTAGATCCGTGTCATGGGTTGCATTCCTTCCACTTTGCATGTTGTGTGAAGTTTGAACACGAAGGACATACTTATACCATTCCAAATAACCCATCACCTTTCAAAACATGCAACATGCTTTCCCGACCTAATGACATGCTCATACCATCAACCCATCTATCTCCACAACCACTACAACTTCACCTACACCTCCACCTACTAAGACAACTGTTGCTTTTACCGCACATACCTCCTCCATTCCTACCACTGCTATAACCTCCACGGTTGAACCATTAGCTACCCAATCCATTAACTCCACCTCCGCATTTACCTCCAACACATCATCCACACCAACTACCTACATCCAACCAATGATCCTTGGAAGGTGTTTTTAAACATCTCACTCGGGAGAGTACCGCTTATATAGTGTCAACACATTCCTTACTCCGTACGAGTATGGAAGCCTTTACCAACACCCTTGCTATCATCACTATATAGAAGAATGCCTCCTTTATGGTCCTCCTCATCTTCGTACTAGTCTCACCTATGGGAGACTTGATACTACAACTTACACACCCGAACCACCATCACAAACCCGCCCATTTTCTGCTGACTTCCAATCACTTACCAATCACTATTTCACCCACACCTTCCTACACCGCTATGCGTGGAAGGGTTTTGGTTTTGGATTTTATGAGTAAGGCCACCATACTATTATTCTGTACCACCCACAAACATTATGACCATATTGGTATCGGCTTCCCTGAACCTCCTACCAAATAGGCCTGCATTGAACTCATTAAGGACCCTAGCCCTTCTCCACCTTCATCACCACCCTTACTAATGGAGTCAATGGATCCTAAATCTATCCCTCCTAATTTTTTTTTCATAAACACCATTTCCTTGGGGCCTTTGACTTATCAACATGAAGGCTAGGCCCCTTCCACTCTTCCATTCATGTATCCTGAGATGATCGACAATGACACACCTACCATCAACGTTGTTCAATGTCGATGATGAATCCATACTCACCTACCTTAGTGCGGAAGACTCATATATTCATCACTCATTACCCTCTCGAGACACAAATAATGTTGAATGAATCAACTATCGAGATCAACATTCATACTCAAGATGACCCACACATCCTAAAGATCGGACAATCTTTAGATCTTCTTTGAACAGAAGCCATTACTTCTTTTCTCTCGAGATCATAACCACACTTTCACTTGGTCTTAGTCATACATGCCTGGTATTGACCCCACCATAGTGGTCCACAATATCATAACCATTCCTGATGCCAAACCTGTCAAACAAAAGTTGAGGAAAATGCACCTCGCATTACTCTTCTCGTTAAATAAGAACTTCAACATCTTTTTCCATTTCCTTCATCTTACCCATTGATTATCCTCATTAGATTTCTAACATTGTCCATGTTACTAAAGCAACAGGGGAATTTGCATTTGCATGAACTTCCATGACCTCAACCTCACCTCGCCCAAAAGATGACTTTCCTTGCTCGGTATTGATCAATCAAGTTGACCTCATCTCTGGTCATGAGATGCTCTCACTCGTAATGGTTTCTCGGGCTATAAAAAATTTTGCTTGCCCCAAAATATCAACACAAGACCGCATTCATTAGCCCTTGGGGTACCTTTTGCTATTAAGTCATGCCTTTTTGCCTTAAAAATGCCGGTGCTACATATCAACATGCTATGAATTACATCTTCCATGATATCATGCATCACATATTAGAAGATTACATGGATGATCTCTTGGCCAAATCTAAACATTATACCAAGCACCTCGCCATCCTCAAAACCATCTTTGACCGCCTCATTAAATATTACGTCTTCCTTCAACCTAAAAAGTGCGTCTTTACTGGTTCTCTCAGGAAAACTCCTGGGATTTATTATTTCCTTCATGGTATAGAAGTTGACCCTACTAAAGTCAAGGCCATTTTGGAAATGCCTCCACCCACTAACCTCAAACAACTCTGTAGCCTGCAAGGTAAATTGTAGTCCATTCACCATTTCATTTCACAATTATTTGATCGGTGTCAACCATTTCATCATCTTCTTAGGAAGGATGTCTCCTTTAAATGGGATGATGACTGTCACAAAGATTTTGAGGCCCTAAACTATACCTTCTCCAACCACTCATACTCATTCCACCTAAGTATGATCACCATTTTTACCTATACATATCAGCCACCGATCATTCCTTGGGAGCCATACTCACTCATTGCGATGAACAACACAGGGTGAAGGTAGTTTATTACATAAGTCATACTATTTTGGACTATGAAACTCGATACAACCATCCAGAAAAGCTTTTCTTAGCCTTAGTTTTCGTTGCCACCAAACTCCACCATTACGTACTCAACCACAAAACCTATTTCATGACCAACACCGATCCCTTACACTTCATGTACGCCAAACCTTATGAAAATCAAGTGCCACATGATGGCTTATGCTTTTAGCTGATTTTGACCTCAAATTCATTCACCAAAAGTCCATCAAGGGCCAAGGCTATCACTGACCAACTGGCTGACGCACCTATTTCTGGGGACCAACCTTCTAATTTTGACTTTCTGATGAGTCAATTGCTACTCTTTCCCTAGATGACCCCCTTACCAAATGACACTTTGTTATTTGATGGTTCTAAGTGTTAGTGTGGGGGCATGGCTGGTGTTATCCTCATTCCTCTGGATGGAGAACCCATGCCTTTTTATTTCAAACTAGACTTTGAATGCACCAACAATATTTATGAGTACGAAGTTCTCATACTAGGTCTCCAGCCGCCAATGCCCTAGATGTAAAATCAATCCACATCTTTGGTGATTCACAATTGGTCATAAACCAAGTCAATGGTATGTACCAATGTTGTAATGAGATACTCTAAAAGTATAAACATCACATAGACATACTTTTGACCACCTTTGATCATTACACCCTTCAAACCATCCCATGTTCAACCAACAAATTTGCTGATACCATGGCCTTCTTAGCTTCCCAAATACTTGCTTCCCCTGCCGATTCCAAAATATTTGTCACCGTACAATGCCTCCATTCACCTTCTTATTTACCTCATGATGTTTACTCAATCGGAAATGACACCCTTGACCCGAGTGACCTTTGGTATAAAAAATAATCTAAATACCTTTCCCTCTCCATCTTACCTCCCGATCTCACCCGTAATGAACAACGCACCTTCCTTAAAAATGTCTCTCATTTCATTATCCCTGGGGAATCCTCTATAAGTGTGGCTTTGATGGTATTATCTTACAATGCCTCACAAGTTATGAAACTCCTTATACCATTAAGGAGGTTCATGATGGCATATGTGGAGGTCACTTTAGTGGCCTTGTTGTTGCTAAGCGTATTCTTTACCTAGGCTACTCTTTAATCAACCCTAAACCATGATTATTGCATGACTATGTCAAACACTGTGTGAAATATCAACAACACTTCAAGCTTCATTATACACCCAAATCATGCCTTACAGTCACTCGTGACCTTTGGCCCTTCTCTTAATGGGGTTTGGATCTTGTTGGAGAAATAAATCCTCATTCTTCCCAATGTCATCAATGGATCATAACTACTATCAAATACTACACAAAGTGGGTGGAAGCCATACCACTCATCTCCATGAAAGTTGAGAAAATAGGTGGGTTCATTAACCACCACATCATTTTCACTTTGGTGTACCTCATCGCCTCATCACTTACAATGGAAAACAATTAAAAAAACACTAAATTTTTTTATGATGCCTTTGGCATTCACTTAGTTTCTCATCACCTTATTACCCACAAACCAACGGTCATGCCGAATCCACTAACAAAACCCTCAACAAAATTCTCATGAAAGTGGTTGACCAGTCTTTGGGAAGGATTGGCATACACACGTTTCTTTTACCCTATGGGCATACCACACTAGTATTCACACTTCCACTATAGTCACACCCTATTCTCTGGTCTACGGTACCGAGGCTGTTCTACCTCTCGAAGTCTAGATCCCCTCACTCTACATTTCTCTCCATGACATGCTTACTGATGATGAATTTTGTCGGGACCGCTTAACAACTATAGTTATTAGATGAACGTCATCTTAATGCTCGATCACCTTCAAGTTTACCAACAACGTACAAATGTGCTTATGACAAATGTGTTTATGAATGAACCTTCCAAGTTGGTGACCTTGTCTTGAAAGAAAATCAACACGTAACCGAAATAGAATAAAGAACATGGGGAAAATTCACTCCTAATTGGCTTGGACCATACATCATAACTCATACCTATGGATCGGGTGCCTATTGTTTTTCCTCACTTGAGGGTAAACCCAAACCTGAGCCCCTTAACGCATTACATCTTTGACCATTCTATTGTTGACTCGTTATCCTACCTCACCCTTTGTCTCTTTACTGACCTCATCCCTTGAGCACTATCCACTTCATACACCTCCCTAATGATTAAACAAGAATCATGTGAGTACTCGTCACTTGTTATCCTCTCTTGAATATGTGTACCATGACACTACACATAGCATGATTCTCATGGATAATTTTCATCTATCTTTGGATGAGATCCTATGGTCATTCCACCTTGCCTTTTGAACAAGATTTCTATCCTCCACCTTGGTCTTGTCCATGATTTCAAAGACCTCCAATGGGACCACACTCCTTGAGTCAAAATTCTAATAATAAAGATGACTCTCTCAAAAGGACATATTCTTCTCGACCAAATTGCTATAATAAATAGACTCGCTCCCTCGAAGGACAGGTTATGTGAAGCTTTCAAAATAAAAATAAAAATGAGAGAAACCAAAGCTTCTGCATCGATCACTTCATGAAGACCTCAAGGAGTACCATATTATTTATACCATATAGAATTCTCACATCGATCGGTCTATTAAAACAAAAATACTTTTAGTCATGGACTTGCCCATTGTGACCTTGGACCTCTTGCCCAAAAGACCTGTCACTCACAACATATACAATTAACTATCTTTCACCCACCTTACCATTTCCACTTTCATTTCCTAAATCGCCTCAAGGGACATCTTGGAATTTTGACATTTGGTGATCCTATGACTACTTTCACCATAGAATAGTTAATCATGCAATACCTTTCGGGTCTTATGTTCACCACCCCCTTCAAGGTATGATCTACTCGGTATGATCCTACCCAATCAGTTGGCTTTATTGCCCCCTCTTATCTTTTAACCATCTTTGTTTACATTTTGATTACCTTATACAGGACTTGGTCCTCAACACTTACCTTTGGGGTTATCCTCCCCTTTCACCATAATCGCCTTCACCTGCAATATTTTACCTATCATCTACCCACACCTATTAAACCTAAACCCACTACATGCCCACAACCCTACCAACTCATTCTCATATTCTTCCCTAGCTCATGGGAGAACTACATTGGCCTGAGGTCCCTTTTCGCCGGGACTATGTAGGTAGCACTTCGAGGGCATGGGGCCCTTGGAGGCTAGCTCAGCCATTCTCTACCCTAAAAATTCCTCAACCATGCCTAACTCACCATTTACCCCACATCTCACTTAGTTCCCCTTTTCTAACAAAATTGGAAATTTAATCCACATACATTACAAGTTGCTTACCATAGCATATATTTATTACACCTACCATCCCTCTATCATCACTATGCATCGATTATATAATATTTCACATATGACCCATACTATCATACATTGCAAACAAAAATGAATTATAAACTAACTTTGACTCGATCCATGCTTAAATCGACGCGACTCGATCCATGCCTATAACCTGACTTGATCCATGCCTAAACCAACTTTGACTCAACCATGCCTATAACTCCGACTCAATCTATGCCTATAACTTGACTTGATCCATGCCTAAACTGACCTAACTCCATCATGCCTAACTCACCTAATTTCCATCCATATCAAAATAACACATCCATATCTCATTTAACACAAGCCATAAAACCGATATCTCATAAACACATTAACACATCACCAAATACCATGAATCTCATCATATAAATCAATAATGTGTATGTCAAAATACATGCTCACATCATGGCCATTGTCTCAAACATGTTGACACACTGCCGATATATAATACAAAATGTCATTGGACACGCAAGCCGGTCTCATATATACACAAACAATGAATGAATCAATATAAAAAATATTTAGCACGTAGGCTAGTATATGCTCAAAATATACAACAAAATCACTTGTACATCCTCACTATCTTCGGCATGCAGGACAACATATATATAAAAATAATCACTACTATACATCAAAATTAGGGTGGCCGCATATCAGACATCTTGCCGGATGTCCTCCATCTCTGTGTCCCCTACACCCTTGGCCTCCTATGCCCTTCCGGCACATCACCTCACTTTGGTCGTTGTGTGCTAGTGGCCTTGCCCTGATCGAGCCTCGGAGCTCGCTACCCTCCTGTGCTCTCCACACTATGTGTGCGGGATCTCGTCCTCTCACCTTTGGACGCCTATTGTTCCACACTGTACTCTATATAAGAGAGAAGTCTATCCCGGTGAGCCATGAGCTAGTCATGATAGTATTGTGCCTCACCTAGGGCATCCCATAGCTTGGATATAGGCATAGTCTATGGTGGTCCCATAGGTCTCGACCCTTGTATCTTACTGCGTCGGCCTATGAATCTGGGACTAGCTCCTGGACTGTGGTGGTGCCCCTTGCCCCGGTGCTTATGGTGGTGCCCCTGTCCTTGTGCCTATATTTGGGCTTGTAAAAGAAACCCAATTTGTGCCTAGGCTATGGACAAATGGCCCTATAATCCTACCACCTGAGCCTGTAGGGCTGCCACTTGACCATCTTTGTCCCCATCTCCTCCATCTCCTCCACCCTCTCCCTCTGCCATCTAGGCCTTTAGACTAGCCACCTGTACTCATAGGTCCACTACCTCTACCTCGACCCCTCCAAATTGTGTCTTTAGTATACCTATCTACGTGATTAGTGTTCTTTACCTACCCCTGTAGGGTGTCTCTCTACACTGTCACGGTAGCTAAATAAATGGCTGCCCAAGTCTAGGTGGTATGGCTCAGTAACTTAGCCGCCCACCACTACCTCACCTGTACCTATCTGTACATTTGGCGTCATCAATCCATTAATCCACTAGCTACTCCTCCTCTCATCTAGGTACTATAGGTTATGGTAGAGGGAGAGGCCTCTCCACATCATCTCTCCGATACTTGTGGGAAGGGCGGAGGAATATCCTGTCTGGCTTTGAACTACCGTTCGACCCATCGATTGGGATCATCTCAACCTCCCGGTGTAGTGACCCTCTATCCACCTCTCTAGCTAGAGCTCGATAGCTCCTCGTGCATGTTCCTATATGAGGGGAATCCCACATATGGCCTCCAGACTAATGTCCACTCTAAACAACCCTCCAAAATTAGCAAAAATGGGCCACATCATATTTTGAATTATATGACCTCCACTCTCCTGCAACCAACACCAATCTCCTATATTCTAGCCACACACATCTCGGTGGGAATGCATCTTCTCGGGGCATCCCTATAGGTCAAACGCAAACTATGCACTCGTAGGCCTAGTAGTGTAGTATAAATGTACAACATAGGCTAAACCTACGCAGCCACCCATATGCCCACAACTCTTTGTATAGCTGCACCAAAAATGCTAGTGCCCAGGAAAACCATGTCTCGTGCACCATCATATTATGGAGCACCCATCAGTGAGCGGGAAAGCATCCACCCTCTGCATCAGGAAGTTCATAGCAGCACACTACCTCTATCAATAAAACTACTAGCCTCGTCTCATCCGGACGGGCTAGGTACATCTTGCCATAGCTCAGACTAGCACTATAGAAGCTTAGCTCTGCCGCCCCCTCACCAAATATGGTCCTGATTAGCTCCTCTGAGGCCTCAGAGGAGATAGAGTACACCTGGGCCCCCAATAAGGGTAACCTCAGAATCTTAAACATGTCTTCCCGGGGTGATGGTCATCTCACCCATTGGAAGGTGGCACGTGTTAGTCACGAAGTCCCTTCTATCGATGAGCACGACCATCAAACTAGGCTACCGAACAACATGTCGGTAGTGCCAAATACCACTCAGGCCCACTACCTCCATGTGCTGCAGCTCCAACGGGCTCGCTAGGATGCTTAATGTCACCAATAATGGCAAAACCTTGTCCCACATATGTAGTTGTGACCTCCCCTACATCCAATCTAAAGCACAACATTAATCTACCTTTACCATGACCATATTCATCACTTATCATTACCCACCACCCTATTTTTACCTTACCCATCTCAACCACCTAACCTACATCATTTTTGGACCCTTTTACCTAAAATCTTGACTAGTGCCGGTTCATCCTAACCAAATTTGGTCACTCTTAAACCAGCATCGACCACTGTCCGGTGACGATACTGGTTCCACTTGATCTGACCATGGTTACCACGTAACTGACATCTGTCACACTGTTAGGTGATCGATCCTGCCTTCTACCCGATGGATGCCGACCAACCTTGATCGATGCCTATCACTATCGTGTAAAAGCCGTGACTTCCTAAACCCCCTTTTTGTAAACCCTCCCACCTATCCCTTTTACCCCACCTACACCGATCTACACTACCCCAAAACCCGTACCCACCCCACCTATCAAATTTCCTAACCCTCCCCCTTTTTTCCCATTTTCCCCATACCCGATTTAACTTTTTTTTCCCACCCACAAAATACACAAACCCACCCAAATCCATAGATAAACAACTCTTACACCATATACTATATCTAATTAACATTAAAGCGTTAGGCGCTTACCTTGTCGCATTACCACCGTCTCGGTGGCACGTCTGCCACTATGCCGGTGGTCCACCCGATCCATCTCCTACCTCTACCATCACCGAATATCTACCCAAACTCTTCGACCAATCAAATCCCTCACAAAGATCTCGTGGACCCATTACTCACCAACCCAACCACCATTAACTCACAATGCCAGCTCATTGTCCGTTTCCTTCGGATGCTTTTCTCACTTTTCTCTCTTTTTTGTCCTTTCTTCACTTCGTAATTCACAAATGAATATTAAAAACATGGATTTTTATTTTTATACAAAACCCAACCTAATCGACATTAGTTCCCCTTGACTATCGATTATTGTGCCCTACCTAACCGTCATCGGTTTTCCTTTACCGCGTCGATTATCCATGATCACCATTGGTCACCTTTACCTACACATTGCCCCTACTTTGCCATTTTACCTGACCCTTTACCTTGCTCCTTTACGCCTTACACCCTTTACCCAACCCATAACCTTACCCTTCTTGGCCTCCTCATTTACTACCTCCATTTGTCCTCCTTTGGGGACTCATTATTTTACCCCTACCTTGGCCTTACCCGTGCCGCACCCTAGATATTTAGACTTGGACCATCACTAGTGACCTTTGACCTCATGTGTTTTCTATACCTTGCAAAGCCTCACATTACCTATGTTGATTGACCTAATGACCTTACCTAGCCTATTGTCGTGACCATTTATCCTGACCCTACCTTTGGTGTATCGAAACATACCTAAACATTCTTGCACCTAACCTACGTTGTGTTTCCTAACCTTATCCTATACCTTGGATACCAGATTCACTTCAACCTTGTTTGGATAAACCTATTGACCTTAGACAATGTAGAGTTTGCTTGCTCTTCAACCCGGTAGTGTGCTGCAGTTTATACATGTGCGTGCATTTGACTATTGCTACCTTTGACCCTGACCCATTACCTAGACCACTTGAGTAGACATTTCACCCCTTTTCCCTTGTACCCATTTACCTTTTATCAAACCACTCACCACTTTAGCTTGCTACCTCGTCAATTCCTGGTTTGAGGGGGATCACCTTCACCCTCACATGGGGCAACCACATCTTATTTTTGTTAGCATCTCTTACCAATACAAGCTACATAACAAATAGGGGAAAAATGTAGACACTAAAATTAGGTCACACTCCCCTTTCGTCCCTCAACAAATAAACACCCTTCATTACATTTACCTAGTCATGACCCCCTTCACCCCACTAATATTAATTTAATTTAATTAATGCATTATCCTCACTATATTTATTATTTAAATATCTTATTTAAATAATATCTACACATACAGTTCACTTAGACACCTCACCAAGCTAACTCAACCCAAGACCTATTCTTAGCAAGTTCCCATAACTAACTAAGACTTCCCCAAACCCTAAAAATCAATGTCCACATTCCCTCTAACCACATTCTCACATGCTCACAAGAAGTTTCAAGTCTAATCAATGGGATAATGACATGATATCCAAGAAAATCGGGAGGATCTCCCTAAGTTTAGTAAACCTATAAAATCTTACCTTGATCGACGTCGGTTACCCCTAACCGTCACTAGGTTAAGATAGACCACCGTCGCTACCCCTTTTAACCCAAAAAAACCTTATTCTCAATTGGAATTTGGAAGAAAGAAATTTGATGAGCAAGAACACATCTTAGAGAGATAATGCATCTTTAGAGATCTAATTCCAGTGAAAACTCACATCCAAGGAAGGAGATTGAGCATCTTCTCTTACACAGCCATCCCAACCATGGTTTGATCTATCCAAGCAAAGAGGAGTGTGCATGGAGCCCATGTAGAAGCTTTTCTTCATTTGGTGATCACTTGTAGCCTTCAAACCCATCATTAGGACCTCCATCCTTTATATATAGACCTTCAGAATGAAATCCAAGTAAGTATAACATCATACTTCTCTCTGGTTTATTTCATTTCACCATTATTTTATCAACCATTGTTTATCTTGCTCCTTATGGACCTTCTCCAACATTTTCACCTCCACAGACTCATTAAAACCTCACAAAATCCTACTCCAGGTCACCGAATACCTCATCCCAACCAACCAAAATCCTTTTTACAAAAAGAAAGATACCAAAACCACTGCTTACGTGACATTTCTAGATCTCACAAGAATGCGCCAAGCTGGTTATACCTAACCATGGTTGGTCACCCTTGACTAACGTTGGTCTCTGTGTTTTCCCACACAACCTTAAATAGAGACCTACCCACCTAATTTTACATCACCCTCACTCACAAGTGACCTACCTGAGACCTTTATCAGACTTGCAGAGGCCCAAAACCAATCATTTGACCTTTGGATTCTATTCTATCTTGGCCATTAGATTAGATCTATTTTCTTATTGTGTTTTAAGTGAGGTACCTAAATCATTTTAAAATAACAATAGGATTTACTTTGTTTACAACATTAATTTTTTAAAATAGTGGACTGATAGCCATCTAGGAAGTATCATACTTCCCGGATCTAGCTTACACTAGGCAGTTCACTACCCATATTGTTTAATTCCTTCTGGTGGTCTTGTTTTCATTACAGGTAGTTCCTCCTAGCCAAAAGGAAGCTCTCACGATTAGCTATGGATTCGGAAGTCATACGCACACAACAAACCATCAACTAACATTTGAACAGGTATTCCTCCTACACCCGTTACCCTATCTGTTTCATCAACACTTCAAAGAAACAATATAAGAAAAAGGTGAAACAATAAGAAGACAAGATGGCATAATGCTACGAATCCACTTTGATTACACCAAGGGCCATAAAATGATGAAAAACATGAAATGGAAAGTAATAGGCCTTGGCCCACAAGGACATGGTGTTCTTAAACCTATGAATATCAAGTCTAATCTTTACACATGTGGTCTAGGATATGAGACATATGAAAAGAGACCTATAGTCTTTGATGTATTACCGAGTGATGAGGACTCAAATTCTAAAGTTGAGACTACTTCCACACATAGCCTCCTCGAAGACTTACCCGAGAATAAATTTTTCCTTGAATACTTATCCATTTAAACTTGTAATGTTTTTTATCCTTCCCTCATTGATCGGGACCAATGGTGACATATTTCCATCGACCTCTGTGCAAGTGTTTGTTTCTAACTAATGCTAAATATGAATGGAAGACTAACACCTAAATAGTCTTGATTAGCAAGAATTAAACAAACATTCTAAGCACCATCATGATAAGAATTAGTAAAGGGTTAGATGCTAACATTTATCAATAAAAATATGAAATTAATAATGTTAAGTATCTAGATGACCTCTATTCTTTAACAACATGCAAATGAAAGAACCTAGGTAGGTTCCATGGCTATCAAAAACAATTGTCCTTAATGTTCCAAGAACCTAGGAATGGGGGCTAATCAAAGTTGGGCTACAAGACCCTTTTGACACCTCCCATATGACCCAAGCACTTTAAGAAAGAGGCTTAACTCTTCAAGATGATGAACTCTCAAGAGGACAAAGTGCAAGCTCTTAGTCTTTTTGCTATATGCTTTGCATTTTCTCTCTTAAGGAGTTTAGGTGTAAGTAAAAAGGTAGGTGGAGGGATCTTTATATAGCCCAAAGGATAAAGGATTCAACACATCCTCATGAATGTGGGATAAAGGTAAAACATGATTAGGAATGGATAAGGTTGCTTTATTAAAGGTAACCTTACTTTAGAAGGGTTTAATTTATGTTTAGCAAGTCATGGGAGTTGGGGGGTGTTTTAATTAATCAAAGGTGATTAACTAATAGGTAGGTGTAAGCTTATAGAATCCAATTAGAAGAATATTAGTGTGATTTAGGCTATTGTGAGGGGATTAAATCAATTAAATATTGATTTACTAGTTAAATGAAGGGGAAGACTAATTAATTAATAATAATTAATTAATCTAGATAGAAGAGGTGATTTAATTAATGGAAGGTCGTTAATTAGGTTGTTAGCTGGATAGGTGACTTAATCAATTAGCGTATTGTAATTAATTAATGAAAATAAGAGGGAATATGAGTGCTTTTGATGATATGTCGTCGATTTGTGAGAAAGGGGATAATTAGTGCAATTTAAGTATTTAAATTGCTTGGGTGTAATTATAGGTGTCTACATTTGCCCCTCTTTGGGGTGGCGTAAGTGATGTCACTTCAAAGATAGTAGACGAGAAGAAATTTTTTGAAGGGATAGAAGAAAAATTAGTAGGAGGGAGAGATGCCCCCTCGAGTGTCGATGGGGTGATGAAAGAAGCCGATCGACGATCGAAAAAGGTGAGATATAGATAGAAGAATGGGAGGAGGTAGGATGCCCCGATGAGAGAGAAAATTAGGGGTGAAAGGGAAGTGAAGTAGAAGAAATGAGGAAGAGGGGAGAGAAGAGCTTAGCCTCTAGCCACTTATTTATTTGGAACAAATTTGATGTCATCATATTGCATAGGAACTACATCATTGGCCCTTATTAAAAATATAAGCATATGACAAAGTTAGAATGACATGAAAAGCCATACTACTAACAATTTTCCATTGCTAAAAGTACCAACTCCATGCAACATACAAAAATGTAATGCAATACGAGAAGGAAACAAGCTCATCTAATAGGAAAAACAAGTACGAACACACATATTCAAACCAACAATGATCAAGATAGTTGTATAAATGTTTTATTATCGAGTGTTGAAGAGATCCAAAAGTTTGTGATTGATGAAAAGGGTTAAAAATGATGCCCTAAGTAAGGATACATGTAAGGGGAATTGAAAATGGACACAGGGTCCATGAAAAGCATTTGTGCGCAACGAAACAACACCAGGCAACCAAAAGTGCCCCAGAGTATAGACATAGACGAAGCAAGCAACTAGCTTTTGTGAATGGTTGTGAATCTGGTGATCCAAGAGTTGTATTAATTGGGGAAGATGTGAGACAAACCAATAGGATATAGAGAAAATACCATGCACAAGACACAAGTTTTAGTTTGTAAGAAGCAAGTTACCATTTTGTAGGGTTTTTACTTTTTAGGAATTTTTGAATTTTTTTCCTTGTTTTTAGATTTTTTGATATTTTAAGTGTTTATATTGTTTTGGCTTACTAAACCATGGTAAAAAATAGAAGAAAGGAAAAGAAGAAAATGAAGGGCCTAAGGGCAATAAAAGTGCTCGAGGTGGAAGAAAGGAGAAATAAAGGACAAATAATGTCCTTGTTTAGTGGAAAAATTAAGAAAAAAATTATTTGAAAAAATATTATTTACGAGAGTGTGCGAAGAATAAAAATCACCAGGAGCAATAAAATTGTGCAGGGAGAAGAAAGGAGTATTGGACAAAAATTCCCTAATATGGTGAAAAAGAAGAGAAAAATAATTATTTTAATAAAAATAATTATTACACAATGAAACGAGAGGAGAAAATGGTGATCAAACGGGTTTCCCACCATCTAACAGTGAAAAACAAGTTAATATACCCCTAAGGGGGTAAAAACATTGCAACTTGATTCGGTTTAACCACTTAGTTTAGAAAATTTACCGTGAGGCTCGACACTCGAAGAGATGGTGATCACATGAGACCATTTGAGGCATGCTTTGACATAGTCAGGGGTACACAGAGGCACGCGGACGAGGGGCCATTTGTGAGTATCACAACCTTGCTCTTAAATTTTAGTCATTAATGCATTAATTAGGGTAATTAGGCATAGAAAACATGTAGGTACACTTGCACATAGGTGCAGGGTGTGGGTTAGAGCGTGCATGCGCCACTTTGGGGGCGCGGGCATCCGTTAAGGGTGCGGAGCACTAGGGCTATGCACACACAAGCACAATCAAAATTACCTACATACACACGTGTATGCACACACATGAGCACACTTGAGCACACACACACACATTGGGAAAGGGGTGCATGAAAAAAGTGTGGTGCAGGCATGGGTAGGTAAGCACACACAAGCAGAAGTGCACACATACACGCACAAGCACCAATTAGGTGGCGCACATGCCAAAAAGAGTGCGCAGGCACCCAAAAGAGGCGCACATGCCGAAAAAATTTTTGCACAAGCATAGGTGCTAGAAACATAGCACACACACCCAAAAGGGTGCACAGGCACCCTAGATAGGAAGAAAAAGAGAGGAAAGTGTCCAAAAATGTGACACTTAGAAGAATTTTTAGGATTTTGGGTTAACCCTAAAAAAATAGAGATAGATTTTTAGATGAAATGCTAGAAACTAACGAGTGGCATGTGATTTTACGAGAGGCATTTACTAGTGTTGCAGACGTGGGAGCATCACTCTCGGATTGCCGAGTTAGAGGGTAGCATGCATCTTTGGTGCAACCGCCAAGAGATGGCTGTATTCTTCGAGGCGGTGGGGCTAGGCCCGTAGCTCGGATTCCCTCTATTGTCTTAGATCACGACATCCTGAATATGCTTGCTAAGTGATGGCATAATGAGAGCCAGTGTTTTAGAGTGTTTTCTCGAAACAATTTTCTATTGTTTTTGTGTTTTCTCGAAACAATTTTCTATTGTTTTTGTGTTTTCTGATGGTTTCCAAAGCTATGTGTAGGTAACCAAGAAAGTGTGGATGCCCCCAGTGTTAGGTGGGGAATATACAAGGGTAGAAGCCACACATTTATGAACAAGAAGGTGAATTTGTTGAGTTACCCCCAGCATAAGATGGGAAATAATGAAAGACCACATCCCTCACAGACAAATAGAAGAAGGCAAAGCCGGATTAAGGCTAGACAAAATGGTGTACACAAGGAAACTTGGAAGCAGAACCAAGTCCAGGCCAAAGACAACTACCCTTCTAATATAGAATGCTTGCGAACAACGAATCCTCCTGAGGCACCGGAAACCGGTTTCACCCAAGGACTTGTCCAAAGTGCCACAATTGTGTGGTTTTCACTAGTGGATGACCTGTTTTCTCTTTTTCTTTTTCTGAATTTGTTTGATTTTTTTATATTTTTTATTTTTATGACTTCCCTATGCCATGTTTAGGCATAAAATCTCTTAAGATGCATGGTGTTCATGGGTTCCTAGAGCTTGTCACCATTGGGGTGAGCTAACTTGTAAGCCCACGTGGCATACTTGCAACTATGACATAGGGTCCTAACCAAAGGGGGTTCAAACTTCCCTTTCTTTTCTTGCTCTCTGCTCGGTGTTGAACTAGTTCTCCTTCATGACTAAATCACCAACCTTAAACTAACGAGGGATGATTCTCTTGTTATAGTTTCTAGAGAATCTGTGTTGATATACTTTTAGGTGATTAAGAGTGCAAATGCACCTCTCATCCAGTAGTTCTAACTCAGTCAACCTTGCCACTCGATAATCTTCATCCTTATCCAGATAGTCTCAAAGAGAGATCCTCAGGGATGGAAGTTCAATCTCTAAGGGGATGATAGATTCTATCCCAAACACTAGGGAATATGGTGTCACACCTGTTGGGGTATGAATGGATGTTCGGTAAGCCCACAGGGATGGATGAATTTGTAGGTGCCAATTGTGACCTATTTTGCTAACCATCTTTTCCATTATCCCCACTAAAGTCTTATTTTTTGCCTCATATTGTCCATTACCTTAAGTGTAATATGGTGTGGACCATTTTAATTTGATTTAGAACCATTGGCAAAGGCTTTTCACGCTTTTATTCTCGAATGACTTCCCATTATTTGTAACAATGGCTATTGCAGGAATGCCATACCGAAAAAAATAATATGATTCATGATGAATTTATAAATTTTTTTCTCCCTGTAACATAGGTTAACGGGATGGCCTCCACCCATTTTGTAAAATATTTAGTGGCTATGATGATATGTGTATGGCCATCGAAGAGGTAGGAGTAAAGTTCCCTATTAAATCGAGTCCCCACTTAGAGAATGGCCATGGGGTAGTGATTGGTTGTAATGGCTATGATGGAGCATGGATAAAATTTCCATACTTTTGGTAAAGCACACATTTTCTAACATAATTGAAACAATCGATTCCATGGTAGGCCAATAGTAACCTACTCTCAACAATTTCTTAGCCAAGACCATTACTTTGTATGCACTCATGCACTCCTTACCCTGTACTTCCTTGATTGGTTGGATTGACTCCATCACATCCAGATAATGTAACAATTTCTCATCGTAGCCATGATGATAAAGTGTACCTCTGAAAGGGTGTATCTTGGGCTATTTGGCAAATTAGGCTTTGATTTTTAGAGTGGGAGATATTAGGAGGGAATGTGTTGTCCTTAAGATAGGTGAAAATGGGTTCAAACCATGGTGAATGGGGACCAACAACCTCACAATCCGAGCAAGATTCTGGCATGTCATATGTGGGATGGCATATATTTTCTATGAAGAATGGCATATCATTGTTCCCTAGTGGAATACAAAGCATAGATCCCACCGTTTCCATAGCATCCGCTGATTTGTTCTATGGTCTTGGGATCTGCTCAAAGGTGATGTACACAAAATAATACTTTAGAGTTTCTACTAAATTTTTGTAAGGTATGAGTTTGTCATCCTTAACCTTATACTCATCATTAACTTGTTTAATGATTAACTGTGAATCACCTACAACCTTAACATGATGAATATTCCACTTGATGGCCAGCTTCATCCCTACAATGAGTGCTTCATACTCTACAATGTTGTTCATGTAAGGGAAGGCCAAGCGGAAAGCCTACGGTATAGGATAACCCGAAGGAGTAATAAGGACCACTCCTACACTTGAACCATGAAACATAAAAGATCCATCAAAATGTATCTGCCATATGACATATTATTCAATGTAGAGCAAAGAGGCTTCTGGCAGTTCTAGACTTAAAGGCTCTGTGCTTTACAAAGGTGCTTCCCTGCTTTGCCGATTGATCTGCAAGTACTTGTCCTTTAACTGATTTTTGATGCATAAATTCTATATCAAACTCACTAAGTAGAATGATCCAATTATCCATTCTACCTATAAGGGCAGGTTTGGACAACAAATACTTGAGTGGGTCGACCTTCGATATGAGCTTGGTCTTAGTATTCAGCAGGTAATGGTGAAGTTTTTGAAAGGTAAAAACAATGGCCAAACAAGCCTTTTCAATCTAAGGATAATTAAGTTCATAGGCAATGAGGGTGCGACTCAGATAGTACACCACTTTCTCCTTATGGTTAATGTCATATTGGGTGAGTAGCACACCAATAGCGTATTGTGTAGTGGAAATATAGAGCAAAAGTGGTTCTCCCGAGTAGGAGGCATGAGAACAGGTGGATTGGCCAGGTACTATTTAAGCAAAGCAAAGGCTTGTTGTTGCTTAGGTCCCTAGATGAAAGCGATGTCATTTTTAAGAAAATGGGTGAATGAGTGACATTTATCTACAAGCTGTGAGATAAAGCGGTGAATGGCTTGAATTTTCCCCTGTAAGCTACGCAATTGCTTGATATTTTCAAGTGGAGGCATTTTAGTGATGGCAGACACTTTAGCAGGGTCTACCTCAATGCCTCGTCTTGACACAATGAAGCCCAATAATTTCCCTGATAGCACCTTGAAGACACAATTCTTGGGATTCAACTTGACTTTTTATACCTGTAGGTGTTTAAATATACGCCGTAAAATGATTGGATGATCCTCTCTTGTTTTGGACTTTCCCAAGATGTCGTCGACGTAGTCTTCCATGATGTCATGAATCATATCATGAAAGATTACTGTCATGGCCCGTTGATAAGTTGCTCCTGCATTCTTAAGGCCAAATGGCATCACCTGATAGCAGAAGGTGCCCCAAGGAGTTGTGAAAGCTATTTTGTGTTGGTCCTCCTCAGCGATTTTAATCTGATTATAACCCGAAAAGCCATCCATGAGCGATAACATTTCATATCCTATTGTTGAGTCAACAATCATATCAATGTTGGGTAATAGAAATTCATCTTTAGGGCAAGCCTTATTGATGTCTCTAAAATCCATACAGATTCGGATACCGATAGGTTTCTTCTGGACAGGAACAATGTTCGATATCCATTCAGAATAGTCAATTGGTCGGATGAATCCTGTTGCAAGCAACCTTTCCAACTCTTCCTTAACCAACAAGGCCACTCTTGGATGCATCTTTCAGAGTTTTTGTTTGATAGGCTTGGCGTCTATGTGCATAACCAGGTTGTGCACAACCAAATTTGGATATAGGCCGGGCATGTCTTTGTAAGACCATGCAAACACATCAATGAACTCATGTGACAACATAGTGAACATCTTTTGTTATCTAGTGAGACCGATGCCCCCAGCTTTTACTATCTTAGGATCTTCTTCGGTACAATATCGACATCAATGGTTTCTTTGACTAACAATTTCAATAAATCCTCCATACACGTAGGATAAGGAGGAAGGTTGAGATCTTCATCCAAGGATGTCTCCATGAGATTTTGATACTTGGCGTGGTCACTTTGTTTGTCCTTTGATTTCCTTATTTGTTTGTCAGCTAGTGCCTCAAAGAGGTTTTCACTGTGTGACTTGGACTTCAATTTTTGCTGAGGCTTTTCTTTAGAACTTTTACTCTTTCTTTTCTTCAAATTTTGCTGACCACGAAGTTCAGCCTCCTCACCGAAGTAGGCACAGGTGTCTAAGTCAATAGAGAAACCTTTCTTATGATATCCAATGGGGATTGTATCCCTTATACCCATAAACTATGCAATAGCCTCATCATTCTCAAATAAATCTAGTGGCACGTGAAATTTTTGGTCCCATTCAACAAGGGAAGGGTATACAAGGTTAAGGGTTGGTTCAATGGGGGTGATGGTCAGGACAACGTTATTCATGAAAAGGTTCATGGAGGCTAGATCCTCATATTGGCTACAATGGGAATCCGTATCACTATCTAGGTAATTAGAGCTATCATCATGCTCAGAATAAGTCACATCTTGATCATTGGGGTGCACTCCATAAGGATGAATCCCGATGCCGTATCTTTCTATTTTGAAATGTGGAAGAGGGACTGGTTCTCTTTGTCCTTGTTCATTCCTCCCACATCCTAGGCCTTTGTAGCCCATGGAGTACATCATTCTGCTAGATTTTTCATATTCCGGGGTTTGATAATAGGATGGTTGAGTGTCCTCAGGGACCCAAGTAGTAGGTGGATCAAGTAATTTCTCCTCAGCTAACAAGCCTCCAGTAGGAATGACCCAATAGTGTGTTCTTCTCTAGGTCTCCTAAAGTGGTAGTTGGGTCGACCTCTAGTCTTGGGTGACAAAGAGAGATCTGACACCAAGAGTGCTTGTTGTACATTATACTCCCCATAGCCATATTCCAAGATTTTCATCTCCCATGAATCAAATGGAGATGTTGAAGTAGATGCCCCATGAGTGCAAGAACTAAGTGAATCTAAATCCACGTAGGATTCCATAGCCTCAGACTGGAGTGGAACGACTATATCTACAGAGGGACATGCATATGTACCCTTTCGTGTAAAGCTATTGAGAGCTCTACAATGAGAAAAGGGCTCTGAATCTCCTGGTATTGTTATCGTATGTCCCTCATGCTTCAACTTGATGCATTGATGAAATGTTGATGGCACGGCCTACATGGCATGAATCCATGGTCGGCCTAGAAGCATATTATATGGAAGTTCCAAGTCTAGGATGTGAAACTTCATCTGATGACAAGTGGGGCCCACCTCCATGGGCAACATGATGGTGCCTGCTGACTCTCTTTCTGCATTGTCTTATGTGGTGATAGTGATAATATGGGACTCAAGTTCTTCCTCTGTTTGTCTTAATTGTTTCACTAGCTTAAGCATGTAGATGTTCAATCCCCAATTCGTTGTCCACAAACACTCGTTTAATTTTCTTGCGGGTGACAACTACCTTAATGTATAGGGAAGGTTATGTGTAGGATTATCGGTAGGGATGTCCCTATGGTTGAAAGTAAGATGCTCACTTGGGAAATGTTTGCCACCGTAGCTTGAAGGTGTGCAGGATCGACTTCTAAAGGCACTCCCGACCCCTGAAGAGTTTGATACAGGATGTCCTTATGCACATTGGATATCTTGAGGAGATCTAAGATTGAAATCTTAGCGGATGTCTTCTCAAGCTATTCTAAAAGGTTATACTTACCGGATGCGGGGTCAACGAAGGGGTCCAAAATTAGGAGGTGGGTGTGCCTTGTTACCGTAGCATAGTCCTTTCCCTTAATCCGGATAGTGTTGACACGGTTAGCAGGGGAGTGAATACATCTGATAAGAGAATTGTAATGATTGTTATCTCTCTTGGTATATAAGTAATTCACGGCTTTATAAGTTTGGGATGACTCTCCTTGATCTAGTTTTGCCTTTTCCAACTTATCATGCTTGGGGAATGGTTCCTTATAAATTCCCATTTTCTCGTTAGGTGTTTGCATGTGGCCAAGGTTATTCACCTCTATTTCCCGGTGTCAATGAGGTATTGAGTATAGTGGTGAATTCGTAAACATTTTTCTATTTAATGACCTTTAACGTGGTGCATTTCACAATATTCATGCTCCTTATACCATGAAGGTTTAGGATCATTGTCATCAAATGGTTGTGTTGTAGGATAGGTCATCATGTGGGCCGCATCCAACTGTTTTAGTATGACCAACAATGGTTCATTGAGAGAGGTGAATGTTCGTCATTTTGGTGGCGGTTGAATTGGGCCCTTGGTCGGTTTAAAAGGTTGACTAGTTTGGACTGTTTGAATGTGTTCGAATAAGTGATTCCATCTCCCACCACATATTTGTTTTTGTTGAAGACATTGGGCTGTTTTGCGGGTTTGACACTTTGGTTGTCTTTAGATTGGTTTTTAAGGGTGCCTTTGGCAATGAGAGCCTTTTCTATCTAAATCCCTTTCTTGATAACCCCTAAAAGTATAGATACAATGCACTTGGAGGTGGAAGGTGATATATAGGTTGAGATTGGGAACGAAGATACTTGACTAGCTACTTTTCAGGAAAGCACAAGGGAAGCGATCGGCTATCCCTCTCCATCATTGGAGGAAGCTAGTGAAGGTCTCATTTGGGCATTGTTTGTCTCCACAAAAGTCTACCATGGTGACGTCACTCTCTATGTTATACGAGAAGTGACGCAAAAATATTTCTACCAATTCTGGCCAGGTGGAAATTAATCCCATGGTAAGTGTGTAAACCATTCCAATGCTTGAACTCCAAGACTCTTGGGAAAAATTCTGATAAGGTAATTATCACTATAAGACACCTCTTAACATGCCATGTAAAAATCCTTAACATGATCCCTTGGATCTCCCTTTCCTTTGTATTTGTCGAACTTTGGCATATCAAATTTCTTTGGAAAGGGTTAAAGGGTCATTGTCTTGTCAAAAGGATACGGGCACAACTCTTCATATTGATATTTCCTAATGCTCCCTAGAATGCTATCTTGTAAGCTCACAAGTTTCACTTTCATAGACTTCACTTCTGTGCGAGCAATTGTTCTTTAGTGGGAGAAGTACGGATGTAAACATGATGGTATCCTATGTCTTCTTCTCCTTATTTTTATCGATGGATTTCGTTGATCTTAACCTTAGGCCTCACCTTTTAAATGTTCTTGCTTGCATATTTATGTACATGGGAAGTAAGCAAAGAAAGTTCTCACTTAGGCTACTGATTTTTGTTGGATTGTGGTTGGGTTTATAGCCTCTTCTTCTAAAGGTTCCTCCTCTTCGTACTATGGAGGTTCTTCCTTTGTCTCAAGTTCTATTTTGTTTCTTCATGGCACTTTGAGGAGGGGTATTATATGCCATACCACTTTATCATTTTTGCATAAGAAGTGGAAGCATGCCCTTCATTAAAATATCTTCCATATTGATAAGGGGGTGTTTTTCCTTAGTAGTGTCATTTTTTTGTAGTATTGGTTCATTCTCAATGGGAAATTTGGCCTCTAATTCGATGACTGAGCCAACACTTTATATTTGTTTCTAAGAAGAAATTCATCTAGTAGAGTAGGGTCAAAATCAAAGTCTGCATGTGGTGACTCTAATTCATTTCCACTATGGTTGACCATTTCTTCTGTTTCCTTTTCTGCAAAAAATAGTGGTCCTAGATCATGTCCGATGAATGGGTTTGATCCTTGTTTGTTAGAGGTTTCCCAAGCTTGCGCCTGTTGTTCCTCATGTGTTTGTTTCTTTAACCCTAGATGTGTCTTGGGAGCCATGTTTTCGTGATAAGTTTCACTAAGGTAAGTTGTAGATTTGTTTAAAATTCAATAACTACCCCTAAGTGAAACATAAGTTGTACGTGTTAAGAGTAAATTAACAGTGTGAGAATACCAATGTGATAGAGTGATAAAGTCACCAATGAAACAATCGTTTGGTATTGAAATTTGATCAGATGAAGTATTTCCTAGACTACATTTCAAAGTAACCTGCGATGTCAGATGCTTAACAAGATGTCTCCACTTATGCCAAGTTCAAAGGAATGAACAAGACATAAGTAAATACACGAAGTTAAATGCGATCTCCCAATCAAGATATACGACGAGCAAGCTCAAATCTGATTAAGACCTATATCTCAAAAAGTGCCAATTACGATTTGTGAATGGCACAACAATATCACCAAGATATGTTAACCCACTTTGTAAGAAAGTGAAGTATTGATATCGAGGTGTTATTGATATAACACGCACAAATGGTAATGCCTAGCACCTTTTGAAATCGAGGTAATAATAGAACCAAACCAAAAATCTCAAAGTATAGCTAGGAATAGTTAAGAATGTGTGCAACGTAACCGTATAATATAGGTATTTATGTCGAGTTTACAAGAAACAAGATGTAAATATCGAAATTGTAATGATACGAGACAAACAAGCTAACTCTTCTAAGGAAGTCTACGGTGATGAACCACACCTAACTATGATGACGATCTTGACATGGGTATCAAGATCACAATGGCTACCAAATTACATGAAAATGCCTCCACTCACTTTAGACGTTTAACTAACCTAGCCGCAATGGTGGATGGGCGTAAACGAACATAAAAGTGAGAGAAACAATTGAATGGAAACAAAAGGTAATCATACCTCTTTTGATCAACAAAGTTTCAAAAGAATATGAAGGAAATAAATCAAGGAAAATGATGAAAATGCTAGCCTCACTTCAACAAAGTTTCACCTCGCCCTAAGGCAAGTAAAAACTAGGTGAAAGTAATATGTCACATGTTTCTCAAAAGAAGGTTCACAACTTAACACTATTTTAAAATGGTCAAAGTGGGCTCTGGCCAAAGTATATTATCCTAGGTGGTTCTCTCACCCTAGGTGTTACAAAGTTTCCATGAGCGAGCGTGATTTACCCAAAAGTCACACCGACTAGTTTGGGAGTATCTTGACTTTACTTTACCCCTTCAAGAACAATAGAAACTAGTGTGTCTACGTGTATTATCACCGGGTCACCACAATGGACAACTCTGTAACACTATCTCACAAAGGAATCACTAGTCAAGTAGGTAGTGCATAGTACTTCTGTTTTGTCCACAAGGTTCCATCTTACGTGGACTACTTTGGGGTTCCTAGAACCACCCCCATTGTTGTAGCTTAAGGCGTTATGCCAAAGGGGTTATGTTCCAGTTAAGTAGAGAGGGACGTACCGTTTTCTCAAACCTACAATACAGTGTTTTGAATATGTTGTTCTTTTTATCTTTTTTAATTTAGATGTGGTTTGCTTGAACAACATTTGGCAACCTGCAAGAACACGTGTATTAGAAGTTTTTTGACTTTTGTTTTATTTCCTTCATTCTTTGACAAGCGTTTTGGTCCTGAATGACGATGATTAGTAATTGTCCATCAAAAGAGAAGGCACCATTTCTTATTCTCCATATCGTCCAAGGACGCAAGAGAAGAGCATACGTGATGTCATCACAAATCTCAAAAGATAACCAAATTGGAACAATACTTTAATTTCAACAAATGCCAAATTGACCAATTCTAACTAAAATACCCTTAACAATCTTAAAGCGGAAAAAGGTCTTAAGAATCATTTTTGATTCCCAAGGTTGCCCAAGGACACGAGGGAAGAGCATATGTGATCTCAATCCCATTAGTAAATAATGTAAAATACTATCTAATCAAATACCAACATGTAAAAATAGCCTGCAAAGATAGATATGTGATTAGAGAAACTTGCAAAAAAGTTAGCACATCAACCCTTTAAATCAAAAAAATGTAAAAGGATGCCTGCACCCTTTTTCTATGTATGCGCATGGGTTAGGGCGTATGCACCACCAAAAGTTGTTTGTCAACACATAGTGTACCTGCACCACCCGAGAGATGTGTGCACCCCTAAAATAGCACCTATGCCCCTAAAACAACACCTGCGCTACTCTGTGGATTTTTAGATCAATTAAATGCTTGTACCACCCAAGAGGTGTGTGCACCATGAAAACAACATACATGCTACTATGAGAAAATAGATAGGAAAAACAGACAGAATAAAGATACTACTAGAAAAATATACTTGCGCCACAAAAATCGCATGTGCACCCTGGTTAGGGCATGTGCACCATTATGACAGGATTTCGACTGTAGCGGTAAGGTACGAAGTGCAGATGAAACTATGTGTGCACCCGGGTTAGTGCACTGTGCACGAGTTAGGGTGGATGCGCCAAGGTTAGTGTGCTTGTGCCAGGGGTCCACCGACAGAGTGATAGAGTTTTATAGGACACTGTGCCACCAGAGAGATGTGTGGGCCCCTAAAATCATGCCTATGCCCTGAAAATAACGTCATGCTCCTTAAATTATGCTTGTGCTAGACCTACAACCACAGTACATAAAAGGACGCAGAAAACTTCACAATACTCTAAATTTTGACAAGTTAGTTCAAAAATGGCCATGACCCATTAAAATTAAGGCTATAAACATGAAGTAACACACATTAAATGAGCAAAAACACCAAAAATGAAAATTAATTACTACATGTGCATATCAAGAGTTAGCCAAAATAATGAAATTTAAACTAAATTTCCATGGGACTAAGAGTCCCACCGGCATGCCAAATGTGTGCAAGTGTTTGTTTCTAACTAATGCTAAATACAAATGGAAGACTAACACCTAAATAGTCTTGATTAGCAAGAATTAAACAAACATTCTAAGCACCATCATGGTAAGAATTAATCAAGGGTTAGATGCTAACATTTATCAATAAAACTATAAAATCAACAATGCTAAGTATCTAGATGACCTCTATTCTTTAACAACGTGCAAATGAAAGAACCTAGGTAGGTTCCATGGCTATAAAAAACAATTGTCCTTAATGTTCCAAGAACCTAGGAATGAGGGATAATCAAATTTGGGCTACAAGACCCTTTTGACACCTCCCATATAACCCAAGCACTTTAAGAAAGAGGCTTAACTCTTCAAGATGATGAACTCTCAAGAGGACAAAGTAAAAGCTCTTAGTCTTTTTGCTATATGCTTTGCATTTTCTCTCTTAAGGAGTTTAGGTGTAAGTAAAAGGTAGGTAGAGGGCTCTTTATATAGCCCAAAGGATAAAGGATCCAACATCCTCATGAATGTGGGATAAAGGTAAAACATGATTAGGAATGGATAAGGTTGCTTTATTAAAGGTAACCTTACTTTAGAAGGGTTTGATTTATGCTTAGCAAGTCATGGGAGTTGGGGGGTGTTTTAATTAATCAAAGGTGATTAGCTAATAGGTAGGTGTAAGCTTATAGAAGCCAATTAGAAGAATATTAGTGTGATTTAGGCTATTGTGAGGGGATTAAATCAATTAAATATTGATTTACTAGTTAAATGAAGGGGAAGACTAATTAATTAATAATACTTAATCAATCTAGATAGAAGAGGTGATTTAATTAATGGAAGGTTGTTAATTAGGTTGTTAGCTAGATAGGTGAGTTAATCAATTTACGTGTTGTAATTAATTAATGACAACAAGAGGGAATATGATCACTTTTTGACGATATGTCGTCGATTTGTGAGAAAGGGGATAATTAGTGCAATTTAAGTATTTAAATTGCTTGGGCGTAATTATAGGTATCTACAACCTCTTTCAAAACGATGAGGCCATCCAGGAGTTCCTCGGGGCTCGGGACCCTTTTCCCTTGTCAAATCACAAGAAAGGTTTTGATATAAACCTTGATGCTACCACCTACTTCAGCAAAGAACTTAAAATCTCTAGTTCTAAAGAAAAATAAATTAAATACAAAAAGACAAATTATATCTTACATAGTAAAAACCTTTACGAGGAGCTATAAGATGCCAAAAGTGAAAAAGAAAAAGAAATAAAAGGATGCATCTCCTAGTGAAAACCTTTCAGAGGCACTAGAGAGTGAAGTTTTGGATCAAAAATATCTGAAAATCTACACAAGCCTACTAGATCATTCAAGATATTGACACTTCTAAGATGTTGGTAGAAGAGACGATGATAATCAACATTGGGCGAAGACCAACCAAAATTGTTACAACTAGGTGCCAGTTTATCAGAAACTAAAATCAAAGCCTTCACAACACTTCTAATTGAGTTTCAAGATGTATTCTCTTGGTATTACAAATATATGCCAAGCCTTGATCCTTCTCTTATGGTTCATCACCTTGTGGTGCACCCAGATGCTAAACATGTAAAGAAAAAACTACGTAAAATGCATCCCAAGGTTGCATTGCTTATTAAGGTTGAACTACAAAAATTATTGGATGCAGGCTTCATATGGTGCATTGAATACTCAAAGTGGATATCTAATATGGTTCTAGTTTCAAAGAAGACCACCAAAATCCATATTTTTATAGACGTCTCGTGACATTAACAAGGCATGTCCTAAGGATGATTTTCCTTTGCCTAATATTGACATGATTGTCGATTCTACTGTGGCCATGAGATGTTATCCCTTATGGATGACTTTTCTGGGTATAACCAAATTCAAATTTCTTAAGAAGACCAGCTAAAAACAAATTTTACAACCCCTCGAGGGACATTTTGTTACAAGGTCATGCCTATTGGCCTTAAAAATGCTGGTGCAACTTATCAATGTGCCATGACTATTATTTTCCAAGACCTTCTTCATGACACAATGGAGGATTATGTCAATGATATTATTGCTAAATCAAAGAATAGAGTGGATCATCCAATAGTTCTTAGGTGTATGTTTGAGAATTTAAGGGAGTAAAAGGCTCACCTTAATCCAAAAAAATGTGTCTATGGTGTCACTTTAGGAAAACTTCTCGGGATTCATTGTCTCACGAAGAGGAATTGAAGAGTACACTACCAAGGTCAAAGCCATAATAGATATGCCACCTCCTCGTAACCTTAGAGAACTAAGGGGCCTATAGTCTATTCTTCACTTTATTTCTCAATTGGTAGATAAGTTCCATCACTTTAACCAATTGCTTAAGAAGGATGTCCAATTCAAATGGAAACAAGATTGTCAAGACACCTTTACAAAATTGAAAGAATATTTTTCATCTCCATTGGTACTCAAGAATCCTATACAGGATAAGCCTATATTATTGTATACATCTACAAAAAACATCCCATTGGGGCATTATTGGTGTAACAAAATGATAAGGGTTAGGAACAAGCTATGTATTACTTGAGTAGAAATCTCCTTGAACATGAGACCAAGTATTTGCAGGTTGAAAAGGCTTGTTTAGTGGTTGCTTATACTTTTGGCAAGCTATGACACTATCTCCTAAATCATACTGTTATCCAAATAACTCTCCTAGTTATTTGGGTAACTAGTGTAAATATTTTGGCTCTCTATTCCTCATTGAAGGTTACATGCACTCAAGCTCAATTTGCACATTTTCTTGGTTACAGATTGCACTTGGCACCCCTTCTTTTCCTCACGTGCCCTCGCACACTTTCTTTTCTCTCCTTTCATTTTCCTTTTCCTCTTTGTTTCACTCCTGTCTTGCGCCCACCTTCTATGCTTTCACCTTCTTCCTAAGCAACTTATTCATCCTAAGTGCATGTCACACTTACTTTAATCATCTAATTTCCTAGCCCTCTTATGTGTCGTGTCCATCACTTTGTAATAGTTGTGCCTTAACCATGGATTCTCTTCTCATCTGTTCCACATGTGTCACATGTGTGTCCCTCTCGCACCTTCCTCTATTTTCTTTTGCATGCCCTTTCGTTGCACCCTCCTTTACATCCTTCTATGCTAGGTCATATTTTAACGTGCTTATTGTGTCGTGCCCAACCATTCAAAGTGAACTAATAGGAAACCGAATACTTGCAACAAATCAATGAGCGAAACGTGGTAGAAATGACAAATATTTACATAGTTGGCCATCATTTCAGCCAATCCATGTGTACCACATGTTTTGCATGTGCCAAAAACTCTGACATCTTCTGACAACCATATCTTTTTCTATAGAACTTATATCGACATGCGCTTGGAATTATCAAAGAGCTTATGACATCAACTACAATGCTAGATATTCAAATTCAAATTCTTAGCAGATCTGGTAGGTGAGAAATGGGAAAATGTCTCTCTGAGCATTGATGAACATATATGATTACTCCAACCACCCAATTTGATATGATCCACCCTCCTTCCTTCTTGAACATGCTAAATAGGCTTGGGAAGCATATTTATCATATCTCCGTATGAATTTAGGCATTGGATGCTTATTTTTATGGTTATATTTCAAATTCGAGTTTTCCCTCCTCTTCTCCTTTGACGGATTCATCTATAAATGTAAGAACAAGGCTCATTTTTAATTTTGGACACTCTATATCCTTACACATTCTGCTAAGGACTTCATATTTTCTATATTTTGAGTTGTAGACCTCTAGATAT